>CM060968.1:126894510-127494510 GCA_030765045.1 Tenodera sinensis | reverse complement strand
TCTACTCTTGTACTAACCATTCTTACAAACTCTTATTCCTATATCTCCATATTAGTTGAGATAAACATTCGTACAAATTATCTTATTACTTATTTCCTTGTAGATACAAGGGGAATATTAAAATACAGTAGGCTTCGAGCGATAGTCAAATGTTTTAAAGCTTTGAGATTCTCTTCTCTTTGCACAATTAACATATAAAAAGGTCTGTTGTGTTCCACTCACATGACTTTCTCTACTCTCGTACTAACCATTTCTACAAACTCTTATTCCTATATCTTCTTCGTGTTGCCCAAAAGGGCTCGTTATCGACGGGCCGTTAAACCTTACACATTCACTCACTCACCTTCGTGTTAGTTGAAACAAACATTCGTACAAATTATCTTATTGCTTATTTCCTTGTAGGTGTAAGGGGAATAATAGAATACAGTAGGCTTTGTGCGATAGTCTAATCTTTTAAACCTTTGAGATTCCGTTCTCTTTGGACACTTAACATATAAAAAAAATAACAACGATGTTCCATTGCACGAAAGTTTAAAGTTTTCGGAATCTCACACACACAACAACGAATATCTCCGAAATGGTTCACCCTACAACAAAATTTATTGAGTTATAAATTGTGTATTTTAGCAAGATCTACATTTTTTGTGCAGGGTGATTTGGTCTATCTTTAACGGTTTACCAGTTGTGCAAAAGTCGTCCAGAGTAAATACTACTACAGGGGCTATAGCCAGAAAATTCAATATATACATTTAATTTGTCATCAAAATATGTCAAACATATGGCGTTTTAATCAAAATCGTTAGAGCCATTTTCAAGAAAATCAAAATTTTTGAAAAATTTTCCATGTAAAGGGTAGTTTAGGGTAGGGCTATTTTCTTCAAAATGTTCGTTTCGCATCCTTGAATGACATTAAACTTAAATACTAACTTTGGTTTTTAACCGACTTTTCGTTTTTGAGTTATGCTGTACACAGGCATGCGCGCGCGCACACACACACACATACACACAGACACACACACACACACAGACAGACTAACACACAGACACACACACCTGGACCTTTTTCTAAAAATGTATTTTTTTGGATTCAGGGGTTCTCAAAACATATATTATCGGTGAAATCTCGACATGGAATTTTTGGGTGGAATACAATACTTCCCCTACTTACTAGTAGAGAAAGTAAAAATGTAAGTTCTAAAGATTTTTTTTGTTTGATTTTAGTTTTTTTTTTTTTTTTTTTTTTTTTTTTTTCCTCCTAATTCCTCTACCAGTTCCTACCACAGCTTCTGTTTTTTCTCACTATTTCTACACTCTGCATGCTGCAGATTGTACAGAAGTTCATTCAGCTCTCGTAGGGGAGCATTTCCACAACAAACGAGGCACCCATTCATGATTACGTGACCCTTAACTGAAAAATCTTAAGTTCTAATTCAGTTCAGTTTTCAGATTGGAGGAAAACAAGGCTTAAAAGGATCACAGTGTCATGACGACATGGCAAGAAAATTAAAGCAAGAACAAGAAAAAATTGGGTTTGCAAATAAACGAAAAAAATAACCTTTGGATTGGAAAGGAACTAGAACCCTTGAAATTTGTAGATGGCCAAGGAATTACATCCCGTTTGAGGTACACTTATTTAGGCACAAACATTTGTGCTATAATACAATGGAGATTAAAAAGAGAACTACCCAAACCAGGAAAGCTATAAACTCCTTAAGTTTTGTTGGAGCAAAGTGTAACAAACAATAGAAAATTACGGACTTCAGAACTATGTTATAAATTATCCTCGCATATGGATCAGAAGTTTGAGAATTATTACACAAGGAAATCCGCAAACTTTTAGATACTGAATTGGACATTTTGAGAAGATCAGCTAGAATATCAAAATTAGAAAGGGTTCCAAATGAAACTGTGAAAGAAATTATGGGAGTTAAAGAACATTTGGATATTTTGGATATTATTGAACAAGATTACGTTGGCATGGACACGTTAAAGAATGCTAGATAATAGACTACCTAAAGTAATAATGGAATGGCTGCCACCAGAAAGAAGAAAGAGGGGACGTTCGAAGGCGGAAGATGGATAGGAAAATAGAACAGCAAAACTAATCATAATCACAGGAAAAAACATTTTCTAGCCAGTACATTGTGTTTGTATTGATTCGGTAGTGTGGCATAGAATAATATAAATAATAAGTGGGTAGGTGAACAGTTTACTAGCAGGGGTAAGTATGGTTTTGTAGCACACTCCCCATGGACTGTGTGGGCATCAGATACCTTTGGCCCTTTCTAACATGATTACCTTCATTATACACTGTGGAATAATTCACTGGCCACGCAAAGTAAGGGTCGAGAGCGAGAGAGAGACAACTAAATATCTCGGTCCTCTTGTTCTGTATAACACATTTAGCGCAGGCATCCCAAAAGAGCTATATAACCGGTAGCATACAGCGACCGGAAAAAGGATGGCGCAGCGCATAACGCCAGTTCTTGTTCTACCCTCCCATATCATATAATGCGCGCGAGTGTTTTTAGCTGCAGTATACATTAGTGGTAACCGGCATCATCAAGCGCTGCTCGTGCAATAATATAACATGCAGATCATCACCTCCCTGTGAGTCTGCACGATAATATTATGACCTAGGCTATAAATTATGCTTAACCGAGGGAAGGCGGTGAATAGACCCACAGTAGAAACACCCACCTGCTCAAGTTTCACCGTCACCTACCAAGGAGAATACTTAAATACAACTAAAACTTCATTCTGTTAGTTTCTCAACTTAGCGGCAGTGTTGCCAGATCGAGGGATTTTTCTCTCGGCCTAGGTATTTTTCAATTCGAAAGGGAGTGGGGGAATTCTTTGGAAATTAAGGGATTTTTCAAGTAGAATTTTGAAATTCAGGAAGTCAGATTCATTTATCTATGCACTTCTGCATTCAACCAAAAATTTTCCCCATTAAATGTTTCAGTATTAAATGAAAGTATTTATCTACACCTGATTGAATGACCCAAAATTTAAAAGTTGGCTAACTAATGTAATGACCCCTTTAAAGCTAACTGCATGCGTTGCGAAAAAGAAAAAAAAAAAAAAAAAACCTCCAGGCAAAGATAAGTGAACTACATTAACTAGTAAAACTTCTTTACACCAGAAAAATACATTAGAGATAAAAAATATCCCAGTAATAAACAGTGTGTTTGTGAAAAAAAAACAGTTGATGCTGAATCAATGTTAACCATTGAACAGCAGAAGTTGAATTTGTATTAGACATTGTTGAGCATAATAGCAACTTCAGTGAATTCCATCATTGTGCGGGGTAGGAAATAAAAAACAAAAATTAAGTGTCTGATTACAAATGCGATAGGTAGGGTTGTAGAGGAAGGTAATACGAAACTCTTGAAAGCAAAAGTACTTCCAATTTTGATCCACGAAAGTACAGATTTAGGAACTGCTAAAAATCTATGCATTGTCAATGGCCTCTCATGCTTTCGTATAGCAGCCTTATCTTAGGTTATGTTGGTAGGTCTGGGAGGCTCAGTTGGTTAGACGCTGGTCTACTGATCCCAAAGTCGCGGGTTCAGATCGATGGTTTTTAAGTGTGCTTAAAGACAACAGTTCCGTGTCAGTAGACTTACTGACATGTAAAAGAACTCTTGCAGGACTAAATTCCGACACACCGGCGACGCTGATATGATCCTCGCAATTGACAGCGGCGTTAAACAACAAAAATAATAATTAATTACTATGTTTCAGATTAATGACGCAACAGCTGATAATGTTTTTTGTGGTCAAAGACAATATCAAAGCATGGTCGTGTATTAAAAACATTGTTGTTACTGTGGCAATAATGCCAATGTCATTATGAGCGAACAATTCTTTTTGTATCTCGTTTTTTAAAGCAAAATGATGACTTGCTTTCGGTTGTATTTGCCATTCTCTTAATTTGGGTGCTACTGCTGATCAGAATGTCAACCCAAACATGTGGAGTTACTGTTACATCTAATTTGTTCGTACTTTTCAAGACAAAGAGTTCTAGATGAGTTAAAGTCTTATATGGAAGAAAGTCAACAAAAGCTAGGCTTTATGAACAGAAAGGGAAATGTTTTAATTTTGAGCTAATTTGAAAGTCTTTTGGGGCTTTTCAGTACCAAAAAGCCTGGCAACACTTCTAAGGAGTGTCCCATAAAAACGGAATTTTAATGTAATAAAAACCACATAATTTATTTAAAAATTGCTAATACTATAATGTCAATATGTAGACAAAGAATGCGATTAAACATGAAATAAAATAACACGCAAATGTCCTGTAAGGATTCGTCTGCACACATCCACTCAGTGGAAGAAATTTTTGACGACTCTAAAGCAAAGTTATGCTGCAATTTGACCCTCGAAAGGTCTAATTTCTGCCTTGAGTCGCAGAATGGTTGGTGAATTTTTTACATAAACACAAGATTTGACACACTCTCACAAAAAGTACATGGTGTCCAGTTACACGATCTTGGTGGCCAGTCCCATCGCCCTTGTGATCAAATTCCACTTGCAAAATCTGAGGCTACATGTTTTAAAATACTTTTCAGAAATTAAGAACGACAGTAATACACAAGAATGCATTACAAATCACCATCACCATCAACACCTGTGATCCTACAACAAAATTAAAAGAAAGTATTTTGGAAATGTCTGTTGACAGTTCATTGAAAATAAAAATTAAAAACAAGTCAATTTGTGATTTCTGGTGATAACTATACAAAGAGTCGACTGAACTTATCGACACTGCTATTACACACCTTCTGTTCCCTTCATACATGTTGATACATTTATTTGCATGAGCGGGTTCCCTGTGCATGACAGCAATCAAAATGAAACAAGAAATCGCTTGAGTCCAGAATTACCACTGCTGCGCTAACGAATATAGTAACTGGTGTATAAAAAACAAACTCAGCTATCTCATTAACAGGTCAGGAACGGGTACACCTTTTGTGTATGAGCCATCTGTAAGGTAGTTCCTGTGTTTATTTCATACATCTACAACTTAATTCCTCATCTTTTAGTACTTAACATATTATAACGGTGTAAATCCACTTTAGGTGTAACTACAGGATGCTTAAAAACTGCCTCATATTGCAACAGGAGTTGGTATCGGTCAAAAATACCATAAATGCTCCTAGAAACATGTATCCGGAAGCAAATACTTGTTGAGATATAAGCCATTTTAGAAAAAATGTGCAATGTGTGAACATTTTCGATAGGTTTGACATACACCAATGCTTTAAATGTCCCCATAGCCAAAAAACTAATGAACTTAGGTTTGGTGAACGGGGAGGTCATGCTACTGGACCTCCTCGACCAATCCATCGTTCATTGAATTTTTGATAAGTATTGTCGCACGATTCGTATAAAATGGAGTGGTGCTCCGTCATGCATAAACCATGTGTGCGTATTTCTACAAGCACAATTAATCCAACAACATGGGTAACTCATCGCGAAAAATCGATGATACATATACTGTTAGTCTCCTAGGAGTTTGTCACCCACAATTCCTGCCCACACATTAGGACTAAAGCGATCCTGATACTTAAACGGTTTACCAGTTCTGTAATAGTGGTTCAGAATGCAGGGAACTTTAGACTATCCACAGAAAAGAGTTTGTAGGTAAAGCATAGTTTGAAGTGCAGGCTTTGTTTTTTAACATATATACTTATATGTGTTTATATTTATATCGCATCTGTAGAGATACTGAACTCACATAGAAAGTTGGTTATTAGAGCGACTTTATAAGTTATTTTGTTTACAGAAACAAACACACAAACCTTTTTAAAAAAATAGCTTTTGTAGATTCAGGGACCTCAAAAATCTCGACATCGAATCTTTGTATGGAGTGCAATACTTCCTCTGGTTATATAAGTACGTAGTAAAGAAATTAAAAATTACCGGATTAAACTTAAATATTTATTTTATTGTTTGCCGACGATTTGGTTGTCATACAAAAGAGCGAGTCTGAACTGCAAAAGTCTATTTTTAAACTTAATGAACTATGTGAACAATATAATATGAAAATTTCTTTTATAAAAACAAACCACTAGTACAAAGATAGTTATAAATAACCGTTGCGTAGAACAGGTGAGCTATTTTAACTATTTGGGAACTGATGTTGGTTATGACAGGGAGTATGACGTGGACAATAAAGTATTCAAATTTCAAAGAGTGTGTGGAACAATAAATAGGACATTCAAAAACAAAGTACATAAAGAAACAAAATTAAAGTTTTACAAAGTTATAGCTGCACCTATATTAGCATATGGAAGTGAGACTTGGACATTAACTAAAAAGCAACAGAGTAAGATACAGGCCTCAGAAATGAAATTCTTAAGAAGTGTGAAGGGGTGTACCAGAAGTGACCTAATAACGAATGAAATTATAAGAGAAGAGTTAGGAATTTATAATATAAATGACAGGATAAAAGATTACAAACAAGAGTGGAAGGAACATGTCGAAAGAATGTCAGATACCAGATTTCCAAAACAAATAATACATTATCATCCTAAAGGTAGGAGATTGGGGGGCAGACCCAGGAAACGATGGCTTTAGTGCTTTGAAGGCGGAACAGGCACTTGACTGCCTACGCCATAAAGTGCAGAAGAAGAAGAACCTAAATATTAAGACATTTTAAAGACTATCCACTTAGAGTATAAGGTAAACAAGGTTAGAGACACCTCGCGCACCACGATCTATTCAGATCTATTGTGCCTACCACCTCCGGAAGGCAGGGATGAAGTGACGGAACCACAGGATATCACAGAGTCGCAGTTAGATAGGCCACAGAGAAGCGCGGATGTCACTAACAAGTGCTGAGATCTCTATCTCGGTGCCAGGCCCCATGGAGCAGCCACCACTCACCCCGGGTCCAATGTCGCTCAAGCACCACCCTCCACCCCCTCCCGTGGTGAGTGTTGCACAAATCTACCCCTCCGACGGAAAGTACACCGTAGAACGATAAGGAAATGAAATGAAGCTAAAGATGCAAAGGAAACCGTGGTATGAAACAATGCACCCCAGCATTCGCCTAAATGATATGGGGAAACCTCGGAAAAACCTATGTCAAAGTGCGTGTCTACGGGGATCGAACCCGCGACCTCCCGAACGCGGGTCACAAACTTCACCGCCTGAACGATCCTGCTTGGTATCAGTTTAGTATGTCAATACATCAGTTGAGACACATTTTACAACGTTATACTCAACAATGGAGATTTCCCACCCCAAATATGCCTTATTGCAACATCGAAATATATTTATAATTATCCAAATTGATTTATACGTATCTTGCAATAAAATGGACACAGTGTATTCGCTCTCTAAGAAAGGGTTGTTATATTTTCCTTTAGTGTGAAATTAAATGAGTTCCGACATTCACCTAGAGACCCAGGACAGCAATTTGCATTTGCCCTAAAAGGTATGAAATTGCTGTTTGAATAAAACCAGAGAAACATCCTACCTGACTCTAAAATGGAGGCAATGCTGTTTTTATGGGATACGCAGTAAGCCTACTGATAGCAGATACAGCAAGGAAGAAATTTACGCGTAATTTGGAAACGCACATATGTATACGGCTTACCAATAATCCAAGATTAAGCCTCTAATAAACGATCATAGGCTGTACTATTTGTACCTCCAGGATCGCAAATACACATTAGAAATGCTGTTAATACGTAAATAAAATAGGCTAGGTGAGACAGAGACAGAGAAAGCGAAAGAGAGCAGAAACTTCTGCCGACACATTTATGACCCTATAATAACATTTTTTGATGTGGTACTTAATCATAAATACGATAAGCACATTCTAAATTTCGCTCTTGGCACACTTCAGATGGAAATGCAAATTTTCCATTGCTTGTATATAATGTAATATGATTAGTCATATTATAAGCATACAGCAAAAGTGCGAAGTTCTCCCTATCACTTTATTTTCCTCTAAATTTTACTACAAATGCGCAATTTCTTTCTCGTTGCCAAAACAGCTTATAAACTTCTCTACTATTACAATTCACAATAGTGTTCTTCGGTCTTTCAATGTCTTTCTCCAGTTTCACCGTCTCTTATACCTTTACTATTACGACACAAGCACTCAATGACACATATCTACACACTTCACAACTAAATCATAGCTCGACTCAACTCAAAAACTGACTGACTTCAACTTCAACTTCAACTTATTTTATTATAGAAAACATTTGCCCGGTGCCGGTACAGAAGGGCCCGGCTTACAGGCTAAAATTAACATTAATTATAGTTTACAGTATTTACATGTTCATGTTTGCTTTTATATGTTCAAAAAACCCATACAGTGGGCAACTTTAGCCCACCGAGAACAGTTTTTGGGCGTATACTCGGTCTTATGTTTGTCCGTTTTTGATAGTTTCTTTTTTTTTTTTTTTTTTTCTTTTTAATTTACATACACGGATACATACACACACTCACTCCTGGGCATACCACACATATGTCCCATCACACGCACACACACACACACACACACACACACACACACACACACACACACACACACACACACACACACACACACACACACACACACACACACACACACGCTCGTATATACTTATTTACACTGCACTATATACACTTCACTGTTTACACTTTTTCCGCAGTTTTCCTGTGCGGATCAGGTTACAGCTCCTGAGGCGTTTCCGAGGCACAGACCTCTTCCGGAGTGCGTGCCCTAGGGCCTGGGTTGCATGGGTGCGCATCAGTCGGCGAGCCATGCAATGTTTAAAACATTTTAATTCTAGCATGCTTACGATGCTTTGGCTCGCCCTTGCCAATATTGGCAATCACGTCATTTTGGTGATTCCTGATGCGCGCCCACGCGACAGTGGCTCTTTTTGTTATTGCCTCGGGAATGGATGGGATCTGGGTTTCGTGGTGAAGGGTTTGGTTAGTGGTTAGGATGGGAGCAGAGAGGATTTTTCGGAGGGAGAGGTTTTGGAGGGTTTGGATAGTCTTCAGGGCGGTTTTTGAGGCGTTTGCCCAGGCCACACACACGCGTAAAGAACCACTGACAGGATGAAAGCTTTATACAGGACGAGTTTGGATTTCAATTGCAGCTGTTTGCTGCGGAAGATGGGGGCGCATAACTTTAGCCGCTGCCTGCCTTTGTTGGCGCTATTTTTTATGTGGGTGGACCAGCACATTGTGCGGTCCAAGGTAACCCCTAAGTATTTAACTTGCCGACGGCAATGCAATACCTGACCACCGACCGTTAGGTCCATTGCCAAAGTGTGATGCCGCTTAGAGAAATGAATCAGCTGGCATTTGTTGGGATTAATTTTGATTTTCCAGTCATGTTGCCATGAAAGGAAGTTGTTAACATAACGTTGCATTTCTGCAAGGCCGAAACGGGGATTTCTATGGTGGTTGTATATTGCAGTGTCGTCGGCGTATATGGCTACCTTACATCTGGCGTCCACTGGGAAATCGTTGGTGAATAATATGTACAAAAAGGGTGACATGATTGCCCCTTGTGGGACGCTGACTGACTGCTCACTGTCTGTCCTATTTATACTGGAGCCGGCGTGACATAACTTCCTTCGAGAGCTTTCATTGCGCACATGTGCGTGACTCAGCAAAGAAGTTTCTAGAGCTCGCCGGACACCACGGTGTTGTCACGCTGTTCGTGATTATTATTAATAATAATAGTAATAATAATAATAGTAATAATAATAGTAATAATAATAATAATAATAATAATAATAATAATAATAATAATAATAATAATAATAATAATAATAATAATAATAATAATAATAGTAATAATAATAATAATCTCCTTAAAGACGCAGGATGAGACAAGAAGCACTTATTGGGGAAATCTGGAACTTACGCATTTAGAATAGACCTCCACCAATGAAAATCTTAGAACTGCCAATAGGAGATGGAAAATCAAAGACACGTCGTGAACGAACCTACGATGCGCGTCTCAGAAGGCCTCACTCCGACAGAATCTTACTCGGTTCAATCTGCACAACTTCAGAACCCTCTCAAGTTCAAAATCTTAGTCTTGAAAATTCACAGAGACACCTAAATTCGTAACACTGTTAGGAAACACGACTCCTAAAATAATCTGGAAGTCAGTTACACGAACAAGGAATTACACGGGAGGGTACATGATTCTGAGAGATAAACCCAACCTGGAAACAAGGATAATATATGTGGTGAGGAAATAAAAGTTCGCAAGAGAAATTAATTCTGAGTTAATTATTTAACAAACGCTCTACAACTCACGAGATAAGAGCCGTAGCCGAGACAGTGTTAAATAACAAATATCCAGCCGCAGATGTTAAATTTCCAGGTTTTCTTGATATTCTAAATGGTTTTGGCCTAGATATTTAGCAAATAACCCAAATAGTTACACACCTTTTATATTTATATATTTGTGGTGATTCGTTTAACAAAATTTAACTATTAGTAAATACAACGGGTCCAGTTATAGTCACCATGAGCTAAATAAGTGACAATTTTGAAGTTAAAAGTAGATACATATCTGTCTTGTCCAGCTGAATAAAGGTTGATAGTTTATAATTCTTGCTCTTCTAATAGAATTTCTATGTTATAAACTGTATATACCTCCATAAAGGAGCTAGAAAATTCGCGTAACTAGACTACACACCATTGTTTCTTTATTTTCCGTTATAGGTTTTTAATTTAGCAACACAGCTTCTTTCTAATTGCAACTGAAGATTTTTAGAATGTATAACAGATATATGCAATCGTAAAAACCATATGTAGTCATTAATTAAACATACAATTTAAAACTTAACTGAAAAACATTACAAGGCTTGCAAACACTATATATTAATGGGTCGCTTTATATGCAAAATCGTTTTCCACAGTTATACATGTTTTATAGATATTTAAATATAAATAATGTATTTACACTTTTGACACAAAACGGCCTTAATTTGTTTTTTTTAAGGCAGTGGGGTCTTTTAAAATTTTTATGATGAAGACGAAAAGGCAACAGTTTAGAAAAAATATGACGTGTTGACTCACATGACTTTTTCTACTCTAACTTACTCTTATTCTACTCTAACTTACTCTTATTCGCCTTTCTTCTTCAGGTTAGTTGAAATAAGTATGTGCAACAACGCTAATTTTCTTATAGGTACAAGAGAATACAGTAGGCTTTGAGCGACAATCAATACTTTCAACGTTTGTCGCTATTTAAAGAGATAAAAAAGCGAATAACGTCCTTCCATTTGAGAAAAGCTTAAGCATTGCAAAAGTCACACATATAACAAGGAATAGCTCCCAAACGGTCATTGAAAAAACAAATGTACTTGGAGTTGTGTGTTTTAACAAGATCTACATATTTATAAAGCAAGATTTGTTTTATCTCTTACGGTTTACCAGTTATGCAAAAATCAACAGTAAACAGATCTTAAATATATTAAACATACGAAATTTTAATCAACATCGTTAGTCATTTTTTTAGAAAATCATCATTTAAAAAAAAAATCTATAAAGGGTAGTATAGCGTGGATGATTTTCTTAAATCTTCGTGTTGCATCTTGGAAAGACATTAAACTTGAATACCAACTTTATCTTTTTACCAACTTTTCGTTTTTAAGTTGTGCTATTCATACACACACACGCACACACACATACACACACACAAACACACACACAGACGCAAAGCACATTTTTCTGAAAATGCTTTTTTGGATTCAGGAGGCCTCAAGGCATATATTTCCGGTGAAGTGTTGACTTCAAAATTTTGGGTCAAACGCGATACTTTTCCTAATTGCTATACGCAGTAGAGAAAGTAAAGACTAAACGTGTAGTAAAATCATGTTGCAGAGCTTGGCCATATATTACGGGTTAACAGTAGCTATTGCTATCTGACGTCGCCTTCGTAGCTAGGTTAGGTACACCCTTAATCAGCCATTAAACACCCTCTCCAAAAGCAATATAATCTTAAATGTAGTTACCTGAACATTTATGTGCTGGATATGGCCAGTTAATGTAAGATAACTTGCCTGCTTAGAGCAGTGTAAGGGTTATTACCAGACTTAAGAAATTATTAGGTACTTCCTTTTAAAAGCACTCGTCCTTATCTTTTTTTTTTTTTTTTTTTTTTTTTTTTTTGCACTTTTTAGTATATATTACTTTCTCTACTGGTAAGTAGGGGAAGTATTGTATTCCACCCAAAAATTGGATGTCAAGATTTCACCGAAAATATATGTTTTGAAGCCCCCTGAATAAAAAGGCATTTTTAGAAAAAGGTCCGTGTGTGTGTGTGTGTGTGTGTGTGTGTGTGTGTGTGTGTGTGTGTGTGTGTGTGTCTGTGTGTCTGTCAGTCTGTCAGCCTGTCAGCCTGTGGACAGCATAGCTCAAAAACGAATGGTCGGATAAAAACCAAAGTTGGTATTTAAATTTAATGTCTTCCAAGGATGCGACAAGAAGATTTTGAAGAAAATAGCCCCACCCTAAAGTACCCTTTACATGGAAAATTTTTCGAACATTTTGATTTTCTTGAAAATGGCTCTAACGATTTTGATTAAAATGTCATATGTCTGAGATATTTTTATGACAAATGAAATGTATATCTTGAATTTTCTGGCTATAGCCCATGTAGTCGTATTTACTCTGGACGAATTTTGCATAACTGGTAAACCGTTAGAGATAGACCAAATCATACTATACAAAAAATGTAGATCTTGCTAAAATACACAATTTATGTCTAGATAAATTTTCTTGTAGTGTGAACCATTTCGGATATATTTCTTATTATGTGTGTGAGTTGCGGAAAACTTGAACTTTAGCGAAATGCAACAACGTTGTTCATTTTTTTATATGTTAATCGTGCAAAGAGAACGGAATCTGAAAGGCCAAAAAGATTTGACTGTCGCACAAAGCCTGCTGTATTCTAATATTCCCCTTGCACCTAAAGGGAAATAAGCAATAAGATAATTTGTACGAATATTTATCTTAACTAACATGGATATATAGAAATAAGAGTTTGTAAGAATGGTTAGTACAAGAGTAGAGAAAGTCATGTGAGTGCAACACATCAGATTTTTTGTTTATTACATTACTGCAGTAAGATAAATATTATATGGTTCACTTATTTTACTCAGTCTTCTTCTCCTATCTTGAGCTGGACCTGAAACGTTTCCTTCCCAAGTTTATTTCTGAGCCATTTTGTCACTTCATCTATGACCACTGGCCAACATCTGTGGTAGTAAGTGTTAACAACTGACATTAAATGCTATAGAATATTATGCGTACATTCACGTGACTTTTTCTACCCGTTGTTACAAACACTTATGCCTCTATCTACATCATGTTAATGGAGATAAAAATTAGCAGCAATGATTTTTTGCATATTTTTGGCAGATAAAATAACCTAATATTTTAAGAGCTTCTCACTATGTGAGAGCTTTGAAATGTCACTCTTTTTTGGCTAACCAGGGAAAGAAAGAACATGCAAATAACAACTTCATATTTTATAGAAGTATTTGAAAAGTCAAGAAATATCTCAAATGGTTCAATCCATAGAAGCAATTACGTTGACATAAATTGCATGCTTTAACGCGGTCTACATTTTCACGGTAGAGTGAGCAAGTAGATTCTTGTACAGAGGGCTATTTGCATCTCTATGACTGAAATATGTTTGGTTATTTGTGATCATTCAGGAAACATGTTATACAAACTATACATTACGTACCCTCTAAGAATTCTTCACGTACCGCTGGTTGAGTATATCTGGTCTACATCACCCGTCACCCCTACACTGAATCATCATTTTAGATCCTGTGTGCATAGGTGTAGCGCATTCAAAGCAAACAGTAGGTACATATGGATGTATTTAGTCTTTGCTACGACACTGTACTGCCAAACTTAAGGTAAACTGTTGTTTATGTTCTCTAAGATCACAAACTAAAATAGGAATTTTACTTTACTTGATGGACTTGTTTTCCCGTAGCTGTTTTGAATGATGTTTGAGTCATGAATGTCACCCCATTAGCCTCGCCTTGGTGACTTCCTAATGTGCATGTTGAATATATGCATGGCCAGCTCATTCTCTCATTCATAACGTGAACACATGATGGAGAGAAAACTCGGCTGGGGGACAACCATTAATGCACGACTGCTGAAGGCAAATGACGCATTTCCAAAGCAAGGAGTGATTTTATCAAGTTCAGAACCTTCAGCTGATACATTAGCTTACCATCGAGCAGATTTTATGTTGCTTCTCACTGAAAATAACGTTCATCTAGTGTCGAACAAGGCTCCCAAACTGCTCCCTACTACTTGGTTACACTAAATAAAGATATTATTGCATGCTACCAAATATTCACACCGCCGTTTCAACGGAACTGCACGTTTTGAGTCTCCCTGCAAAAAAAAAAAAAAAAAAAAAAAAAAAAAACTATATTTAGAAAAGGGTTTTGTGTTCGATATCTGTATGCCAGGCGCTATTTCATTGCCACCTCGCAAGTTTTCGTGCTTAATTTACTCTCTTAAGACACTTTCAATCTTTTGCTGAGCGTTTTAATATTTTTACTAAAATAAGAAAAGTATTATGCATGTTATTTGAGATGCACGACACGTAGTTTACGCAAAAATTTAAACAAACCGTTATTTAATATGTCCGTTTTGACAGTACGAGACCAGGTGGATGAGGCGTGTTCCTAATTTTTACCCAATTTTTGGCAGCCAACCCCAGCTCTAAGTACAAGAATCCGCCGTTTTCTTTTAAGCTGTTATTTGTACCAATGAAGTCACTCAAAATAGCGGAACTTAAAATTTATTTTTAGTTCATGCAGTATATTTAGCTTATAAAACAAACGCTATTTTCAACTACAACATCTTTCTCCCACTGACCATTTTCTACCTTCTCTGTATGCTTTCAAAATCCCTGCCAGTCTGTTTCGCTCACAAGTGATATATTTTGGAGCATTATATCGTGCACTTCCTGTAGGGGAAACCCACCTGCTACATTTCCCTGTTTGTTTTACCCTAGCCCAAGCTAGTTATATAGGATTGAGATCACAGATGTGCGTATGGGGGCAAACAAACGACAGTGTGGTCAATGAAATCGAAACCGCGTCCACTTTAGAAAGCTCCTTAGGTTAGTTTGTCTCAATCGTCCTATAAATATCTGTTTTACACATAGAAGTGTCACTTTGAAACCCCTTTGTTCTACAACCAAAATATCACAGTAGATTTAACACCACTCCTAAGCCGGGATTTATCTACTTCTACATTACACTTTCCTTTACTTCCGACATAACCCCAGTGACTCGTCCAATTTATAGCTGAATTTAAGAGATATTAGCGAGCAAACAGAGGGAATAACATTGGAGGTAAGTTGGCAACATAACCAGCAGCAGCGTTGTCTGCAAAGTTTACAAAACTCGGGTTACACTATGTGGAATGTTTCTCTTCTCCCCGTCAGTCCCCTAAGACCATGAAGTGGTGAACAGACAGTAGACGTATTGCCGTCCCTATGGTTATGGAATCACGTCCACTCCTGTTATAATTTGAAGATTTCCTCTTCCGCCAAATACGCCGTCCCAAAGGATTCCTTTTCTACCTTATCTGCTGTTCCGATCCTCGTCTGAGGTGTTTCTTCGTCTAGATCTTCACTCTTGGTTTGTCCCGCTTGGAAGCCCCTGCCAGTAGCGAGGTACCGCCAGCGCAGCCCCTGGGATCATCAGACCACACAAGAACTCCCACCACAAAGTCATACAGCTTCCAGGTTTACAAAAGTAAACACTTAAAACTAAAATTACCAGAAGGTGTTAGAAGTGTCTCCCTTTGTTGTTCAAGCATATGTGATATCTGCTTAGGAAATTGGTGTTGCAGTTCCGTCTCAGAAATTGGAGCAATTTCTTTATGAGTAATTTTAACTTCCTCTAATTTGCGTGGATTTGTTTTATAAACGTTCTCTTTTAATGCCCCCCCCCCCCGAGAGATTAAAATTCCAGGAGCTTAAATCGTTGCCTTCTGTACCGAAGTATAAATCGTAGATATAAATCGATACAACACCAGTGCTTGTATAGAGACATTTCATATAATAGGCACTGTATTGGGCCAAGTAGCAAACACGTGCCGCGTTTTTAGAGTTCAATTCACATGAAAGTATCACACTTCACGAACGGTCGGCTGAGAGCCGTAAAATTTGTAACACTCTATGCTGATCATATGCAATACACATGTATTTAGTGCACTGGAGAATCTAGGAGCTGTTCCTCTTTAATGATTACACTTGTATCCCACTATACTGTTCCTAACCTATTATAATTGCTGAGCTTACAGAGCACTGACTCGATGAGTATCCCACTCATGCATAGAAATCGATATAAGTAGTATGCAGTTTCATTTCTATATTTATTCCTCTGACCGCAATTTTCTCCCGCAATAAAATGAACGTAAACACAAGACTATGTGAAAAATATTTTCTAGTTTATGGAATTTATGAAGACTTCATTCACATTTAAGACAGGATTGGAAGGTTAAAAATGGTATGCTTGGTGACCTACAAGTTTTATTTCCGGGATTGAAAGTACATCCTGTTTGATTTTAGTACAACACTTGTCGATTATGTAGAGCCTTAAGCCATTATGTTTCTTCTTTCCAGCAGATAACAGCCACATTAAGGTTCTTGAATGGGACATGTTTGACAAATACGAAGTGTAACACAGTGCAAAATACTCGTATACTGAGTGGCTTTGTACAACTTCCGCTGCAAATCAAACTCTTTCAAAAATTACTCCGATTCATTAAAACGATTGATAAAAACTCACCAGTACAGATGAAGAAATTTAGTTCTAATAATGGAACGTCTATCCTGTTCCTATTACATCCATCGCACTCGCCGTGACAGACTGACTCACTTTCTGGCATCACCAACGTGCCTGGGAGGAGAATGTGCGCGCAATGCAGTACAAGAAGCATCAATCAAAGCCGACGACTGGCATGACTTAGCCAAACGTCACACTGATATGTGGGTGACGTCACTAAAACCCTTTGGCCACGTGCCCACGACCTTACGTCATATCTTGGAGCGCAGAATCTTGAATTGTGGGCTTAGGCAGACCAAAATATGAGCCATAATGGCTCAGTGGCATTGCTTATATATAGTCAAGTGGCGCTGTAACCTATTAATTTATCGATTCCATAAGGGTTCTTCAAAGGGGCCGTTGGATAATAAAGTAACACGAAACTAAAAGAAAATATTTTTGTTGAAAAAGACACACAAGAACTCCAGAAAGTATGTACTTACAAATAAAAGCAAATATTTGCATATTCATTATCATTGGCTATAATAAAATTAGTACTGAATTTCTAGCTTTCTACAGACAAAAAGTATCGCATTATTTGACTATGTTTGCCTCATATGATTCTTTACAGTTGCATTTCATGTTCTTAAATATTAAAAATTATTTATATTGGTATGTTTTACAAACTCAGAAATCTAATGTGTTGCACTCACATGACTTTATCTACTCTTGTGCTATTCTGACAAAGTTGTATTCCTCTGTATTCCTACGTTAGCCGAAGTAAACAACTGCACAAATTACCTTATTGCTAAATGCTTTATAGGTGCACGGGGAATACAGGAATACGGTGGGCTTTGAGCGATAGTTTTATATTATATGATATAATACGATATTATATACATATAGCAAGGAATATCTCCGAAATGGTTCATTTCAAAAAAAAAAAAAAAAATGTATTGGGACATAACTTGTTTTAACGAGATCTACATTTTTATCGTAAAATTTTGGCTCTCTCACAGTTTAACAGCTATGCAAAAGTCATAAAGAGTAAAGAGGACTGCATGACTATAGCCAGAAAATCAAAATAAACATTACGTTTTCCATAAAATAACTTAATAAAATAGTATTTGAATGAAAATCCTTAGAGTGATTTTTGAGAAAATCAAAATGCTCGAACAGTTTTTCGTGTAGTTTTGGTTGGTTTAGGCTGCAGGAATTTTCTTCAAAATCTTCATGTCGCATCCTTGAAAGATGTTAAACTAAAATACCAACCTTGGTTTTTAACCGGTTTATCTTTTTTGAGTTAATGTTGTTCATAGACAGACACAGACAGACACACGCACACGCGCACGCGCGCGTGGAGTTGTTTCCAAAGACGTTCCTTTTTTTGGATTCAGAGGGCCACAAAACATGTTTCTGGTGAAATCTTGACATCAATTATTTGCATGGAGTAAAATACTTCCTCTACTTACTATGCGTAGTAGAGAAAGTAAAAATTGAAGAATAGCATTGTGTTGGAAACACAGCCAGCCAGTTCAAAACTTATTTATAAGCTATTTGACTTGATGAGGAGCCCTACAGTTAATTTGTTTTGTAATCTTTATGAATCAATATATTGACGTAAAATATAAACATATTCCGGGGACGTCAAACTGTCTTTGGGTTCCCTGGTCAACCTAGTTCAGTAGAGTTGCCATTTTACGCGCTAATTTTTACACGGAACGCAGAAGTAATCATTAGAATGTCCCACCTGAGTGGCAATAGCTGCCAACAAGTGAGAAACGCTGCATGGGTTAACAAAATGACATCAAAGGGGAACAGGTGCTGCTACCTTCACGTTTCTATTTTTACGTGAAAAGAAATAAGGGAAAGCTTGACCCACTTCCATCCAACTGCGAAAATCACAAATTACATTCAATTCGGCGCTGGTGACAGCAGTTTTTATGGAGAGTTATAAATTGAACGCACTTTGGACTGGCACTTCAAAGAGTTGTTCACACGGAAATGAGAGGTGGCCCTTTTTAATATCATTAGGAAATGTTTTAACGGCGTGAAAGTTGGTCATTTGGCCCGTACGTTCCCAGCGCTGTACTAGAGAGCACACACTCCAACGTCATTGTCCCAGTGGGACGGTGAAGATGTATTCCGGGCAATCTCATTGGTGGTAAAAGAATAGACACTTGTGAACCTTTAATTGTGTCCCATGCTTCATAAGTAATGCCACAAGTGATTGTCAATTTACCTAGAGAATCTGACTAGCACGAGTTGCATTTATTAACACTATTTCGTGAATTGAAGGACGATACAGCCTGTGAAATGTTATTTAAATGTATCGTAATTACTAACCTCTTAAAAGAAACGTGTAACATAAATACATATATCAGCGTCCATTGGCACTGCCTACAAGATTATTATATAAATGCTCCAATATTTTAAGATGTTGCCAACGTCAGCGGTTGTAGCGTCTGCTATAATTAGGGCTAGGAAGTTCATGCATTTGCATGTTTGTTTCATAGGCGTTAAAAATGTATGCTTTTACGTTATGTGCACGAATTATGGAATTTTCAGTTATTTGGACATGATTTTATGGTGCATATAACTGTATATTTTCTTTATTTTTGATAAATGCATAATATTTCAATATTATAGCCCCTATGTTGCATATTTTAGTGATTTTTATTTATTTTTTTTTTTTTTTTCATATGTATAATATTTTTCATATTGGTAGCACTTCTGAGACAATGATTCTTTCGCATTGGTAGATAGATTTGTGTCCAGTACGAAGATAATTTTTGTTAAATCTCGATGGTGAACATAGGTCGATGCAGTTTTATATTATACTGAGCACATAGAAATAGTCAAGAGGTTGTTAATTAATTGGACTTGAAAGATGCTTCATCAATAGAAACTGTACAACATATTCTGTCAGGCGCTGGGTTAAAAGAGGATCTTAGTTTCAAATCTCATTTTTCTTTCTTACCAACAGCCATAACGGCATTGGTAGCTGTAAGATATCCTTCGCATGAATCAGTTACTCTCTTTGAAAAAACAATATGTGATCCAAGTTCGGTTCCTTGTAGCATAGGACAAAAAGTAAAAGAGAAAGTGAAATTATGTAATTTCAAAACATTCTGGTTACAAACAGATGTGCGGTATTCGAGACATCCTCGAAGATTACCATCTGTCACACCAAGAGACTTGACTCTCTCTGTGAAGCAGTTAACATCATTTAAATATGTCCCGATAACATCTTGTGACGTGGAGAGAAGTTTTTGACGTTACAAAAGTGTTTTGCGAGACAACAGACGATGTTTTACAGTTGAAAATTTGTACGAATTCTTGGTTGTGAACTGCCATTTAGCAGTTAATACTAGCAGTGGGACCACTTCTGCTTCAACCTCTAAGGAATAAGGTAACTTTATTTATTATTTATATTAACTCGTCTTGTCCACTGCAAGGGGACATTAATTGTTTTAATTAAATAGTGCATGTTTCTAGGGATATTTTCAAGTTTTTAAGGGCATATTGGCATGCATATTTCAGTGGTTTTAGGGCATGAACTTCCGAGTCCTAGCTATTTCATTCTAGCTTCGCTTAACACAAAGTTTGTCAAACTGATTCTAAACATATTTCGTATTGTGTTGCATGTTCTAAGGTTTCACTCTAATAATTATTTAGTCTATTTCACCATTAGATAGTTCACCGAAGTGAGAGCCAGCCATTTGTGACATTTGAATAACGACACTTTTGCGTCAAATTACGTAAACTGTGTATAATAATTCAGCTATGTTTCCAAACCTTATAACATAGGAAAAGCAGAGCTTTTCGCGAAAGAAGGTTGTCATTGGTTGAAATTTAAATTGTTATGGATATGATTGGTTGATTTGAACCAAGTCAGGTATGAGTGGATAGTCATGTTGATGTTATACAGGCCGTAGAAAGTGTCATTAACTATTTTTGCTATTTCTATACTTACATTTGTTAGTAAAGTAGTATGCTCCACGAAGCTGTAATAATAATGATGATGATGATGATGATGACGAGGATGAGGATGAGGATGAGGATAATAATAATAATAATAATAATAATAATAATAATAATAATAATAATAATAATAATAATAATAATAATAATAATAATAATAATAATAATAATAATAATAATAATAATAATAATAATAATAACAACAATGATAATAATAAACAGTAATAACAATGTGACAAAATGATAAAATCCGTCCGGTTACTTTTCTATCACTTTGTCTCCTAAACTTTTGCACAACTACACAGCTTTCTTCTCGTCGTTAATACCGTATCCAGTCCTTCGGGCTATCATAGCTATTTACTTCTCTGAACCTTCACTCAGTCCTTTCATTGCCTTTCTTCACTTTGTCTCTCATGCACTAACTCCGACGACACAATCTTTCGAAGCTGGTTAAATCATCTTCACGACGACCTTACCACTGACACACTGACAGACTTAAAACTGTAATTGTGTATCTCTACTGTTTCCTCGCTTCCTTACATAGCGGGGATAAGGTCACATGGACCTTTCGCAAACTTTTTCAAACGTTGTGATGACGCAGCCAGATCGTTCTCGAAGGCTCTGGAGAAAACTCTTCCTGGTTCTGTCACCCTCATTTTTCTTAGCCACGTACACACAAACAGTCGCGCGAGGCATCCTGACTTTGAACGCCTTTGATTGCTAGCCGCATCGTATGTGATATGAAGAAGCTTAGCCCCGACAGTCCTTTGTTTTGCGCCGCGTCCGGCGCCACAACAGCAGCGACAACAGCAGTAAAGCTTATACAGTAGAGGAGGGCACCTCGCACACTTAGACTAGTGAGCGTGTGCATGTGTACATGCGTCTATGAACATCATACTTACTTTAAAATATGAAAAGTTAGGTAAATGCTAAATTTCATATTTCTCTCAAAGATCAATCAAGAATAGAACACATATTTCAAAATATAATTCCCCATCTCAGATAACCGTTTATATGACCGGACTGGGCTCAATGGGTCTACAAGCGGAAGGGATTCCACTTGCACACACTCGGCATTTTGTATAAGATCCCTGCACCTGGGAGGAACGGATGAGATGAGGGTCTCTAACCTGTGCTGGAGATTCTTCATTTCGGCACCAGGCAGCCTCATGCGATCCGACGACGATCCGTGAGTTAGGCGACCCCACTCAGCAGCGCCAATCTCGACCATCGCCAACACCTCCGACCCTGAAAGCCCAGACTGAAGTGTAGATGAAATGAATTGGGGAACAGAGGAAATTCGGAGAATGTAGCTATCCTTCCCAGCATTCTCCAAGTGACACGGTAAATAGCCCTGAAAGAACCCGTGTGTCAGCAAAGTCGGCCGCAGTGATCAAACCCACGACCTCACGAATGTGGGCCTTACACGATACCATCGAGCTATCTCGCTCGTTTATTCTTTACATGAATTCTATTTATTCATTTTCGTTTCATGAAAACGGCTGACAAATCTAAACATACCATCGTAAATAAAAGGTACTTACCTATATGTTTGTAAAATGCTTCATTAATACCCTGCATAACGCAACACATTGCGATCGTATTTCTATGTCACTGAAATGTGTGGAAAATATGTTTTCGAGTCTTAGCTTACTCTTACTCTTCGTTTATATTTTCCAAATTTATCTAAGCTACTTATCAGGATCTTAGTATCTGCCCCGAAAGGAAGGGATGAGAAGGAAGACGACGAAGGGCGGCCTGATTTGACGGCGGACAGCTCAACAGAGTGCGATGGTTATCGTTTTCAGGTCTTAGTTATCGGGATGCCCTCTCCTATACCTCCTCCCGTAGCTGTGTGTGATTGACGGACAGATCTCTCCTTAGGGCACGTCTACAGGCGCAACACACCATCGACTATTGTGACAGGTGCTAAAATAAAAGAACAACAGTCAAATGGAGCAGAACTATAACATCACAACTTTTGTTATTGTTATTAACTGAAACACAAAATTATAACAGTGGAATACAGGGTATTCATTACTATAATAGAATATTAGAGGGTATGAGTGTGTAGATTATTATGGTAAATAAAAAGTTGCAATAACAAAATTAATTTATTGTGAAAGGTAAACAAGTATTTTAAATTATTTAATGCACTATCTGCATGGCCTGGCAGCTAGGACCGAACGGGAGAAGCTCCAAAGTAGGGCAGGGCTCAAAAAATGGTTTATTATCAGCTCCTGCAAATAACGAGGGGAAGGGCGGTTTTCTATTCGAGCGATGATCAGGAGACCTGAGTAAATAGTGTCTTCAGTCAACATTCCTGACCTTCCGTCTTACAGAAACGCCAAAGTTGTGCGACTGCCAACGTATATTGACGAATTTAATCCAATCGACACGCTGGAATCAAATTATTTAAGACTTGTGGCTAAACGTTCATATTAGAAACGATGAAACATAATTAATCCTCTACCTAGTAGTGCAGAAGTAAACCATAAACAACTGGTGATAAACGGACAATCAAACATTCCAACAATGTTATTCTTTCGGCAACCAAGGGAAATGATAGAGGAACTTACGCGTCAGCAAAACGTTAAGAAGTTGCCGTTAGCGTCTACGCTACCATAACTCTAACGCCTTGTACAAGAGGCATCAGTGACAGGAAAATTAGCCATATGTCTCCGAGCATTTCCCTACAGATGAAAATTCCAGCAAAAAATCTGATGTGTTGCACTCACATGACTTTCTCTCCTCTTGTACTAACCATTTCTACAAACTCTTATTCCTATATCTTATTCGTGTTAGTTGAGATAAACATTTGCAGAAATCATATCATTTCTTTTCTTGCATGTGCAACGGGAATATGGGAATAAAGTAGACCTTGAATGACAGTCAAATGTTTTAAATCTTTCAAATCTTTCTTTGTACGGTTAACTTATAAAAATTGAATAACAATGTTCCAGTTGACAGAAGTATAAGCTCACCAAAACTCGCACAAATAACGAGGCATATCTCCGAAAGAGTTAACTCTATAAAAAATTTTATTTAGATATAAATTGTGTATTTTAGCAACATCTACATTGTTTGTATAATAAGTTTTGGTCTATCTCTTACTGTTTACCCCTTATGGAAAAGTCGTCCAGAGTAAATACTACAGGGGCTATAGCCAAAAAATTCGGGATATACATTTTATTTGTCATCAAAATATCTCAAACATATGACATTTTAATCAAAATCGTTAAAGCCATTTTCAACAAAATTAAAATTTTCGAAAAATCTTCCATGTAAAGGGTAGTTTAGGGTGAGGCTATTTTCTTCAAAATCTTCGTGTTACATCCTTGAACGACATTAAACTTAAACACCAACTTTGGTTTTTAACCGACTTTTAGTTTTTGAGCTATGCTGTCCACAGACTGACAGACTGACAGACTGACAGACACACAGACACACACACACACACACACACACACACACACACACACGGACCTTTTTCTAAAAATGCTTTTTTTGGATTCAGGGGGCCTCAAAACATATATTTCCGTTGAAATCTCGACATCGAATTTTTGGGTGGAATACAATACTTCCCCTACTTACCAGCAGAGAAAGTAAAAACTAAAACGCATCTGATCAAGACCTATTGCTTGGCCTCTGCCCATGCGTCATGAGGGGGATGCAGTACTGGAGGGTGGGAGGTGGTCAGCACTCCTGGTCGTTGTGGCCAGTTATGCGGTCAGGGCCTACTACTTCTTAATCAAGTAGCTCCGCTATTGGCCCCTAAGGGACCTAACGAGGCTGAGTGCATCCCGGACCAGGTCTCCCAGGGAGAGAAAATCCACACACCGGTACCGGGAATCAAACTCGGGTCTCCCGCTTGGTAAACAGCAACGCTACCACCACGCTAAGGAGACAAGGATAGCACAGGAGTGTGAGTTCATAACCTCAGACTAATGCCTGAGTCATTTCGTTAGACCACTCTGGTGCTGATTAGAATATGCAGACAGAAACATCTGCAAAGTCAGCTCCAGAAAATAGGGGCAAATTAAACAGAAACCTATAATGAGGAAAGTGAAAACGAGAAAAAGAGTGATGCTCGTTCATCTAAATGCGTTTAATTAAATAAAGTAGAGGCAAATTAAATCAAAAGAAAGAAAGAAATATAAGCTTAGACTTTCGTTGCTTTCCGCGCCACCGAAGACAGTGATCCATTCTATACGAACATTTCACAACCAAGTTTTATTCATCCTGACGTGACCCAATCTAAGTGAACTCAATTTAGTACTACCTTCACATGATCTTCTCTACCCTTTACCGTTTATTCGTGGGTATATGTAAGCTTTTTTTTTTCTCTCCTGTTTTATTTTAATCGATATAAACCTTTGCACAAATGACTAAGCCAGGAATTATGTTACAGATACAAAGGGAATGACGATAGTCGAATGTTTAAGAATTGGACAGTGGCCTTCAATCACAAGAAACAATTGAATGCCGACAAAACTACAAAGGTACAAAATATGGAACAATCATTCATAATTAACGTCTTGGAAATGGTTTATACCTCAAAAATATTTTGATAGTACCGTTTAACCCATTGGTTAACTTTACTATTTGTGCAAGATTATATAAAATTCCTCGTTAATTAACAAGAATTCATAAAGTACTTTCAGAAAATCCAACATACACGCTTTATTTGTTGTGCGTATGGATTTAACATTTTGCATTTAAAGCAAAATCGTCACAAGCATTTTTCAGAAAATTCAAATCTTAGAACAATGTGCGGTGAAATGGTTGGATCTTTCTGTTGCATCTTTGTAAGATAGTGAAACTTACCTAACACCAAGTTTGGTATAGACAGACTTTTGGTTTTTGAGTTATGATAAAAGACAGGCGACACGCATATTTTCTAAATGAGTTTCAAAACGTCTTTCCCTGTAATGATATCAATTTTTTGTAAGAATTCAAGGCATAATAAATACTCGTAGGGAGAAAGCTTTGGGCTGTGTGGATATGTATAAACGACGTAACTCAAAAGCCACAAATCGGTTAGATATCCCTTACCTAGCATTTTGTTAGGTATTTTTTAAGGAATAGGTACTAGGCGGAGAAATGCAAAACCTTATATAACCAGAAACAGCTTACTAGACAGAAGATGTTTCGTAATTATAAAACTTCTTAAAATATCAAGAACGTGTATGCGTATGCGTGTGCGTGTGCGTGCGTGTGCGTGTGCGTGTGCGTGTGTGTGTGTGTGTGTGTGTGTGTGTGTGTGCGCGTGCGTGTGTGTGTGTGTGCGTGTGTGTGTGTGTACAGCATAACTCAAGAACGGAAAGCCGGTTAAAAACCAAAATTGGTATTTAAGTTTAATGTGTTTCAAGAATGCAGGCGTGCATTGGTATAACCAGAAGGTATTGATAATGGAAGTTTGCGTTACGCATTATTATTATTGTCGTCCCGTCATCGTCATCATTAATTATTATTACTATTATTATTAGCGAAAAATTAGCTATATTCATTATCGTTTTTAAAAACATTTCTCTAAGATGTCAACATTAATTTGTTTATATGCCTGGGGAAAGGATGTGCAGATTTGTTTTATTTTGACAGAATTATTAAGTTTAGAACAAACTTTTGGTTACTTGTTTCCTCAACAGAAACTATCCCAGTTGCCTTACGTTAGACGTCTGCATGCGAATGTAAATAAACATGTGCGCTAACCCGCCCCCAGGACAGGCAAAACTATTGGATAAGAAAATTCTCTTTCCGTTTCCCCTCAATGCCTCTCGCACATCAGAAAACATTTGGAGCCGCCTGTATATACGTGGTAAGCTAAACCTTCACTTACGCATTTGGAATTATAATACCGTTTCTCATATTTCACAATTACCTACTGTTAGTGTTGTGTTGAGTTGTGTTTGTGCCAGTGGGATTGTCGAATCAGAAGAAAAAGTAAATTAACATGGCTTTAGGAATTGAATTGAATATGTTGAAGAGACCGGAAGGTGAAACACATTACTTTCTAATAAGTTTCAGGATGTTATTATTTTGTTTCCTATTTCTTGCTATAAAGAGGAGGCGTGATTTATTATTAAATTGTTAATTTGTAAACAATTAATATTAATTTTTACTTTCTCTACTGGTAAGTAGGGAAAGTATTGTATTCCACCCAAAAATTTGATTTCGAGATTTCACCGGAAATATATGTTTTGAGACCCCCTGAATCCAAAAAGAGCATTTTTAGTAAAAGGTACGTGTGTGTGTCTGTGTGTCAGTCAGTGTGTCAGTCAGTCTGTAGATAGCGTAACTCAAAAACGAAAAGTTGGTTAAAAACCGAAGTTGGTATTTAAGTTTAATGTCTTTCAAGGATGCGACACGAAGATTTTGAAGAAAATAGCCCCACCTTAAACTACCCTTTACATGAAAATGTTTCAAACATTTTGATTTTCATGAAAATGGCTCTAAGGATTTTGATTAAAATGTGATATGTTTGAGATATTTTTATGGGAAATGAAATGTATATCTTGAATTTTCTGGCTATAGCCCCTGTAGTCGTATTTACTCTGGACGACTTTTGCATAGCTGGTAAACCGTTAGAGATAGACAAAATCTTACTGTACAAAAAATGTAGATCTTGTTAAAATACACAATTTATGTCTGAATAAATTTTCTTGTAGGGTGAACTGTTTCGGAGATATTCCTTGTTAGGCGTGTTAGTTTCGGAAAGCTTAAAAACTTTCGTGAAATGGATCATCGTTGTTCATTTTTTATATGTTAACTGTGCAAAGAGAACGGATTCCCGAAGCTTTAAAAGATTAGACTATCGCACAAAGCCTACTGTATTCTAACATTCCCCTTGCACCTATAAGGAAATAAGCAATAAGAGAATTTGCACAAATATTTATCTCAACTAGCATGAAGAAGATATAGAAATTTTAAGTGTTGGTAGGAATGGTTGGTACAATAGTAGAGAAAGTCGTGTGAGTGCAACGCATCACATTTTTTTGTTATTGGAGAAGCTTTATTCGGTTTAATATTGTTACTCTTGTTAACGATTTTATTTTACTTGTAATATGCGAAATGTATCATAAGTGATACAAGCCATCTTCTTAAATTTCACTATTTAACACATCAAATAAGGATAAATAACATTGAACAATTATACGATAGATTAAATTTAAGATTAATTTAATAATATTAGAAAACTATATAATTTGGAACTTAAACGTATAAGACAATAAACAAAGACACAATTGACTCATTATGTGAAGCAATACGTATTCCCCGTAATTTCTCGCGTGGACAATTAATGAGTATTGGTTATTGGATGCGGCTTAAAAACGAGGAACAAAATGTGCGAAGGAACGTTTCAATAACTTAAATGATTTAGAACATTGCTTGATCGAAACTAGGAAGTTGAATGTACATGATCAAGCAATTAATTAATGGAATTATATAATCTTATGATATTTTGTAATAAATTAGAAGAGTTCATGTACTCTAACTTATTGACATAAACCTCTACTCGTGAAATAATGTATCTTAGCTTTTCAGTTAGCACATTCAGGTAAGTAATCCTGTGTTATTACAATGGGGCGCCTCGACTTATGGCTTGTGAACTTGTATGATATTGCAGATTACAGCGTGTGGCTAAACTCAAGACAGCTAAATGTGATACTTTATTACAACTCGCATTAATGTAATTTGCAGTATTATGCTATGAATTGTGAATAACAGATATCCTGTTCCGTAGAACTACACATTTTGTTAACTCCACAGCCTCTCAGTCTACATTAGGTCGAGTTTTAGGGATTCTAGTGTATTGGATAATACGCGAACTCCTAAAATATTTTATTTCTCTTTTATTATTATTATTATTATTATTATTATTATTATTATTATTATTATTATTATTATTATTATTATTATTATTATTATTATTATTATTATTATTATTATTATTATTGTTGTTGTTGTTATTATTATTGTTGTTGTTATTATTATTGTTATTATTATTGTTATTATTATTGTTATTATTATTATTGTTATTATTATTATTGTTATTATTATTATTGTTATTATTATTATTGTTATTATTATTGTTATTATTATTATTGTTATTATTATTATTGTTATTATTATTGTTATTATTATTATTGTTATTATTATTATTGTTATTATTATTGTTATTATTATTGTTATTATTATTATTGTTATTATTATTATTGTTATTATTATTATTGTTATTATTATTATTGTTATTATTATTGTTATTATTATTGTTATTATTATTGTTATTATTACTATTATTATTATTATTATTATTATTATTATTATTATTATTATTATTATTGTTATTATTATTGTTATTATTGTTGTTATTATTGTTATTATTGTTATTATTGTTATTATTGTTATTATTGTTATTATTATTATTATTATTATTATTATTATTATTATTATTATTATTATTATTATTATTATTATTATTATTATTATTATTATTATTATTATTATTATTATTACTATTATTACTGTTATGGTTTTTTATGATAAAATGTTTCACCAAGAAATCTATTCTTAAAGGCCCTGAATTTTCTAGTATCTACTCTCATCAAGATCGAACCCCACAATTCAATTTATTCTGTCAGCAGCAACTGCAGCTGTGTTCACGTAAAGTGATAATGTCCTTCGGCTCTCCTCTTCTCACTTCCGCCCCCCCCCCCCCCCCCCGCTCTCTCTCTCTGTCTTCCACAATGTATCCCCTGCTGTTTTATCTGCGGCACTGACAGAAATCAAGGCATGTCTAAAAGCTTAAAGATACACTTTAGGGACAATAAACGGTAGATCAGGTTATGAAGATCGTGGCATACTGATCAGCATGTTGGCCTGAAAGTGCAGAGAACTTGGGTTAGGTTCCCGCTTGCAGCAAAAATTTGACTCCACATACATTAATTCCCTAACCTCTTTAAAGTCTATATGTATGAACAAGAAATGTTTGTTTCTGAAACCCAGAGAGGCATTATCTTTTAAAATTGTAATGTTTTACTCTCACACGCTTTTCTTTTACAACTACCCTTTACATAAATTTTTTTTTCGAAAATGTTCATTTTCTCGAAAACGGCTCTAACCATTTTCATTAAAATGTCATATTGTTTAAGATATCTTAATGACAAATGAAATGTATATTTTAAATTTTCTGGCTATAGCCTATCTAGTCCTGTTTATTCTGGACGACTTCTGCATAGCTGGCAAATCGTACTATAGTACCAAATCGTACTATACAAAAATGTAGATCTTTGTAAAGCACACGAATAATACTTTTTGTAGAATGAACCATTTCAGAGATATTCCTTGTTATTTGTGTGAGTTTTGGAAAACAAGCTTTCGTGAAATGGAATATGCTTATTCATTTTTATATGTTACCCGTTGAAAGAGAAAGGAATTGGAAAGCTTTAAAAGATTTGACTACCGCACAAAGCCTACTGTATTCCAATATTCCCCTTGCACCTACAAGGAAATAAGCAATAAGATAATTTTTGCAAATGTTTATCTCAAGTAACACAAAGAAGATATAGGAATAAGAGTTTGTAAGAATGGTTAGTACAAGAGTAGAGAAAGTCATGTGAGTGCAACGCATCAGATTTTTCTATCCATTATTCTATCTGACATTTTAATAAAACTTGTCGGAGCGATTGTTGAATAGGAAATCTTACGTAATGGCTCACATTCTGTGGGGGTCGCATCTTTGGAAATACCAAGTTTGATCTTTATCCTGCATTTTGTTTCTAGGTTATGGTGTTCAGGAATCTTCTACTGAGATCTTATATGTCGCACTCCATGACCTACAAGCTTATTGCAAGAGCTTATTCTTGGTGAAAGTGAAATAATCTGTCACACTTTAACAACGAATTTCTCAAATTGTGAACACTAAAGCCTAATTCTAAGAAACTGTAAAGTTAAGTTTTCTAGAACAGAATACGTTTATCCAAAACAATTACAATCAACTGCCTGAATTATTGTTCATTAAAGCCTCTTAATTGTCTTTTTTCTTTTGGTGTATTTAAATGAGATCAGCGGTTTTTGTGGAAACTGACTTGATGTAATGTTTTCACACGAAAGAGTGAAACGCTGGTGTCTGGGGCAAACAGCGACAAAGCAGCTGAATTCGATACATGACCAACGTTACTTACACGGTTTTTATAGAGTGTTGGAATAGTTTATTGAGCCGCCGGTAGAAGCACATTTCTTCGATCAACATTTCACACACTCTCCTCTTTAAATGCGATTTTATCGTTAACGGCAAATTTAATTTAAAAAACTGGAAAAAAAGTGGAAATTCTTTTTGTTAATTTACGTTCACTTTCTGACCTTCCATCTGACAGATTATTTCACTTCCAGCCTGCATATAAATTTATTGAGAATAAGCCTTTACAAAAAGATATATCATGAGGTACAAGGGAATTAAGGGAAAATAGTGAGACCTAAGCGAGAGTCAAATCCTGTAAGAGTGGTTCGCTACGTAAGAGCTTTGAAATTTCATTCTATTCCTATGGCCAAGAGAAATATTCTGACGTGCTACATTCACATGAGTTTCTCTGCCTATTGATCAACCAACTATTGTCACCAAAGCTCATTATTCCATCTGCTTTAAGTTAATCGAGATAGATTTTGTTGAAATGGTTTTATACAAATTTCTTTGTAGATACAATGGGAATATTAGAATACAGTGGACTTAAGTGCTAGATATTTTACGAACTGGTCGCTATATAAGGACTTTGAATTTCCGTCCACTTTCCACGACCGGCAGGAAAAAGCCTCATGTCCCGTTCACATGACTTCTCTGCCTATTGCTGAACAGACCATTCTTTCAAAAGCTTATTCTTACATATTCTTCAGATATACGTTTGTAGAAACCCTTTATTACATATTTCCTTGTAGCTGCAATGGCAACACAGTTTATACTACTGAGATGCTGTTCCGGGGTACACTCAGCCTTGAGAGATCCCAAAAGGATGGCACTCCTTGTAGGCAGAGATGAATGTCATAGCCAGAAAATTGAAGATATACATTTCATTTGTCATAAAAATCTCAAACATATGACATTATAAAAAAATCCAAAACATTTCCATGTAAAGGGTAGTTTAGGTTGGAGCAATTTTCTTCAAAATCTTCATGTCGCGTCCTTGAAAGACATTAACCATAAATACCCTAAATACTTTTCTTTTTAACCTACTTTTCGTTTTTCAGTTATGCTGTCCACAGACTGACACACAGACTCACACACACGAACCTTTGTCTCAAAATGCATTCTTTATTCAGGTGACCTCAAAATTTCCGGTGAATCGAATTTTTGGGCGGAATACAATACTTTCTCTACTTTACTATACGTAGTAGAAAAAGTAATAACCTAAAAAATATATTCATTTCGATTTGCATTGCCATCTGAGCAAAACGAAACCCAAAATTAAATGTATTCCTATCTTCTCTTGTTGTAACAGAAAACTAGTGTATAATTTGCAATAAACCTCACTTTATTTTTGAGATTAACTAATAACCATAATTGTGAAAAAAGTACATTCATTGTTAACAGAACAGTTTTTAAATTGAAATGGGGTGTTATTTTCGTTGTTAAGCTATTGTAGTGTATAATAAATTATTTTTCAGCGATTTTTGGGATAGAGTTGGCGACACTGATTAAACAAAAGAATGGCCAAGTCTTATATGAAAGGCATGTATGACGTCATGAAGTATCCACCCCGGATGGCAGCATATTTTGTAGTATCACGCAATATTATTATTATTTCATAAGACTGTAGCAAGCGCTGCTTTTACCGACTGCATTTGTTAATTTGCAGAAAATCCGACAGAGTTTCGTGAGGAAGGCGCTGGTAGCAACTAAGATCAAGGGAACAGAAGACAAAGAGAAGCAAGGCAAGAAGAAAGTGGCATTACTGTAAGAGGTCTATTGTTTGAGAGCGAGTTTACCCACTTTCGCGGCGAAATGTTAGCTATTCTACTGTATTCGTGTGTTGAAAGTACTTAGAAGGTAAGGTAAATGCGAAGTTAAAGCCAGGAATTGTGCGGTAGATATTCAAAACTGGAATGCAAATGTGTCTCATCCCTTTTCCAATTAACGTTAACTTCGTGTATTACGTTTTAGTGCCTTCTCTTTTGCAGCAATCTTGCATAAAACTTTCAGTTGTTAAGTTTGGAAACTTACTTTCTCCTTTTTTCTATGTTAATGTCCTTCAACAGAAAGCAATGTAATAAAAGCCTTAATTAAAAGAAAAGAAAAAGGAAAAAAGAAGGAAAAAATGTCTGATGTGTGCACTCACATGGCTTTTTCTACTTGTTCGTTTACTCAGTATCTAGGGCAGATTATATGGTTTCTAACAACTTACTTTAATCGCTTTAAAGCTTCGGGTGCAAATGACCTCGTTGTCGACAGACCCTTAAATCCCATTCACTCACTCTTAATTGTTGTATTTTGTTTCCCTCATTTTTTGCAAATTTTAAAAAAATTTATGAAGTAGTTTTTTGCAGATATTAGCTATTTAATAGAAACTTTAAAAAAAAAACAGCATAGAAACAGGAATGAAGTTTTATAGTGTCTGCTTTTGTTTATGCATCCGAAACATGGACGTTGACAAAAGCTGACAAACAAGATACAGGCTGCGGAAATGAGATTCTTAGGAACAGTAAAACGATGCACACTTTTAGATAAAGTTCTAAATGAAAAAATAAGGGAATATCCGTTGGCAGACAAAATTATAATTACAGGAATGAATGGAGAGAGCATGTTAATAGAATGCCTAGGGAAAAGACCCCAAGGAAAGTGTTAAATTATAGGCCAGTTGGAAAAAGACATCTGGGAAGACCAACATCAGACATGTTTTGAAGGAGAAACAGGCAGCATTGCCTAATACTTGGAGAGATGAAGCAATTTTCTTTCATATCACGATATTTCAGAATATGAATACTACTTGTGGGACAATTACTATAATGTTGTACTTTCAGTGAAAAAATATTAATCATAATCATTACTATAGATATTTCAGCCTAATAAGTAAAAATATTGGGATTAGTAGCAGTACTGCATTCAAGTTTTGCACCTTAACCCAAATATATACTACAAAGCTTAATTCTTAATGATATTAAACCGATTATGTAACAAAATTATATAAATTATTACAGGGTATGTAATATATCTCTTACATTCATTGACGCTACGCCTCTGATGTATCTCTTTTGGTTTATCAGTTACCTATGCAAAAGCTATTTTAAAATTAAGGGGGCATTCAGAAAATTGAACATATACATTTCATTTCACATGAAAATATCTTAAAATATGGTATTTTAAACCAATTATTAAAGGATTTCCAATAAATGAAAATTGTCGAAAAGTGTTCCACCTAAAAGGTAGTTCGGGGTGAGGAATTTTCTTGAAAAACTTGATGTCGCATCCTTAGAAGATGCTCAGCATAACACGCACCCCCCCCCCCTCCACACACACACAGTTTAGTTTTAAAACTTATTTCCAGTGAGCTCGCGGTGTCGCAGTCTAGGGTGAAATACGATACTTCCCCTACTCACTGTAAATACATAGTATAGAAAGTGCAAAGCATGATAAATGGGTTAGTGCCCATATTCTTATTATTATACAGAGATAAGTTTGATTCTGAATGGAAGGGTGCCGCTGCATATGTGTGTACCATATGGTGTTAAAACAGGGCCTGTATGCAGCATTAAGTTAAATATTGTGACGCCGAGCACGGCGCTCAACAAAAGACGGACGGGACCAAGCTACTTCACGCCACATGCCAGGTCGGAGAGGAAACAAAGGCGCAAGGTCAATCTCTCCCACAGCACTCACGCGAGCGAACACGTGCCTAGCAATCAAGCGGCAACATATAAAGAAAATTGAACGAGCGTCAAGCGATTGTAACATCATAGTGTATGACAGAGAAATTGAAGAAAGACATTGAAAGGACTGAGCAAGGTTACAAGAAGACAAGTCAATACATTTTAGTACTGGTAGTGCGGAGAAAATACTGAAGATATATCATTTTACTACGTTAAGTGGGGGAAGTATTGTGTTCGACCTAAAATTTCGATGTAACATTTCATCGGAGGCATGTGTTGAGGCCCCCTGAAAAAAAAGTGTGTGTGTGTGCGTGTGTGCGTGTGCGTGCGTATGTGTGTGCGTGCGTCTGTGTGTGCGTGTGTGCAGGCGCGCGCTCGCACGCCTCTTTGTTTCTGTCTGTGGACAGCATAATTCAAAAACGAAAAGTGAGTTAAAAACCAAAGTTGGTATTGAAGGTTAATATTTTTCAAGGATGCGATACGGAGATATTGAACAAAATCCTCCACCGTAAACTACACTTTACGTGGAAAATATTTTGAACTTTTTTATTTCGTTAAAAATAGCTAACGATTTTGACTGACATGGCATGTGTTTAGCATATTTATTAGCTAGATGAAATGTATATTTCGAATTTAGTTCACGTAGCCCTGTTTACTCTTGAAACCTTTGCATAACTGGTAAGCCGTAAGATAACTGGTGAACCAAATCTTAATGTACAAAACAAAGAGTCTAAATGAGTTTTTTTGTGGAATGAACCATTTCCTAGTTTTGCAATACTTAAAACTTTCCTCTAATGGAAGATCGTTATTCACTTTCTTATCTCTGGGCCGTTGAAAGTGAACCGACTTTTACAGCCTTCATATCGCGACCAGCTTTAAAACATTTGACTATCGCTCAAAGACTACTGTGTTTCCATATTCCCCTTGCACCTACAAGAAAACTAACAATAGAATTTCTGCAAATGTCTGTCTCCCCTAACATGAAGATAAACCTTAAGAATTTGTAAGAATAGCACAAGAGTAGAGAAAGTTATCTGGGTGCAACGAAGCAGATTTTTTTTTTACTTCTTGCCCTAGAAAGAAACATTTTTATGAAATTACAGTGTTAAATTGTTGGGTGAAGTACAATGCTTTCTCTGTCCTAGAGAAAAATAGAGAAGTTGCAGATTTTAATTGTACTAAATACACAGAAACCAAGGGTAAAACTTGGTTACAGCTGCAGGAAGGTGCAGTAAAGACTAATTAGGTAATAACGACTTACCGTTTTATTACTAGTGCTTATCTTGTTGCTGGCTCAGACAGGGATTTGTAATAATTAACTTCGTTACCTTCGAAAGATGTTCCGATGCTGCTCCTTAACAAGCTTTCTATCTCACTCTAACGTCCCCTCTCTTCAAAGTATCAGAAGTAACTCTCAATGTTCAGGTTCTGTGTAACTGGAAGCGAGCAGTTTTACTCAGTCTGTATGTCTGATAATGCCCACTTACAAATTTATGTTTTTCCGTCGTTATTACCGTGTGTTATACGCTAAATATTTCTTATATAGCACTTTAGAATCGGGCTCTTGTTTTCTTATTTGCCTGCCACTTTTTATACCCAGCTTTCTTTTATCATTTTTTAACTTTGGCTGCCAATTTAATTCTTAATTTCCTGGCTCTGTGTTCCAGTTGATATAACGCATTTGCTGTACGTTAGCACTGACATTAGCATTAACGTTTTATTGATAATTTATTGACGTATTGCAAACCACTTTTATTTTTACTTTCTCTACTGGTAAGTAGGGGAAGTATTGTATTCCACCCAAAACTTTGATGTCAAGATTTCACCGGAAATATGTTTTGAGACCCGCTGAATCCAAAAAAGTACTTTTAGAAAAAGGCCTGTGTGTGTGAGTGAATGTGGAAAGCATAACTCAAAAGCGAAAAGTAGGTTAAAAACCAAAGTTGGTATTTAAGTTTAATGTCTTCCAAAGATGTGACACGAAGATTTTGAAGAAAATAGCCCCAACCTAAACTACCCTTTCCATGGAAAATTTTCGAAAATTTTGATTTTCTTGAAAATGGCTTTAACGATTTTATTTAAAATGTCATATGTTTGAGATATATTTAGGACAAATGAAATGTATATCTTGAATTTTCTGGTTATAACCCCTGTAGTCGTATTTACTCTGGACGACTTTTGCATAACTGGTAAACCGTTAGAAATAGACCAAGTCATACTATAGAAATAATGTAGATCTTCCTAAAATACACAATTTATGTCAATATAAATGGTGAACCATTTCGTAGATATTCCTTGTTATGTGTGTCAGTTTCGGAAAACAAAAGTTTCGTGAAATGAAACATAGTTGTTCATATTTTTTTATGTTAAATGTGTAAAGAGAACGGAATCTCAAAGCTTTAAAACATTTGATTACGGCACAAAGCCTACTGTATTTTAATATTCCCCTTGCACCTGCAAGGAAATAAGGAGTAAGATAATTTGTGCAAATGTAACAAACACGAAGAAGATATAGGAATAAGAATTTGTCAGAATGCTTAGTACAAGAGCAGTGAAAGCCATGTGAGTGCAACACATCAGATTTCTCTTTTTCTAATGGGTATAGTAGGTAATTGGGGCTAGTATTATATTCAACTCTAAAATTCAATATCGGAATTTCACCGGGAATGTCTGTTGAGGTCTCCTGAATCTAAAAAAAAAAAAAAAAAAAAAAAAAAAAAAAAAAACATTTTTTTAAAGACATCCTTGTGTGTATGTGTCTGTGTCTTTCTGTAAACATCATAATTCAAAAACGAAAAGCCTAATAAAAACTAACTTGGTACTTAATATTCTTCAAGCAACCCGAAGACTTTGAAGAAACTTTCACTCTAAACTACTCTTTATATGGAAACTTTTTCGAAAATTGGCTTTTTCAAAAATGACAAACGAGTTTGATTCTGTATGTTTAAGATATTTTATGGAAATAAAATGTACATTTTGAATTTTTTGGCTATAGCCCACCGAGTCTTGGTTACCCTTGATGACTTTTGTATAACTGTTTTTTTTTTTTTGTTTTTTTTTTCAATGCGTCTCATTTCCATCTTTTCCCATCTTGTTATCATGATGGAAACTCTTGAGTGTGGTTTTCGCTAGATATAACTGACATTTTTGCTTTCATTGAATTAGGAATATAAAAATCTGTTGTAAGGCAATTAAAGAGCTGTCCATCTCCGCACTGGGTTTCGAAATTAAAAAATATATCATTTTGTAGTTTAACGACGCTGTCAATTGCCAGGATTACGTCAGCATCACCGGTGTGCTGGAATTTTATCCCGTAGGAGTTCTTTTACATACCAGTAAATCTACTGACATGGAGCTGTCGTTTTTAAGCACTCTTAAAAACCATCGGTCTGTGCCGGATTCGAACCCGCGACCTTGCGATCAGACCTTGCCAGCGTCTAACCAACTGAGATTGCACTTGGAGGTACTACCATTCAACCAAACAAGTAAGACTTTCATTTTTAGTTTAGTTTGTATTTATTATTTGTTATAATTGTGTTTTCATCTGTCTCCACTATTGGATTAGTTTTAGGTTCTAAAAATTTTCCCAATGCTTGTACGAACTAGGTTTAACTTTAACTGTTGCGATTATTACACTCACCAAGATTCATTTATCTTGCGATACTCTGTCACAGAAGAGCGATCCTATTGTAAACAATAACGAGCAGCGCACTCAACCAGCCTCATGTTTTACACTCGCCTGTTGAAATTGCAATTCCCACAGTTGCTTTACATATAGCGTGATATTCTAACTCGCATACGACAAAGGCAGTAAATAACGTTCGGTGGTGGTGGCGGTGGCGGTGGTGGTGGTGGTGGCGGTGGTGGTGGCGGTGGCGGTGGCGGTGGTGGTGGTGGTGGTGGTGGTAGTGTTGGTGGCGGCGATAGTGAAGGTGGTGGTGTTCAGTTGCGTGTTAGTGCTGTCATGGTCCAATTTACTTACAGAACAAAATTTCATTAGTTGCAACCTTATAAAATACGAATCGCCGTCTCTGTGCATATAAGATTTCGGGAACACCTTCCGTAATGTTAATCCGTCTAACAGAAGTATAGTTTATACAGTAGTAAAAAATTCAAAAGTACTAGATCAGTGGGAAACCGTCCGTTTTAACACAGGAAAAGTTTGATAATATCGATGCGCAGTTAGGACACTCGCCATGAACATCAAAAACAGAGACAATTAGAAGAGAAAGTGTATAAATCCCCGAACATTACAACTACAAAATAATATACGAGAAGAAATAACCAATATATCCCCAAAAATTAACTTAGGCATGGACAAATAAGCAAGAGTAAAAAATATGACAAGTCATGGAGATCAGAGTGGAACAATATTAGACGGAAGCCCAGAGCATAAGTGTTAGCCCTCTGTGTCAAACAATAGCAATATTTATCGCGGTATGTCAATACTTGAGAAATGTTTAACTGCTGAGCAATGCTTTTGTATTAATAAATTGACATATTTCCGAAGTATATGTACGAAATTGGCTAGAAGGACTTAAATGCACACACACACACACACACACACACACACACACACACACACACACATATATATATATATATATATATATATATATATATATATATATATATATATTCCCGTTCACACACACGCACTCACGCTCACCCACCCATACACACAGGAAAGGTTTCACAAACACGATCTTTTGGATTCAAGTAAATCTCGAAACCCTTCTTCTTCTTTTCCTAATTATCCTCCCTTTACGTAGGACTTACACCTCCTAGGACTTACAAGCCAGTGTCTCAGACGGCTGTCGGGGAGCAGAGGAACCCATGTACTGGACAGAGTGAACACCTGGAAGCGGGTGTTCAGCCAAGTACCAGGTATGATAGTGAGGTAGAGAATGATATGAGATGCAGGCGAAATGGATGATTGGAAAGGTGATAATGGAGCAATTGGTGGAATGAGTGGTGGGGGAAACCGAAGAAAACCTGTCCAAACGCTGCTTTGTGCACCAAGAATACCACATGTGGGTCCCTGAAATTGAACCCGGATCACTTGCTAATAGGCGAACAGTCTAACCGTTCGACCAAGGCGCCGCCTCTGTTCTGATGGAGCTTAAAACCCGTGCAAATGCTTTATTTGGGATATAGTGGAAGAAGGAGAAGGAGAAGGAGAAGGAGAAGGAGAAGGAGAAGGAGAAGAAGAAGAAGAAGAAGAAGAAGAAGAAGAAGAAGAAGAAGAAGAAGAAGAAGAAGAAGAAGAAGAAGAAGAAGAAGTAATTGCACATTTTCATAGTGCAGGTAGATTTTGTGTTGCTTCCCTTCCTATTTATCACCTTGTGTACTACACCTAATTAGGAATATCGCCGAGAAACGACTACACTGCAATCGTATTTTGAGTCCAAGTGTTGATAAACTATTCCTGCTTGTGATATTGACATTGGGAACAACGACCGTGGGTATGTTTATAATATACTGCACAGAAAATCAAAGCTTGTTCTAAATCAATTGATTCCGAATTGTAGGATAACATGTAGGTAAACATTGTGTCATACATATAGAGCTGCACACAAAAAGATTTTAGCACCGGGACATAAAACTCTGGGAAAACCATAAAGTGCTCGTCTGACAATTTGTCTTTTCTCTTAAACGCTTGCTCAGCCTCGATGAATGAACATAAAACTTTTATGTCGAAGCTTGGAATTCGTTATATTCCGTCCTAAATTACTCTGCGTAGGTACTATATAGGCTTATTTTCAGTGCCTTATTAAGTTGTCGTCAGGTCATTATAGTGGTACAAAGATTTATAAGAGGTATAAAAATGCTCCGTACTTAAATATATACCAAGACTTAAATATTTTAATATTAATAATAGTTTGGGAAACTACGAGTGCAAATGTGTAAAGCATCTGGAAAGAATGTACATCTATTGGCATTCGTTTCGTGGGGTAGGGTAGGAAAGGACAGGTCCGTGCAGCACGTAGCACGTGGTGGCACACACAAAGTAGTTGTACCTACGTATGTAAACAGTGCAGGCGACGTTGAACGTTGTACTCTATATTAAAAGTGAGTGGTAAAACAGGCCACCAGTAATGACAGTACTACAGCTCCTAAAACTTATAAACTAAACGTGCAATAAGCACAAAATGCATGTTGTATGTGAATTAGCTGTTAAGTATGGCCATGTAATTAGACTGCGCCCCTATCATTGTACTTTGAATCCTGTGGAATATGTATGGTGAGAACTACAAAGAAACTTTGCAGCAATAATGGCTTCAGAAGAAAAAAAAAACTACTGAACTTTGAGCCATACTTCAAATTACTATAAACGACATTGAAAACAAGAATCATTTGCCTAACTTCATACGCCATGTTGAAGGACTAGATAACAAATATCATTCCTTTGAATATATTGAATCCTAGTGTCATCAACTTGAACAAATGGATGCACAAAGAAGGCTACTTATAAACCCCTATTTTTTATAACAAGAACAAAACATCCGATGTGTCGCACTCACATGACTTTCTCTACTCTTATACTAACCATTCTTACAAGCTCTACTTTCTATATCATCTTCGTGTTAGTTGAAATAAACATTTGCAGAAATTATCCTGTTGCATATTTCCTTGTAACTACAAGGGGACTATGGGTATGTGGTACGCTTTGAGCGATAGTCAAATCTTCTAAAGCATTCAAATTGCGTTCTCTTTGTACGGCTAACATAAAAAAGAAACGAATAACGATGTCCCATTTGACGAAAGTTTAATTTTTGCAAAACTCGCACAAATAACAAGGAATATCTCTGAAATGGTTCACTCGACAAAAAAATATTTAGATGTAAGTTGTGTATTTTAGTAATATCTACATTTTTGTATAGTAAGATTTGGTCTATATCTTATGGTGTAGCAATTATACAAAACTCATTCAGAGTAAATACGAATGCAGGGGCTTTTTCCCTTGCACAAAATGTACAGTTCATTTGTAATAAAAATATCTTAAACATATGGCATTTTAATCTAAGTCGTTACAGCCATTTTTCAGAACATTAAAATTTTTTAAAATTTCTCCATGTAAAGGGTAACCAAATTTGGTTTTTAACCGACTTTTCGTTTTTAACTTATGATGTTCACACACCGCGCGCGCACACACACACACTTTTTTCTAAAACAGTGTGAGGGGGGCTTCAAAACATATTTCTGGTGAAATCTCGGCATCCAACACTTCCCCTACTTACGGTACGTAGTAGAGAAAATAAAAATTGACTATATACCTGCCGTTTCGAAACGATACAAACTCGTGTTCAGCCTTCAGAACTCTCGCTGCCCCAAATATCAACATTATACTTGTTTACATCTCCATGGGTGTGGAATATGGCCTCATCAGTAAAAATCATTTTATTGTCAGTTGTTCATCATCCACAATTGTGTCAACAAGGTTCAGAGAAAACAACATGTCACATGATCATACATACAAACTGCAGTTTGTAGTGAACTGTACACTGAACCTTGGAAACGAGGCAAATAGCAGTGTTTAATTGCAGACTAGCTGTACAACATACAGGCGTTTTAGCACTATGCACAGATGCCACAATTTCCAAACGCATTGACAGGCGTTTCCCTGAATGGGCTTTCCTATTATCAGATAATGAATCCATGCTCTACAAACAGTCTAAACCATTTCAGAATCGGTTTGTTTCATTTATCTCATGTTGAAAATTCCCTCTCAAAGCACAATACACAACTGCGTTCCTGTGGGCTCGACATAACACTCTAAATCCTGTGTATAAAATTTAAACTTCAGATCATTTAACACAATTTGCTTCTACTCAACAATGTCAAATGGAATAGCGGAAGCTTGTTTTCTATTTCTTCTTGGTCAACGGATGGCATTTGTACATCTGAAACAGTTTTTACTTTCTCTACAAGTATGTAGAGGTATTATTGTATTCCATCCAAAAATTCGATGTCGAGATTTCAGCGGAAATATGTTTTGAGGCCCACTGCATCTGAAAAGAACATTCTTAGAAAAGATCCGTGTGGGTCTCTCTCTCTCTCTCTCTCTCTCTCTCTCTCTCTCTCTCTCTCTCTCTCTCTCTCTCTCTCTCTGTGTACCCTTTGCATGGAAAATGTTTCTAAAATTTTGATTTTCTTGGAAATGGCTCTAACGATTTTGATTAAAATGCCTTATGTTTGAGATATTTTTATGCCAAATGAAATGTATATCTTGAATTTTCTGGCTATAGCCCATGCAGTCATATTCACTCTGGATGACTTTTACGTATCTCGTAAACCGTAAGCGATAGACCTAATCTTACTGTAGAAAAAATGTAGATGTTACCAAAACACACACTTTATGTCTGAATAAATTTTTTTGTAGAGTGAACCATTTCGGGGATATTCCCTGTCAGATGTGTGAGTTATGAAAAAGCTTATACTTCTGTTAAATGGAACATCGTTATTCATTTGTTTATATGTTAACCATGTAAAGAGGATGAAGTTTGAAAGTTTTAAAATATTTTACTATCGCTCAAAGCCTACTGTATTCCCATATTCTCTTTGTGCCTACAGGAAAATAACATAATTTCTGCAAATTTTTATCTCAACTAAAACGAAGGTTTAGAACTAAGAGTCTGTAAGAATGGTTAGCATTGGAGTAGAGAAAGTCAGGTCAGATTTTTTTTTTTTTTTTTTTTTTTTTGGCATCGGATAAAATATTGTAAGGCATACGAGAGGAAAATACATTTAAATTTTCTTAAAAGCTCAGCAAGCATCGGTGTTATACTGTTCACTGACTAATAAAGTATTATTTTAATCCCTTACACATTACATTATTATTTCCCGTTGTTTCAAATCACAGAGTAGACGGCTACATTGAGTCTGGAATTTATAAAAGCGTAACGGTTGCTCCCTTTTGGATTTATATATTGCCAAAGGGTTTAATAACATATTACAAAGACTTTAAGGGAGTTAAACAACGCCTCGCTCTCTCACACACACGCTTTGAAACACATTTCCTAACAAAGTGGAAAATCTGTAACCCAACATCACTTCATAACAAAACAGCAATGATGTAAATTAACACGGTGTGAATGTAATTAGGTGTCGTGGCAACCATAATCCACTTTGCTGTAACACAAATAGTCCCAGTCATTTTAATGAAAACAACAAGCTATGTTGCTGAAGAAAAACATTTGCAATAGCAACAAAGGAAACAAGGAAAAATGAATAATATCGTTCGCAGAACCAGAAGCTCAAATTTTCAAAGGGCCAGGTTCTTCCTTTGATGGGCTTGGAGCATGTAATTATTATCGAGAAGAAAAGGTGACTGTATAAAATAATGCGGGCTTTGTTGTGTTTGCAATTTATAAAATAGCTTCAGAAAGAGCTTTTCATTGTGAACCTGAAGGAACAGACAAACGTGTCCTATAATAACATCAACTGTAAAACCTTAATTGCGCCCGGTTTCAAAGTCAAAGATAGCTTTTAGTCTTCTTAAGAGAGAAAGAGCTCAACATATATCAATGGTTCAGTGTTATGTAAAGCGAAAATTTGCATACTTTAATTATACTGCTTCCGCTTTTTCTGGGACAAACGAATGCAAGGACCTGCCTATGGAAGAGAGGTAGACTAAGGAAGAGGTGACTTCGCTTCTACGTGGAATTTAACGAGTTAATGTGCTGAAGTAAAACTCATCCTAAGAGTGTGTTTTTCAGTTCTTGGCCATCAAAGCTTTAGCAATATCTACATTTTTGTGTAGTAAGATTTGTTCTATCTCTTATGGTTTACCAGTTATGCAAAACTCATCCAGAGTAAACAGGGCTTCGTGAGCTATAGCCAAAAAAATTCAAAATATACATTTCATTTGCCATAAAAATATCTCAAACATAATCTGTAACGGGTTCTCCCCGTTGATGCATCGGTAGCTCAGCCGGTGCGGTGGACGTCGCTGCCGGTATATCCAGATTACAGGCTCTGCTACTGACATTTACATGGTATTAGGTAATGTGATTTTAGGTAGGCATGAGTCAGGTCTTCTCAGGTACGAGGTAGTGTAACGATCCACTCTGCGCTGTCGTTTTGTGGTTTATTTTACAACACGTAAATGCGTGGAAGAAAAACAAACGTGGGTAAGTTTATGATATTCTGTGTTAACCTTTCCGTATCGCCCCAGTTATTTACTGCATCCTTATGTTAATCTCCTTCCCTTCGAGACTGCGACGTTTTGGCGCGAAACTAGACCTCCGTTGGCCACAGATTCTCCCTTCACAACTTCACCAGAACAGCTTTCGGTCCTACCGAATTTCCAGTATTTATAAGTTTTGACACCCACGCTAGCTATCAGCGAGACTATGTTTCCCCAGCTTGTAACCTTGGGCGGTGTCAATACAAAGCCCTCCATTAACTAAAAATCACAAAATATATGTTGATGTCTACTACACAGGAATGCACCCAGGTTTACGCAATAAGTTCAAGAGGCAACGGAAATTTAAAAGTTTTAGGTATAAACATAATATATTTCAACCTATGTGTTTGAGATTACATTCTGGTCTTATAATTCTAGTCATATAATTATACATTGAAGTTCTCGTCTCAAATCAAAATTGTATTCCCTTGATTTTCGAGGGAATCAAAATTTTGGCAAAATCTGTCATGTAAAGAGTGGTTTAGGGTGAAGCAATTTTCTTCAAAATCTTCGTATCGCATCCATCAAAGACATTAAACTTAAATACCAACTTTGATTTTTAAGCGACTTTTCGTTTTTGAGTTATGCTGTCCACAGATAGATACACACAGACACACCGACACACATATTTTTTTTTTTTTTTTTTTTTTTTTTTTTTTTTTTTTTTTTTTTTTTTTAATTAACGTCCTCCAACATTGTGTCATATCGGACGAATGAATGAAATGAAATGGGTGAAATGATGCTCAAATGAGCCCGAGGTCCTTGGAGCTTTAAGTTACCCGACATTCGTCTTTTCAGGGTAGGGAAAACCTCGGAAAAAAACCTTACCCGGATAACTTACCCTAAGCGAGATTCGAACTCGCGACCTCTTGAACGTGAGGCAGACACGCTAACCATCACGCTACTGAGGCGGGCCACCAACACACACACACAAACACACACACATGCATATTTTTTTAAAAAATGCTTTTTTTAGGATTCAGAGGGCCTCAAAGCATTTTCGGTGAAATCTCGACATCGAATTTTTGTGGCATACAATAGACCAGAATGGGAAAAGCAGTTTTGGGCATAGAATTTCCGAAATAAAGAAGGAAATTAATGCTATAAGTTCAATTTGGTGGAATAAACATGTAACAAAAGATGGAAAATTACAAATGTATAAGACATAATTCCAAATATACTTACCCATGGTGAAGAAGCATGCAAATCTCTAAGAGGAATCAGACCAATAGCTTAGCTCCAGAAAAGGATGCTCTAAAAGTGTCAGCAGGAAAATCAAGAGAAGAAAAAATAAAGAAAACAAGGGATACTTGAAAGCAGTTTTGTGTTTCATGAGAATAAGTGAGTCTCAAATAATATAAAACTATAGCTGTATTAAAAGTAAATACAGGAATACATCAACACATTCTAAAATAATCAAACCAAATCTTGTGCGAGGTTGCGTTATTCCTTATAAAAAAATCATTCGACACTTGCAAAAGTCAGTGACTATTTTCGGAATAGGTAACGCAAACCCTTGTTAGATTACTTGTGATAAACACTTCCGTTTTATTTTAAGAACACATTTTCACGTGTATCGATTCACGCCATACCGGTATGAAAGCGAACTCAGCTGTGCATAAGACACTATGCACTGGGTAACAATGCAAACATAATGAGCCTACTCCTTGCGGAAAACGATACAGTAACTTAGGGTGTCCAAGCTTCTCTCTTTGGAGAACCTTACGCAGTGAGCGGCAATGCCTCAGTCGGGGGACAGACAGCGAGTATCCAGTGACGGACACAAACAGGCGATTCCATGGAAATTGCTAAGTCAAACCTTCAATTTTATGAGCATGTTCTCAGAAGACCTCTTCATTCCAGATGAGTTTTGTATAAATGGTAAACAGTAAGACAGACAAAAACTTAATAAATAAAAATGTCGATCTTTAAAACATACAATGTATGTCAAATACTTATTTTTATCTTTAGAGTGAATCATTTACTAATTATTCTTTATTTGTTTGAATTTGCGAATACTTCTATAATTGGTCAGATAGGAATATGTATTCATTTTCTCATTCCTTGGCCTTGCAAAGAAAAGAGAATTTCAATGGCATCGCATAGCAACCAGCTGTTAAAACATTTCACTATCACTTAAATCCTACTGTATTCCCATATTCCCCTTGTACCTACAAGAAAATTTGCAATAAGGTGACTTCTGAAAATGCTTATGTCGATTAAAATGTAGTACATATATAGAGAAATAAGCATTTGCAAGTGTGTAAGAGTAAGTATAGCTCTGTATATTATTTGCGAACAGGTTTTTGTTTTCCAAATTGAATACCACTAAAAGTCTGTGTCGCAATGGATTACGTAACGATCACTTGGTGTATCTTCTAAGGCTGTCAAATATTGATAGTCTTCTTAAACTAAGCAGTGCCAAAGAGGATATTAATTAACAGGTGTTTATCGTATAAGATTTTTAAGTGCTTTCTAAATGAAACAACGTACATGTCACCAAGCCGCCACTGCAACATAAGGCACGATAAAGAGCGGCAAAGTCCGCGGATGTTGGAAGGAGCTGAACCCACACTCCCCTCATTCGCAAAGTTTGTACATCGCTGCACTGTTTGTTATACCAAATGGTGGTACGATTATTTATTCTTATGTGTTTCATCTATTTTGATTTTGTTCAGTATTTGCGTTTAAAGTATATACTGCCTCACGTATTCCTAGAGTTGCGCTCCACCAAAATTATGATGCGGTAGTTGTGGCCAAGTACATAAATGACGTAAATGGTAGGTTTATCTATAGGTTGGTAGCATTGGTAGGAAAAGAAACACAAAACACAATGAATTACGAAATTAGAGACAAATTCAAACATAATGATCACCAAAAACCTATCATGGTTTGGTCACTGATCAAAATAAAGCTTGTACCCTTTGAAAATAACACTACCTGTGATCACTATCAGTGTCTGCGATCTAAACTGTGGTATACTTAGAGGAGCTTCCTTTACCACCCTCTCAGTTTTAAGCTTGAAAGTTCAACGCTTCCGGTTTCTAAAGGAATAGAGTAACACATGATCAAAAAACGTAAACAGCGCCATCGATATGGTGTAACACACGATAGGTATGCACGGGTAGGGCCTTAAATGGCTAATTCTACCAGGAATTCTACACTTAAGATAGTCTACAGTAGTCTATGCTAGTTTTACACCTCTACGCATGGGCTGAGAGCAAGACACCACTCGATCTCCATTAGGTCTTGCTTGGCCACGTATAACAGCTAATTCGGGATCATGTATTAATGGTGCATAAGACCGTTGGTTGAACGGATCTATTCCAGATCTCAAACGAAGTGGATTCCCTTCACTGCGTTGTTTATGTGGGATGGAAAGTCCCCTTTACATCAGATTGACGGTGCAATGAGCCTTCAAACGAAATTTTACCAATGACCGCATAATCAGTCGTGCATTCCCTACACCTACGCGATGGTATTCCCGCTCCCCCCACGAACACACGTGGGTGGTTTAAGAATTTTAAAGGAGCACATAAGCAGCTGAAGCAACTGAATGGGATGATGCTGCGTTCTACAATGGAAAATGCGATGATAGACTGAAGTTTGTGGAATACTTTCAAGGGCAGTATATATCCAACTGTTAGAAACATACACAGAACTTCATTTATTTTATGTATTTTTTGACGACCCCTCAAACACCTCCCCTTTAAGTATAGTCACATTGTAAGTATTCTGATGCCAAGCGCAGCACGTATCACATTCGCTCAAGGTCAGGCTGCCTCGCACAACTGTTTGTAAACACGTGACAATGAGCGCGGCACGTTAAAGAATTTTCGAGATTATTCGAGAGGCGTCCGGTGGCCGGCGTACTTGTAGAGGTTCCAAAAAGGGTGAAGTTCAAGAGAGGTTCGTGTTACGTTATCCTTGCTATATAAGGAGGCGAGGCAACTAGAATAGTAGTTCGTTACAGACCTGAGCCGTCGCAGCAGGCAGATTCATTTTATTCAGTCGGTTTTTAGTGTGTGCGTGTGTGTGTGTCAGCTGCGTGAGCACCATCGTCGTGAAAGAACCCGTCGCGTGGAAAGGAAGACAGCAAAGCCGTTAATGAGTGTTGAGCGTCCGTATTGTAGAGCTAGTTTTTGCGAGACAAAGAAAGAACTGAAAGACAGGAAATTGTGTGTTAAGGTTAAGAGAAGACAACAGGTTTGAGTCTTAATATCACAAAGCACTGTGAACTTAACGAAAGTAAAAGACAGCTGTGTATTTATGCAAAAGTTTTGGAGGAGAACAAAATGGCAATAAATACTACACTACACTTTTGTGGTTTTGTCAAAGTATATAATGAGTCATTGCTATTTTGTTAAAATGAGGAAACCATTATCATTTAAGAATCCATCTCCGTTCTGTTTTATTCCACCTGTAAATATAGTTTTCAATATCATACCCTGCATTTTAAAATAAGCTCTAATCACAATAAATATGGTACTAAAGATCAGCTTCGTGTATTCTAAACACACACACACACACACACACACACACACACACACACACACACACACACACACACACACACACACACACACACACACACACACACACATTCTCGACATCGCAATTTTGGATCGAATACAATAGTTCTACTATCCATTGTAGAGAGAGTAAAAATACTGGATCGTTTTCTGTTGTTCAGAATCCCAAACCATGTGTTTGTGAAGGTAGTACACGCAATACGTTGCCTTAAATAAGCATAGGAAGCGGTAACAGAAAGATCACAAAGTGTTATATGTTCTTCCGCTTGCGTCTTTCACGAAATGTGTAACGCCGTAACTTGTGGGAAGAAATGTTATACTTCGACATTTCGATTTGTACCCACGCCTCCTCCTCTGCTTGCCTGTAGATTTATCACTTGTGCACAACCGCGATATATTAAGCCATTCTAGTATCGAAAGGACCGTTCTCTATGACTTTTAGCAGGTCTGCCAGAGTTATTGTGAACTGCTTCAAGACGTATTTTTCTCTCCCTGAACATGCCAAATAACATTTCTCCCTGAGAAAAACACAAGCATTTAAACTGGTATTTTGTGTGTCGCATATCTTATATAGGATTGTCTCTAGAGGTCTTAAGATTATTTTACTTTTAATGTCAATTATAATTTCTCTACTACTTATATTAAGTAGGGGAACTATTGTATGCAACCCAAAAACTTGCTGTTGGGATTTCACCGTTTTAAGACGTCCTGAAAAAAAATTATAAAAAGGTCCGTGTGTGTGTGTGTGTGTGTGTGTGTGTGTGTGTGTGTGTGTGTGTGTGTGTGTGTGTGTGTGTGTGTGAATGTATATATCTGTTTGAACAACTCAAAAACGAACAGTCGGATAAAAAGCAATGTTGGTATTTAAGTTCAATGTAATTCGGGAATGGGACAAAAAGGCTTTGAAGAAAATATCCTCTACCTAAACTACTCTCTACTTGTAATATTTTTTCAAAAATTCACTTTCTCAAAAATGACATACGTTTGAGATATATTTATGGTAAATAAAATGTGTATTTTGAACTTGCTGTCTATAACCGTGTAGTCCTGTATACTCTTAATGACTTGCATAACTGGCAAACCGTAAGAGATAGACAAAATCGTACTGTTCAAAAATGTAAATCTCGTTAAAATACATAATTTATGTCCAAATGAATTTTTTGTGGAGTGAAACATTTCGGAGATATTCCTTGCTGATTTGTGTTCTGCATTGCCTATAATTTCACAAATGGAAGGTCGTTATTCACATTTCTTTCTCTTTGTTCTTAGTAGTAAGTTTAAATGGCCGACTGTCATAGCCAACTCAGATATTGCGCAGTTGTAAACACTTGTACAAACTAAGTTTATAAACGACAACCACATCTGTGACGTTTGCATTATATTCGAGGACGATTTCGCAGAAAAGATGCTGAAGTTTTAAATATAAAGATTGTAGTAGCCTTTAATTTTATTCTTGTATGGTTTCAGGAATAAGATGCAGCACTAAGAGGTTTTATCTCTTATAACAAAGTCAAGAATTGCGCCAGAATTAATTTTAGTTACTTCATATTTTATGCATTCCTAAACATATTCAAGGTCTAGAATAGTGGCCTAACCCTCCCAAATACACAATTTGCAATATTGCCGCCATCTGTCAAGTTTTCATGTGAACTACCTTCCCACTACATGGTTTAGACCAAACACCATTCCCTGTATTAAACTGAAGGGCTATAGCCAGATAATTCAATATATTCATTTCATTTGTCATAAAAATATCTCAAGCATATGAAATTTCAATCAAAATTGCTAGCGCCATTTTCAAGAAAATAAAAATTTTCGAAAAATGTTCCATGTAAAGGGTAGTTTAGGGTGGGGATATTTTCTTCAAAATCTTCGTCTGGTATCCTTGAAAGACATTCAGTTTAAATTTGAACTTTGGTTTATAACCGACTTTTCGTTTTTGAGTTACGCTGTCCAGACTGATAGACACACACACACACACACACACACACACACACACACACACACACACACACACACACACACACACACACACACACTACAAGGACCTTTTTCTAAAAAATGCTTTTTTTGGATTCAAGGGACCTCAAAACATATTTCCTGTGAAATCTCGACATCGAGTTTTTGGGTGGAATACAATACTTCCCCTACTTACAAGTAGAGAAAGTAAAAATGAGCAACGATGTTCCATTTCACGAAAGTTTTAAGTTTTCCTAAACTGACACAAATAACAAGGAATATCTTCGAAATGGTTCACGCTAGAGAAAATATTATTATGACATAAATTGTATGTTTTAGTGAAATCTACATTTTTTAAAATTTATTTAAAGTCGCTTTAACAATTAAGTCATATCGCGACTGTTCTATGTAATACAGCAGTATACAGTGAACTTGTTACAATTATTATTTAACCAAAATCATGAAAATACTAATCAACAAATCAGTACAACAAAAATATCCTTCCTATTATATTTTCGTATGTAAGTCTGTACTTTTGAGAAATGATAATACCGTTCTGCAGTTCGATGTCGTGTTCAGAGTGGTGGATAAGTCTTCAGCGATGTGATGAAGTTGTCGTTTTGTAGCGTATTGCTTACATTCTGTGAGGAGATGTTTTACTGTGAGGAGGCGGGTGTTGCAGACTTCACATTGTGGTGGCTGGCCTTTGCTGAGGAGGTATGAGTGGGTTAAGCTTGTATGACCAATGTGGAGACGTGAGAGAATCACCTGCTCTTTCCTGCTAAGAGAAAAGACATTTTTGTACAGCAAGATTTTGTCTACCTTTTACGATTTACGAGTTATTCAAAACTGGACTACATAGGTTACAGCCAGAAAATTATAAATATGCATTTTATCTGTCATATAAAGATCTTAAACATATGACATTTTAATGAAAATCGTTAGCTATTTTCATGAAAATAAAAATATTCGAAAATATTTCTTCAAAATCTTCGTGTCACATCCTTGAATGACAAACTTAAGTATGAACTTTACTTTTCAACCGACTTGTCCACAGACTGACAGAGAGACACACACACACCTTCTTCTAAAAATGCTTTTTTTTGGATTCAGGGGGTCTCAAAACATACATTTCTGGTGAAATCTCGACATCTAATTTTTGGGTGGAATACAATACTTCCTCTACTTACCATACGTAGTAGAGAAATTAAAAATTAACGTCAGAGATAGAAATGTGTGGCGCTTAAGTATGAAGTTTAATGTTGTGTTGCCTTCTCATTCGTGTGGTTTTTTTTTCTGAACTATTTTAGTATATTTCCTAATAAAGCTTTTACTCATTTTGTTTTTGTAAAACTGTATATTAGTATGTATCTCCATTTCGCAAGTTCCTCAAGAAACCCCGATTATAGTGGTGAACTGTTTTGTGCTTCTGTCTTGTTACTATTGACAATGCAACAAGTGAGTTATATTCTTTTTTAAAAAACAATTTTCGCCTCTCTTTGCGATGTATTTATGAATGAGAGAACCTACATTGTATGTGTTTTATATTCACTTTGGCATTATTTGCGTTAAATTCTTCTACCAACGATTTAAATGTGGCAGCCAGCGCTGAAGAGAACGTTAAGATAGAGCATACAGTGACCAACTCTACACTGCCAGTACTGTAGTCAAACAACTATCAATTGTACTGTCCTAGATGCGTGTGTTCAGTATGACATGTGTAGAGTGGTAATTACATTCATACCACGCACAGTGGATATTTGTCCTTGCTCCGCTTATCTCATACATATTCAAGAATTACGCATTAACCCAAATTATTGACCGTTCAAGGAGTTTCTGTAAATTCTGCATGGGGGATTTTTAAATTAAAGTTCTAAATTAATGCTTTGTTTTGGGAATAACCCAAAATTATTTTTACTCTACATACTTCAGCCAACTGTTTCACATTTAAAGCTTTAACAAATTTACATCTTCCGCCTTGGAAGCTGAGGGAAGTATTTTTGTTTCGTGGTCCGAAGCGCTGAGCTGGAAACTCGTCAAACTGTTAAAAGGTTTTCTTTTGTTTCTGCCATCGTCATGTCTTCTGCCAAGAAAACAAGTTGCGTACGCTGGGCGCAGTGATCGACTTTCTCATTTCAAAGTTTGAACGAGGGTTGCCTCATGAATCGTTTTCAATTTATGCCAACCCTGAGAGAGAGAGCCTGTCATAGCCGTGAACTCAATAGAGAGAGACTGTGCTTTCCATACACAACAAAGCCGTTGTGAAGTTTGTCATACACTAAGGCAATGCCATGTGACTAAAACAGCCACGGATGATTTATTGCCGTTTCTGTTTTCAACTTGGAATGAAGGCAGTTAAAGCAGAGGTTTGTGATGGAAATAATGTTGGTGCCTATTCATAGGAACCGCCTACATTTATTTTTAGGGCTGTACGGGTGGAATTATAGCTGACATATGTAGTTTAAAGCTGTCATAAGGCACTACTCTGTGTTAAATTACTGTCTGTTTTGGTAGTTTGGCAATTTTGGTGGCTAATAGGCTTACAAATGGAAGTCCTTTCGTTAATGCAGGCTAAACATAGGTTTAGGCTGCTCATCTGCATCGCAATGTTGTCCAACATTCTCTTCATACTCGCAGGGACGTAATCACCAATTGACCGGTTTATTAACCCTAGCATTAGCATTACATTGTGCCCCCTTCGTAAATTTCTTAAATTCTGTCCTTTAATTTTTTGATGAAGGAAATTCTGCTAATCACTAATCACTAATCAATCACTCTTTCTACAACACAAATGCGTAATTGTTTCAATTGATGTTTTTGACAAACAATGAAATAGCAAGTTTTATTTTATTTTATTTTTTAACGTCCTCCAACGTAATGTCACATCGGACGGTGAGTGAATGAAACGGGTGAAATGATGCTCAAATGAGCCCGAGGTCCATGGAGCTTTAAGTTACCCGGTATTCGTCTTATCAGGATAATGGAAAACCCCGGAAAAAAACTTATCCTGGTAACTTACCCTAAGTGAGATTCGAACTCGTGGCCTCTTGAACGTGAGCCAGACACGCTATCACACTACCAAGGCGGGCGAAGTGGCAAGCACTTCTCCATCAGTATAATGTGACTTATGTAAAAATGTAAACAAGGAATAATTAAACAAGTTAAATATAACTTTTATAAACATGACAAGATATAAGACCAAATTTTAAAAACAAATTTGTTTTAAAAATTTCTCGGATATTTTGTTACCATTGTGTCGTTTATTTCCCTAAATAAGTTTGGGAGCTGTGCGAAAAACAGAAGTACTAATTGTAGATATAGCTAGGGAAACAAGAATGGATATAAAGTAATTTTCTTGGGCTTCAAGTTGACTATCGTTTAACGTTACTGGATGTAACAATAAGCAAATTACTACAGCAGGAAACTCTTGCTACTAATTTATTTTAAATTTAAAACACAATGGTTATTACAGAACTTCAATGTTTCTTTATGTATTTCTGGTTTACAAATGTATGTCCCACAACTATTCTTTAAATGATGCAAATTTTTAACATTTGAAAAAGTAAGAATTAGCTTCCACTGGTTCCTAATAAAGCAATTTCTCATCTCTGAGTGGCAATGTACCTAGGTTATAGTAAGTGATCACTTCTTTAAGCAATTCAACCTGAGATAATGCAAACTATGCCGAAGATAGGAAAAAGGCTTACGTAAAAAAACAGCAACTATCTGGCTGTAATGTCAGCTGCATTTGTCCAGGAGATGCCTCACTACATGTTGCTCGTCTTCCCAGAATACAAATGGGCTCGCTCGTCGCTCCAAGTTGAAGAACTGCCTTCACCTGTCTTGCCTCTCCGGAAAGCGAAGTCACATGTCCCCTGACGTCACAATAGGGTGACGTATGGGAGTGATGTCAGCATTGGGTCTACGTTCGGAATGGGCGGAGGGGGGAGGGTAGGCACAGTGACTTGGTGGTATATATACTGCAGAGCGATGCATACCGTTGGGGAGTCCAGCCACAGCCGCCGCAGAGACAACATGGCAGGAAGAAAGAAGAAGCGAGCCGCCGCAGCAGTCCAAGGAGCCTCCGAAGAACCTTCTGGGGAGACTGAAAACGCCAGCGCCGTCCCTGCCTCACAGCCAGCCTCCTCGCCAACTCCATCTCCATCTACGCCGCCTGACCAAGGTATCTCAGCCTGCGACACCACGCCGACATCAACCACCCACCGCACACAACCGACACAGCCAGAGGTTGAATATCGAACGTCCAGAGAGAGTCATCCTAACCTCACGAGGCTGCAGAGCTACAGCGCAGTTGTGCGCGGAGTACATCGGCAGCTTCCGGACTCTCTCCTCCTCAGCGCAGCCCGACGTCGCTGGCCTTCTCTCATGAAAGCGACGCGTATCATCACAGCCAGAGGACCGTCGCCGCTGGTGCGCCTGGAGTTTTGGGATGGGGCAGACTACCGCGCTGCTTTGAAGGACGGGCTCCCTGCCCTCGGGCAGGTGCTCCCAGTCGAGGCTAGCCGTGGTGTACGCCCTATTCCCTGCCGACGCTGCTGCCAGTATGGTCACACCGCCGATACCTGCGCCGACCCCCCACGCTGCCACTACTGTGGCGCCGGCACCTTCACCACATCCTGCACCAGCCACGACCTGACACGTCGCCCAGTGTATTGTGCCACGTGCAACTGCATTGGCCACTTCACGGGCCAGGCGGCGTGTCACAGGAACCCACGCCGTCAGACGCCTGCAGTTCACAAGTTGCCTACGCAACAACCACTCTCCGCCTCGCAGACCTTCACCGTCACACATCAGCATATCAAGACCAACCGCCAAACCGCCGACCAACACGACGCTGCAGACAACCAACTACACACCGCTGTACTCCACAACACCGCCGCACTACAGAAGATACAAGACACACTCCAGACTCTCACCGACCGGGTTGCAGCATGGGAGACAGCCCTGACTCGTGCTCTCGAGGACGTTAAGGATGTCACCCATAATCTGCAAACAACGCTACCTGCCACAGTTCATCAAGACAACAATAGCCTCCGTGACTACTTCAACAAGCTGCTGGAGAAAGTGATTAATTATACAAGCGACTCACGTATTCACAAGGTCCATAAGACATTAGAAGAAATTCTACAAGGACACACATTATCACTACAGGACTTACTTAATCAGATTTTGAATCGACTGACACTCCCCAGACCTCCACTCGGTCCTCCACCTGGTCCTCCAGTACGACCCGACTTTACCCCAAACCGCAGGTCAGTGTCAGGGCAACGCCATGATACTTGACCTGCCTAAGCCAACGACCCGACTTTAACATTACCCACAATCATCCGGTTTGCTTCGGCGGTACCGGACCAACCCCACCACAAATAAACAAATAAACAGAGTCACCCCAGAAATACAATTAGTTAAGTAGGGAAAAAAAAATACCGTTGATGGTAGTATAAGCTCTACAATAAGACCTGGCATTGCTAGGTTTAAATGTTAATGATGCTTTATTATTACAAAGGATCAACATTAAGTTTTTATGGGAAATATTTTTACTATTTTGTACTCTGCTATTCTTGTATTTTCTTCTCCTCCTCTTTGTTATTCTTTTATTTAGCAAGTATAACTAGCCTCAATGAGCTCAGATTACAAGACAGCTTAATACAAATATCGACAACATATAGAAATATTATAACAATAAAATATTCACTTTTCAGTTACTTTATTTTCTTTAATTATTTCGTCTCTTGCATATAAACAGACCTCAAATTACATAAATCAACAAAAACGATTCATTTTACTCTTTTACTCATCTTTCAAATTTAGCATTTAAACTCTGAAAAGTTACTCTACCTCCTTGGCAACATGATATCATCCAAGAAGCATGTAACTTTTGGTATACTTTTCACACAGAAGTTATTCCAATGTCACACTATTCATGATATTAGAAGTTCGTATAGCTTTCCGTAATAATTTAATTAGCCTAACAAATACTGGTTGTAATAAACAGGCCTGGGTTTTGGGTCAAAGGCAGCACACTGAAGTTGGAAACGCACGCAGTTGAGTTGATAACGTGACCCGTTGGGTGGGATAACACTTCATTAGTAAGGGGTGGATTTATAGGCACTAAAATGTGTGAGATAGGTAGGCTAAAAGGTACTCAAATGAGCAAAAGAGACACTGAAGTAGGAACTAAAAATTAACCAAATAAATACTTTGAAACGCAAAATTTGATTAAGATAGGCACTTGAAATGCACGATAACTTGTGTTAATATCATTAGTATTATATTTATTGCTTACAAATTGGACAAAATTTCAAGCCAGAAACAACGATCAAGTTATAAGCATAGAAAATACATCAAATAGCTTATGTGTAAAATAACTGAAACCAAATGCTTTGCTACTGGAATATATATAACAATCACTTGTCATTATCAGCATCCCACTTCAAGGTATTACAGTGTATAATCCACCGAGTTTGCAAAGCTATATCAATAATTTTAAAATAAAATATGCTCTAATCAAGAGTAAATGTATTAGACGCACTTGCTTAAAGAGACACTGGGAGTGAAATTTGAAAGTTCCACATTTCTAGATAGATCTTTCTGAAATTTTTACTGTGTTTGTATTTATATGAGAATAGGAGATACACCAAAGTTCAATAGAATTGGATAATTCGTTTATGATACTGTGACTTTGGTGGGTGTAACGTAAAGAAGACAGATGTAGTCGAGATAAAGAAACACTTTTATTTCCGTAAACAGTAACTTTGTACACTCGTTGCAACAGCAAGAAAGTCTTTACCGATTCTCCAACAGCACGGCTCCGAATTCGTAACACAAAAACTGTCCCTTCTCACACTTTACCGCTATTTATATCTCCCAGGCACCATTCTGGAAACTTCAGGAAAGTTCAGTTATTATTGCGGTGAAATACAAAGCAGAAAATTCCAGAAGTCTCTATCCCTTTCTCTCTTTCGGCAAGCACCCAACAATGCGGCCATTCTCTGTCTCTTCCCTTCGGCTCCTTTGCGGTAGTGCCGACAATAATGCGATGGGCGACAATATATAAATTATTTTGTGAATTTAATAGGCACATTTTCAAAACAGAGCTCGCGTCTCTTGACTTTTCAAAATTCATTTATATTGGCAGAACTGATACTCTAAAACATGGGTAACAATTGTATGCAGATATATTTCAAATACGTTTGCTGATTATGCTGTACACATTTTTTTTCTAGTTACAAAGAAAATTTAATCTTAAAAATTATTGATTTTTATCATACAAAAAAATGTTTTTGGAATTCATGTTAATGATAACATCAATATTGAATCATAGTTTTGTTTAGCTGCTATTTATTAATACTTTTGGAAATTTTCATTGAGTTTCAGGCAAACCTGAGGCGCGACCTTCTTTTGGAATGTGCAGAAATGTAGTTTTGAGAAAAACAGACTTTTACATAGGAGCATCCTGTGTACGTTAAGGGAAGAGCACTATTTGAAAGGGCCGTAATGACCACATGGAGTGGGGGACATGAAAAATGTTAGCTGATCCAAATGCACAGGTGTTCCAGGAACATTTTAAGGTAAAAAAACAATTTTCGACTTTTTGACAATTTTGACCAAAATTTCACTCCGTGTCCCTTAACGATTCAAAAAGAAATTTTAGGCTCAATCTTGTAAAGTTGTACTATGTGATCAAGGAAGTTTTCATATTAGTCAAGTTCATGCTTTAATTTGGAAATCTAAAAATGTTCGTTTGTTTCCTTTTGGGTCCCCTTAACATCTGCATAATGCTGCTACAAGGGTTGATTTTTACAAGGTTTTTAAATCTAGGAAAACATATTAATGAACAGTGAATTATTAAACTCACCTGTTTCACATAAGGCTGACAAAAAATTACTTTACCGTCACCACTTATTCATTGTTTAAGTTTTGCTGCTTTTCTTCTTTGGCATCCGCTAGGAAACGCTGTGTACAGAATGTGCTTTCCATTCCCCACATAAAGGAAGGTCTCATTTCTCAATCCATTAAATCATGTTAGTTTAGTGTTCTTGAGCGAATTCTAAGATTTTTAAATTCTTTGTGATGCTTCTTCAAGAGCTTTTGTCTTATACAAATTTCAATGCAATGGCTTCTAAAACATGGATAATAATTAATAAACTGGGTGTTGATTACTTATATATATATAAATTTCCTTAATTATGACAGATTAAGGTTCCATTTCTGGATACCAATTGTCAGATGTAAATACCGCTACACCCTTTAACTCGGAACATAATGTTGTTGTTCAAGTACCCTTTATGATGAAAAAATTGGTTTATGGTGCACAATTAGCAGAGAACGCTCCTCAGATTTCCAATACGCGATTTCTCTCTCTGGGGTAACTTACACCACGCAGTTCGTTCAAAAAAGTCAAGAAGATCAAGATGTCTAGGACACGTGCAAAGAATGGGCCAGGATAGAGCAGTGAAAAAGATTCTAGAAGCAGTAGAAAGAAAGGAAGACTCATACTTAGATGGAGTGATGTAGAAAGTAATTTAGGACAGCTGGGAGTAAACCGATAGAGAAATAAGGCTTTGGACTGAGATATTTGGGCGTCTATTATAAAGGAACGTAAGGCTAAGCCCAAAGGACCTTATTGCTACAGGATGATAATGATTATTTAAAATCAGAAGAACTTAGAATAACTTAAATGCGACAGAGCATTCTGCTCCACGTGTTCGATACAAAAACCATACCATTTTTTTGTGTTGTAAGTTATTACACTTAATATGTGCATGCCATTTTGAAGTAAAAATCAAGAATACAAGATGCGAAATCCATGTTGGAGGATTGTTCACTTTGTAATACGAAGTGTTCTGCTTTATAATTCCTTTCCCACAGAACGAGTTTTGTGGTTAGTGCTTGAAAATTCCGATAGCGATTATTATCGACTACTCTGGCCGGAGCTTGCCAAGTAAACGCGAAGTGAATTTGCATTCGGCATGAAAAGAGGCGTTAGTTACAACAGTTGGTGGCTCACACAAAGTCTTCCACGTGTGTCAATACTCTATTTCGTGTCCATCGCAAGTTGCCAGAGGTGCAAGTGCTTTTATGCATATCTGGTATTTAATGAGGAAATTTTAAATCGATCAGCTGGATTTAAAACAGCACTTCGTTATATTGTACTCTCATTTGAATGTCTTCCTTGACTAAAAGTAGTTATTAAAAAATCGGAAGTGTTACGCTCACATAAAATTCTGTATTCTTACCGAGCCAGATGGTCCACGGTAACGTGTGAGGCTCGCAGTCCGGAGTTTATGGATACGATTCCCGCGGCAGACCTTGTTGACCCATATTGCTATTTTTTTCGGGTTACCAGGCACATGCTACGAAGAATAATAATTACATCCCGTCATATTTTCGTCCCTCCCTTTTATTTTACCTTCATTTCAATCCGGCCTTTCAGGATCGGAAGTGTTGGCGATCGGCGGGTTTGGCGCTGCAGTGCGAGGACTTCGCAAACTGTTAATGCTGTTTTCGGTGGATGGTTGGAGTTGTAGTCACCTGGTTACTTGGCTAACCTCTCTCTCTACCACTCTATCTGTAATATTTCTACTAACTATTCGTGAAATATACTTCTAATTAATGGAGATAAGGTTTCATTATACATTTCCTTGTAAGAATACGAGTAATACATAAAGCTAAAATGATACGTTTAAAAAGTGGGTCGCTATGTCATAGCTTTGGTATTTTCTGACTTGTGTATGACCACGAAAAAAAAAAGAAAGAAAAAAAAAAACAATAGCGCCGCACGCTATACAGAAGTCATTCAAAAAACCTTATTGGGCTGCTCCCACAAAACTCAAGATGTGGGGTTTATCATTCAAATTCGTAATCGTATAGTATTTTAATCACAACAATTTAAGAAAACAAGCAATTTAGTAACTTTTTTCGTGTATGTGCTGGTCTGGGTAGGTAATTATATTTAGTCTTCGCCTCTCATCCTAAGATACTAAAGTTAAAAACCAAATTCGGTTTTCAATTTATCAGGCCAATGAATGATAATTGATTATTATTGAATGATAATTATTCTAACACACAAACCGCATGTAGGTGAACGTTGAAAGCTAGAATCAGAAATTAAAATCTGTGTTGCACTCACATAAATTTCTCTACTCTTGTACTAACCATTCTTACAAACTCTTATTCCTATATCTTCTTCGTGTTAGTTGAGAAACATTTGCAGAAATTATCTTATTCCTTATTTCCTTGTAGATACAAGGGGAATTGGGAATACAGTAAGCCTTGAGCAATAGTCAAATCTTTTAAAAGTTTCAAATTCTGGATGACTTTTGCATAACTGGTAAACAAAAAATGTATATCTCGTTAAAACACGTAATTTATGTCCAAATAAATTTACCTGTATGGTGAACCGTTTTGGAGATAGTCCTTGTTATTTGTGTAAATTTCGGAAAACAATCTTTCGTCAAATGCAACATCGTTGTTAATTTTTATAGGTTAACCGTGCAAAGAGAATAGAATCTCAAAGCTTTAAAAGATTTGACTATCGCTCAAAGCCTACTGTATTAACATATTCCCATATTCCCCTTGCACCTACAAGTAAGTAAGCAATAAGATGATTTCTAGAAATGTTTATCTCAACTAACACGAAGAAGATATAGGAATAATAGTTCGTAGGAATGGTTAGTACAAGAGTAGAGAAATTCATGTGCGTGCAACACATCAGATTTTACATTCGTTTTCTGTATTAATTTTTTATTTATAATTATTATTTTCACTGTTATTTTAATTCTATTTTAAATGATTGATTTTCTGAATCAACTGGTCATGTAATTTTCCTATCACCAGTTCATTGTCATAACTTGTGCTTCTGTATTTTTAAGTATACGCAACATATAAATCACAGTTTAATGGGAATAGATGTGCAGTATGAAACCTTTGTAACTGAAATAGGATTATACGACAATAGCATGCGATTCATAATAGCATGGAAAAAGGTTAAAATCGTTAGTTCACATTATTTGTACAGCCATGTACGACAAGAGGGGGATAGACAACATTTTCAATAGTTGAAAAATCTCTGCTGTGGTCAATTGCGTATAACGTAACAGAAGCTATTTGTATGTAGATATGTAATAAAAACCTGCAAATAGCAGAATGCAGAAAGAGTATTGAACTTGTTTGGTGTACGTTCCACGATTTGTGTCACGTATTCAGGTATTAATAACATGCCCTGCATCCATTCATAATGTGCTGACAGCTTTTCTAGTCTCTTTGTCCATTTTTTGTACCTATCTGTCTTCTCTTCAATACTGCATATTGTTTTTTGCTCGTTATTGGGCTGTTCATCAAATGAAACTCGAATATTGATTTGGATATTCTCATTTACGTTGTTATTAGGACGTGCTAGATCCATCCATTATTTCATCTATAATTTTCAATTCGCTGGTCTAGCGTGCGCTGACAGGTAGTAAATGCAAACACGGGATCTCTGTGTTATATCGAAAGCGGATCTGTTGATCCACGTATAATTGTGTTTTCAGTTGAAACTGCCGTTAGTTTTATCCTCCTTTATTATGCATCACAATAATGCTTTTACTTTCTTTACCTACTCCATGTTTACAGACTAGAGAAAGCAAACCTTTGTAAACAGGTCTTCATCCTCCTGAACCTCAAACACGTTTGTTTCGGAAAAAGGTCCATATTTGTGGCACATGCTGAGGACACACTTATGTGGTTCATTCCTGCGTGATATTAAAAATAACCTAACTTTCTCGGTTTATTTATATTTTTCTTTGTGTATATATGAAAGCACTTAAAATAAAGAGGTCTTATAAACGGAAACCGTCCTTTCTTTCCGCAAAACTTTGACTTTAATGCAACTCTTAATTAGAAACATGACAAAGCAGATATAAGTGTACTTTAAATTGTGAAACAAATGAATCGTGTAAAAATTGTTTCTACCTTACTGCAGTGACCGTCAGGAACGATGGCGGTAAATGACAACGAACAGTTAGGAGTAGTAAGGGAGGTGCTGCGTTGCAATTGCTTCCCATCTTTCTCAGGAAGTATTTGTAGTGTACACAGTGGTCGGGAGCGCTGACCACGTCCCACTCTCCAACACCCAACCCCACTGTTGACGCCTGGGGGATACAGTGGCTGGGCGGTGCCTCATGTTCCACAAAGGAATAACAGGAACTTAGGCAGTGAGTGCCCTCTAAAGGCAAAAAGAGAAAGCTGTTTTATGACAATCACGTAGTGCAGTATTCCACTAAGAGTGTTAGCATCGTAATGATTCATTCTTGCATACCTTGGATATTTCTTACACCCTTAAGATGTGTGTCCACGGAGTATTCCTTCTTATTCTCTTTTATGGTCTTCCCAAACAGTATTAGACGTCACAGCACTGAAGCACTTGTTGTCTGAGGTAGTCTGTCCATCTTGTGTTTGATCTTCCTCGGGTTCCGTGTCCACGTGAGGTCTACTGGGCTCAACTGTCGTGGCGAAGCCTTACGATGTGTCCCAACCATTTTCATTTGATTATTATAGTCTACTATGCTATGTTCCGGAAGGACGTGATTTCTTCGAGTCATTTGTTATAAACTCTGTAATGAAATACCCAGGGTTTTCTTTCCACACGGTTTTAGTAAGCTCTTTTGTTTGCTCGTTAGAGACAGATTCTGGCATGCATAGAGTAGTATATAACGAAGAACATATGTATGGCTTTGATTCTAAGCCTTCTGACTAGTCATTTATCAACGAGTATGGGTTTAAGTGACCAGAAACCCTTTCATGCTTGATCTATGCGTCTATTGATTTATTTTTTCTCTCGTTTTATTGAATAGTGATGAGTTGGCAAAGGTATATCTTCTAGTTCATTTCCATCAATGGTTATTAGGTCAGTTGCTCATTAGTTAGTTTTGTTGAAGTTGATTGAGAGTCCTGCCATTCTGCATGCCCTGTTTAACTCCAGAAGTATCTATAGGGCCTCCCCGGAGGACCTATAGCAACCACTAAAATACTGTCGGCAAATCCTAGGTTTAATAACATATTCAAAAATGTTTTTAAACAACTGACTATCGATTAGATTTGCACTATACCCACAACGTAATGTGCAAGGAAGCTTTTTCCAGTGGCTTGTTTCAGTTAACTAGATAGGAAAATAAGCAGGGTTAGATTTTTAGGTGCGCACCTTTTCTCCTTAAGGTAAATATAAGCTCTTCGGAAAGATACCACAGTGTGAAGTTTTGTCTCTAGTTGCCAAAAGAGGTATTTATTCATGCACCTTGTTCCCTTTTAGGGTACCCTTAGCCCTCCCCTCTTCCTTCCCCCTTTTTACTTTCTTTACCGGTAAGAAGAGGAAGTACTGTATTCCACCCAAAAATTCTATATCGAGACTTCACCGGAAATATATGTTTTAAGACCCCCTCAAAATAAAAAAGGCATTTTTAGAAAAGGGTGTGTGTGTGTCTGTGTCAGTCTGTGGACAGCATAACTCAAAAAGGAAAACTCGGTTAAAAGTCTAAGTTGGTATTTAACGTTAATGTCTTTCAAGGATGCAACACGAAGATTTAGAAGAAAACTGCTCCACCCCAAAATACCCTTTATATGGATAATTTTTCAAACATCTTAATGTTCTTGAAAATGAAACCATACTCATTAGAACGATATGTTTTGAACATTTTAGTTTTTCCCTTAGCAGGGGAGAAAGTTAAGCCCATGTTGTTAAAAATGTATGCCCTGCACAAAGCAAATGCCAGTACAGTATTGCAATTAATAATGGTATTTTGCCAAAGTACCTCCCGGTATCGAGTTTGAAAAACTTCTTGTCGTTACGGACCAGGCTCCATACATGGTTTCAGCCGTTAACCAATTGACTCCTTTATTTTCTAAGTTGAAGCATGTGACATGCTTGGTTCATGCCCTTCTTAGGATTTGTAAATCCATAAAGAACGAATACAACATCGCAAATCAGTTCACCTCTTCCCCTGAAGAAGATTCTGCTGAAAGCTCCCAGTCGTGTTGTGGTGTACAAGGAAAACACTGGTTTGCCTATTCCAAATTTCCCGGTCATTACTCGCTGGGGATCTTGGATCAAGTGCGCTGCTATGTTGTGTGAGAATTTTGACAAGGCACAGCAATTTCTGTTACCGGAGAAAATACACAATTTGCAGACAAAACTATATTGTGCCCATAGTTACAAGTACCTGTAGCTATTAAACTATTAGAAGAACAAGGCTTGGAACAGGAGAAACAGTGGAATATTTTTACTTTCGTGAGGGAGCACTTAGATGGCTTTGCTAAGGACAAATTTAGTTTAGTCTTCAGAGGAATACGGACATTGAGAATTTCACCACATCTGCAGAATTGCCATTCCGAGTGAATACAAGATTTGCACTACTGGTTTCTGTGGATGTCGAAATAAGCTTTAGCATCTACAAAGACATTCTATCTCCTAATGGAAACAGGCGTACTTTTAAAAATGTAGACATGCTTAATGCCTTGAAGTGCAACAGCTTCATGTGTTTTCCATCTTCTGATGAGTGACAATTTGGTGTACTTGTTTGTGATTCAATAAATTAGAATAAAGGAAAGAGATTGTTGAATAAGTTGAATAAACCCACACCTTTCTGTCCCTTTGTTTACCCTATTTGAGCACCTTTTCCCTTCCTTTTTTCATCTGAAATTTGCACCTAAACATCCTAACCCTGAAAATAAGTTTTCGGACAATAGTTTCTGGACACTGTATGAAAAATAAGTGATAATGGGCAAAGAGAGTCATGCGAATATAGCACATCACTTCAACACTAATACATTTTGGTGATATGGTTCGCCTTTCCGATTCATATTTCCCGTTTCTGAGCTCAATACTTGGAAAATCTGCTCTAGAAAATTGACTATCTTAAGCTAACTACGTCATACTACGTGGACAGTTTAGTAACGGAAGGTTCAATGTTTTACACACATCAAACCATCATAGCTGATTGCAAAACAAATGTCTTATGTAATTCCTTACGTCTTTCGAGGTTTTCTACACAGTTACTTTCTCTGCTACATACAGTAAGTACAGGAAGTATTGTATTCCTTCCAAAATTTCGATGTCGAGATTTGATCGGAGATATGTTTTAAGGTCCTCTGAATCCAAAAAAAGAACTTTCAGAAAAACCTTCGTTTGTGTGTGTGTGTGTGTGTGTGAGTGTGTGTGTGTGTGTGTCAGTCTGTAAGCAGCAAACATAAAATCGAAAGGTCAGTTAAAAACCAAAATTGATATTTAAGTTTAATGTTTTTTAAGATGCGACACGAAGATTTTGAAGGAAATTCCTCCAGCCTAAACTACCCTATATATAGAAACGTTTTCGAAAAACTGCTAAAGCGTAAGGCATAGACCAAATCTCACTGTACAAAAACACGCAACTTACGTCGAAATAAATGTTTTTGCTTGTTTCGTTTCGGAGATATTCCTTGTTATTTGTGCAAGTTTTAGAAAAACTTTCTTCAAATGGAAGTTCGTTATTCTATGTTTATAGCTTAGCCGTGCCAACAGAAGGGAATCTCAAAGCTTTAAAGAATTTGACTATCACTCAAAGCCTACTGTATTCCTATATTCCCCTTGTAGCTACAAGAAAATAGGAAACGAAGAAGATACAGGAATAATAGTTTCAATAAAAGAGTGGAGAAGGTCATGTGTGTGCAGGATAGATATTTTAAACACACTGTCACACTTATATACATTTTCCAGGCTCTATGGAAGATGGCAAATAATCCTAGTGGAAGAAAAATTCCGACCTCCAGCTGGGAATCGAACCCGGGATTCCTTGCATAGTAGGCAGGTACTTTACTGACTGAGTTACGGGGCCAGTTGGTTGCCATATTTATTTAAACATTTGTCATAACGTTCTAGCAGCTTTTGTATGGTGACGCTTGTGAGGACAACCATTCATCTGATAATGAATGGATAATGACTGATAAACAGTGGAAATTGTCAATCCCAATCTTTACGGATCCCTTCATTCACGGTATTGGCCACTGTGATGAGTGATGGTCGCGGTTCATTATGAACACTCTCCCGTCTGGTCTTCACAGCTGTCACCCACTTACACTCTTTGCTGTCACTCATGGTGTTGCGGCCATATACTTCACTGAATGTCCGTTACTGTTACGTTCCCTGCTGTCAACAACCGAATCACAGACCATATTTCACAGTCGGCGGGCCCATTGACTGTATTAAACACCTTGAACGACACTGTGAACAGCACACTGCAACAATACCAATGCAAATTGCTTCTTTTTACGCACAAAGCATGCCGGGAGTCGGTGCACATGCGCGTTCAATGCTTGCTCAAAATTCGCTGAGCTACGAATTAGCTTCGTTCTTTTGATCAATTATACGCTTTCAAGATCTCAATTTCGAATCTTAGATAGGGTGAGTTACCTAGTTAAGTGTTTTTCCGGGAGTTTCCTTTATTCTGGAACATGCTGTCGGATAATCTCTGTGGACCCTAGGCTCATTTGAACACAATTTCACCCATTTCATTCATTGCCCTCTATGATGTAATCAGTTACAAATTTTAAAAGTAAAGAGTTATAGTTAAGTCACCTATGAGTGCTTATCTCACATTTTGTCACCTCTCTAGCATCTGTTAAGTTTACCACGCGATATTATTTTGTTTTCAACTTAGATATTCAAAATTAGCTTCGCCATGGAAGTCCATCAAACACAAATAGACACAATATAAGGAAGCGGTGCCAACAATTAATTTAGTAAGTTAATGTTTTAATTATGTATTTCTTGTAATTGTATATGAATCATTTTAATAATGAGGTACTTAAATCCCAGTCAATTTCTTATTTCCTCTTGATAAGTCAGTCTCTGGTATGATTTCAGTTGATAAATTCTGTCTATGTCTCCATTCTGCAAAGTAACTTTTGGGTTTATGCTATGATAAGCCGTTTGAAGTTGACCTTTCCATGCAGCGCTCTGATCAATTTTTCCTGGGTGCAAAGTGAATTCGTTAGGACTCCAAAAAGTACGCAGTGTGATGAATGTCAGGGGTCATTCGCATATGACGGTACACACACACACACACACACACACACACACACACACACACACACACACACTCTCTCTCTCTCATCGTTGTCAGATGTACATAGTACATAATTAAATTTCATCGATGTATTTTGGGACATGTGCTAAACGAAACCGCAAAGGAAAAATCTATTTACTGTGTTTAGAAATGTTCTTAGACCTAAGCTGGCTTTTGTACTAAAGCACGTCATAAAGCAGTACCGTAAGGACATCTAACCAAACTTATTTTTTTCTCTACTAAGAGGAAGTATGGCATTCCACTCTGAAATTCCATACCAATGTTTGACCGGAAGTAGAGATTTGCAGGTGCTCTGCTTCCAAAATAATCATTTTTACAATAATGTCCATATGTTTATATGTATATGTGTGCGAACAGATAAACGAAAAGTGGGTTAAATACCACACTAAGTGGTAGTTATGGCGCGTATCAGGGAGGAAACAGGAAAATGCTCAAGAAATCCCTATACCCCAAATTATCATTTATGTAGAACATTTTGGTGATTTTTTTCCTTTAACCAAATACAGCTTAACGGTTTTCCTTAATAAGGTCATACAGATATATGCATCACAAATAGAATCAGTAGGTATCTTGAATTTTCTGGTAATTACCCACCAAGTCACCTTCTTCCGAAATGACTTATATAAGTGTAAGATATAAACACGAAATTACTGCACAAAATGTAAATATTGTTAAAGCACACAATTTATGACAAAGTGTTTGAAGTGTTACACAGTTCTTACATGCTCAAATTCTTATACTTTGAAGTAGTAAGTTGCTATACGTTTTTACTTTCTTCACTACGAATAACTGGGACGGGCAGAGTAGGGTCTGCTTCGAATCTACTGTGCATGCAACCCGCGTAACATTCTTGTGTCCTGTAGTAGAGGTATTTCTTCGCTTCTTAAACTGTTTACATTGGTGGATTGGTGCAGTTAAAGATCAGTGCGTTTGTTTCAGAGGGGGTCATACTTTTACTATGTGGAATCGGAATCCACACAATTATCGTCATCCGAACATACGAGACGTTTAAACCTGACGTAGTATCTGTAACAGAAATAAGCAGTTGCGCCGAGAGGTGATACGCAAGTTATGTCCGAATTACTTTTCTTGTAGAGTAAACCATTTCGGTGATATTCCTTGTTATTTGTTTTGCAGAACATACTTTCCACAGATTTCCATCGTTCTTCATTTTTTATATCTTAGCCATGCAAAGAGAGCGGAATTTCTAAGCTTTAAAAGATTTGACTACAAGAAAATCGGTAATAACATAATTGCTGTAAATGCTTATCTCAGCTAACATGAAGAAGATAAAGGAATAAGAGTTTGTAAGAATAGTTAGTACAAGAGTGGAGAAAGTCATGTGAGTGCAACACATGAAATTCTTTCTATATTGCTACAAGGATTATGGAATTTCTCTACAATCCTTTTTTAAAGATTTGAATATTTGTTTAGCCTACTATGTGTTTATTTTATGTGCAAGAACATGTGTAAATTGGCAATGAAGGTTTGAGAATACGTTTTGTAACCATTAATCTGCAGAATAGTGTGTGGGGTAAGTCTTGTGAATACGACACATACGCTTTTTTTCTTTTTCCGAATGAAGGGCTTAAAGGAAAAAGTAGTGCCATTGTAATATTATTCCTTTTGCTATAACTTAAGACCACGTAAACCAGTGAAGCTGTGTTTAGCTGTTCTACCCTCTGGCTTCACCATGATATTAATCTAAAGAAGGAAGAGGCTGTGATCCTTCAATGATAGGATGGTCACATTCGATCTCCAGGTGTGAGGACAATATTAGCCTTGTCACATGTAGGGAGAACCCCAGATATGTCCGGTATTTTTACCCTCCTTGAGATGTTCAGGAAGAATTGCTTAAATTCCATGAATGCTCTATCTCTTTATACATTTGCAATTCCTTAGTTTTAAGAGGATTGGCGAATCTACGAAGTTTGCCTAAATTTCTATGACTCTATGAGAAGCTGCTAAATCCATCCCTCCACCATGGAAGATCTTTGGGTTTATGTAGGAGGGAGGAGGGGTGGGGTGTAAAGATATTAAAGGTTGTTAGTTTCTCTGCCAGGTACTTATAGTATGTAATTAAGTTTGTATTCCACCCAAACTCATGGATTAAAAATATTGTAAATAAAACCAATACATTAATATACAAGTTATTAGTAAAAGGTATCATGTTATATAGTGCTGGACACTAGGCAGACAGCAAGGAAATAAATTGTTGGCAACAGAGACGGACTTCTGTCGAAGGTCAGGTAGAAAAATCTAGAAAGGAGAAAATTAGGAACTAGAAAGTTAGAGAAATAATGTAATATTTTAGAAATAATAGAACAACAACGATTGAAAAGTTCGGTCATCTGAAGAGGATGAGTAATAGAATCCCAAAAATTATGTGGAGTGAAGTGCAGAATAAGGAGGCAGTCCAGAAAACAGTGGCTAAATGAAGTAAGAGGGCACATAATCAACAAAGGTGTCAAACAAAAGGTAGAGGACAGAAACCTGTGGCAGAGCAAAATCCATTTGGGCTGAAGGAAAACTACTGTATCGTAGAAAAATCCTTAATAAAAATAAAAATTTCACCCAAAAAACCTGACGTGGAGGTTCCGCTCCAAATATATTGTGACACTGATACGTCGACTTCCCCTATGGGAAGCATTTTAATTGGATGACGTCACGTTGCCAAAGAGACAGAGTATAACAGAGCTTTTGAAGGCTAGTGCCAAAAGTTTGAGTATCAAAACGAGTTTTAAGTTTAATAGTGATAATAAGCGAGACAATAGCAATCGTAAAATTAAAGAAAATAACAGTAATTGAAGGTGAATAAATTCACCATGATTTAAACTACCTAAATACAAATAAAGTATTTTAAGAACAGTATCAGCGTGTGTACCTGTAAACAGCTTAACTCAAAACCCAACTACAGATAACTACCAAATTTGGTATTTACATTCAGTATCTTCCACAGTTAGGACACGAAAATTTTCAAAGGAGCCCCCATTGAAATTACCCTTTACTTGGAACCGTCTTTTGAACTGTAGATGTTCTCCAAAATAGCTCCTACTATTTCAATTAAAATACTACATATTTAAGACATTTACGTGACAAATAAAATGCATATACTGAATTTTCTAGAAAGAGACAGACGTAGGTAGTAGTCAAAGGCGGATGGCACGATGTCAAAATTTCAAAAGGGTATACGATGGCGATTGTGAGAAGTACAACGGGTAGTTGCAGATTTAAACTATTTCCCTTGCTTACATCCAGTGTTCTCCTAAAAAAAGTGCATCAGTTTATTCTATGACACATTCTGTTCACAATTTGAAGACCTAAAATATTTGTACCCAAAATCCAATTATTCTGCACTTTTGAAGTTTCCATGTCCTGAGGCTTCACAGGAGCCACAAAACATGACACTACTTGCATTGCAGAATTCCACGACCGTAAAATGTTTTGAGAAAGAAGGGTGGGAATTATTTAGTTCTTTGCCCTGCAGAGAGTATCGGAGATTACGTTTGTTTACATGTAGTTTAATGGTATCGCATTTCTATCTACAAACAAACATTTTCAAATATGAAGTACATTAAAAGTGAGTATCGCAGCAAGATAAGTGACGACCACCTTCTTTATCTTTTGCACTTTGTCTTTTGCACCAAATATTGAAGATCTTGTAAAACGTAAATGTAAACACGTACGACTTTGACTTCTTGTACGTAAGAACCACGCTACAGTCCCGCCACTGGAACTCAATAGCCACAATTTAATGGGTCATTTTGTCCCAGCGGATGGAAGGAGATGATTTCAACCTCCCCTTTCCTGCTTGCACTTGAGCACCGCTAGTCTATCGACTCCGTTCTCTACATCTGTCTTCTACCGCTAGCGAGGAGTGGACTTTAAGGGCCCGTCGACAGATAGGTCATTTCTGTACCGTATGTTCATTGAAACTGTTTCTGCAAATGTTTATTTCGATTAGCATGAAGTAGATATATTTCATGGGGATAGCTTGTATTAGCTATATAAAAATGTACCACACTATAACATAAGCGGTGAATTGCAAAGTCCGTTTCTTTTCTAACGCTTTATTTCCTCTAAATCATGCTACAAAATTCGTAATTCCTTATTTTACTAACACAGATTATAGTCTTCTCTACTATTATAATTCACGATTGTTCTTGTGATAATCTTTCTCAGTCTGTCAATGTCTTTCTCCAGTTTCACTGTCTCTTATATCTTGACCATTACGATACAAGCACTCGACCACACATACATACGCACTGACGGCTGGCCGACTCACTCTCGTAACTAAAACTAACTGCACACGACTTTACACTACTCTGACACCAAAAGCTAAACTCTAACTCTAGAAACACACAATGAACACTCTAGAGGCTCCAGAGGCAGTTTGAGTCGAGCGGGGAAGCTCATTGCCCCGCACGAGTGTCTTTACCGCACGGCTTTACCTGCGCGATAAGTGTGATAGTTGGGTCTACTGGGATTTGTTGCTACTGGGAATTTTTGTGGGATCAGGGGTATTTATAGGGGCGAGGAGGATGGTTGGCAGGGATGCTCACTGTCAGTTCTATTTATACCGGAGCCGGCATGACGTAACCTTCTTCGAGTGCTTTCCCTACGCACCTGTGCATGACTCAGCAACGCTGAGTCTACAAATTGCTGGACACTACGTTGTTATAACGCCGTTCAATCCCCTATGCACAGTCGCCAGGTGTCCTGTAGTCCCGGACCTCCTCTATATTTTGCCGGCAGCATTGTTTGTCACGTGCACACTGTCGCTCGCCGTATCTTAGGTCACCCGGCCTCCTCTCGTGTATTGTTGAACGACCCGTCACAATACTATTGGTAGAGACAGTCATGTGATTCTAACATCTGTTTTTGTTTGTTTATTTGCTTTTTTATTTTCTGTGCACCATATTAATCTTTGATATAGGCACAATGGACGACAAAGGTAGCAATTGGCTCACACAGATGTATTGTTGTAGTAAAATACAATATAAAAGGAGTAGTTGTGAAACATTTACGTCAGTGTTATTAATTTATATAATTTGGTTTAATTATTCAACTGAACTGGATGTATCACTTATGCAAACCCTACTTTTTGGAATACTGTGTACTATATTTTATAGAAACAATCTAGTAATCCTTGCCAAGATTAATGAAGGAGAAGAAGGCAGAACTGATAGAGGAGGAGGAAGCTGAGGAGCAAGAGAAAGAGAAAATCGTTATGCACCTATCCCATCTTTAGACTTTTCCTTTTCCAGAACTCGAATAAGCAGCTTAAGGACTTGTCACTTGTGCCATGAAGACAGCACCTGGATTTATTAAAAGGATGTGGTTGTCATTATAACTAAGGCACGTTGTAGCATAAAAGAAAGGAGCTCTGGGCTATAAGTTTGTCGACTCTATTTTCCATGTTTCCAGGTGGGTCAGGACGGGCAATAAACACGTCTGGGCTATAGTACGTATAAACCGTGTGAGGTAACAGGCGGCGAAGTGAAATCAAGACCGCAAAGCGTGAAAGGCGGAGCTATCACTCCGGGATTTTCTTCGGTTGACAGACCGTCTGCAGATGTGGGCTACGAATACGAGCTTTCAGACAATTCCATAAATATATTTATATAAAGAGCTTCTACGCTTTACTTTCTGAGAAACACATACGTTCTTCCAAGGAACGGAGATACGCGAACACCAGCATCTGTTCCAGGGACGTGTGGCTTAAAGGAGAAACATTCCACATCAGTGAATGTTCCTGGGTGACTGCGTACTTACAACGCACAACCAGCAATTTTTTCCATGTATGTGAATGTGTATTTACCTGTATAGATATGCATATAAGAAAGCCGAGAGTCGAGTTTTCTTCTATATGAACTTGCTTGTTTAATTTTCCCGCGCCCTCTTTATCAAACACCAGTGCATTCAGCCAACAAGCTGCAGAGAGCATAAATGAGATTCTGCGACCGCTAAAGGAAGCTTCTTGGTGAGAGGTCGCGGGGAGCGGGGCGAAGCTTGCATTTAGGAGTACGGCGAGTTAACGCAATATGATCGACAAGTTCAAGAAATGAGATTGTTCCCGTGCAAGCGCACTGAGTTCAATTTCATTTCCTTCTTCGTTTTCCTTGCTACGAGAATTTCCCTCCCTGTCGTTTAGCAGAAGTTACAATCAACCTTAAACGCGTTAGCCAACTTGGCTTTTCTAAATATAGTGTAGCCATTTTCTGTACTAAAATGAGATATGTTTTACATCTAGTTTTATTAAACCATTATAAATATATAATTATTCTTCATGTCATAATTTACTAAGGCCAATACTTCAGTTTGAAATAGTTATTTTCTTACCGTGTTTATTATTGTTTCTTCAGTTTGTGTTTCTGGCAACAAATTGCATGAAGTTGTGTGTGCCCACAGCGGGAAATGCGAATCTATCCAAGTGTGGCAAAACTGAAGTAAATAAATCTTTCGGGTTTATCCTTATAACAGAAGCTGTTTTTCGTGCTTATTGTTTGTGAGTGAGAGAAACGGCATATATTTTTTGAACTAAAGGTCATTCAACGCAAAAAAAAAAAAAAAAAAGAAAAACCGAGGGGTCGATTGTCATATGAATTGCGAATTAGAACTGTGTGCCCGTGTGTGCTTGCATATGCGTGCGTGTGTGTTTCAGAGAGAAAGGGAGTGAAGGAAGCGAGTATGTAACGTACAGCAAATCTGCTGCGGCAAGTCACGAGCCCCCACTGTTCCACATCATTCCGCACAGGTTTAATGAATATGTAACCTTCAAGTTTAGAAGCCTCGTTAAGTTGATATTATTTCACTAAACACATTAACCTACCATGTAGTTATAATTTGTCATAAAAATATTGTATAAACCATCCTAGTGCTGTGAGTCCATCTGTTCAACTGTCTGAAGTCGGTTCTATAGAACCAGAGGCTTGACGCCCATCATCGGTGCGAATTGCCACAGATGTTTATGTTGAAAGTTGTTATTACAGAAAACGGTGATAACTATGGTCAGTGGATAAAGTAGTGAAACTGTTTTTAAACCAATGCACTTCAGTAAAATCTCCAGATGAAACATTTGGATAAGCTCTGAATAGTTTCTACGGTGAATATTGTGACGCCGGGCGCGGCGCAAGATAAGGAACAGTTGGGTTAAACTACTTCATACCACATACCAAGCCGGCAAGTAAACAAAGGCGTTTAAGTTATGGTCGCCTGGCCGGACTATTTGTGTGTACGCGACAATCACGGCGGCAGAGCGGTTTTTCTCCAGCACCTTCGAGGAAGATCTGGCTCATCGCCGGCGTGTTTGAAGGAGTTCGCGAAAGGGCCGTGTGACCTCATCCCTGTTATATAAGAATGCGAGGAAACATCAGAGGGAGACTTACAGTTATAGACATGAGCCGGTCATTGTGTTAGTGAGTGCGAGACAGCTCTGTGTGTGGCACGTCGCGTCGAAGTAAAGACGATTTAATAAGCGTCGAATGTTTGTATCGTTGGAGTTAGTGCATGAGAGATGGAGAACATGAAGAGAGTAAAAGGACTGAGTAAAGGTTATGAGAAGAAGCCGTTGTGGTTTGTAGTATCACGAAAGACTAGACATTGTGTTAACGTCAGAGAAAAATAACTGTATTTGTGCAACACTTTTGAAGAAGAATAAAGTGATTGAAAAGTAGTCGGACTTATTGTCATTTTGTCACAACATTTTAAAAGTACATTTTGTTTTCGCACTTTCAGTCTAACAATTCATTATTAGAAATGCGTACAACGTAATATGACCTATATAAAATGAAAAGATTGTGTTCTTAAACAGAACATCATGCATTATGATTGTATACTCTTTGATTTATTAAAATTATACACTGTAAAAAAATTACCAACGAACTGCAGTAAGTCTTAACACACTTTGGTTATTGAAAAATGTGTTGCTAAAACACAAGGCCCACAAAGCGTTAAATAATCTTTCTCCAATCTGAAATTACACCATTCAACGCTATTAATAATAATTAATGAAGCTAAGCGGAGGTGGGCTTACCAGGTGTGACGTTATAAAATCGATGTCATTGTAACTATCTAATAAAAGCTGATCAATATTTACCTCAAACCGATCGAAATATTATAATGGATTTTTATCATCTACGTTTGCTGCAAATACGTCCCAAGAAGGGCTTGTCATCTTTCACAGGAAACGCATCACATACAAACTCAGACTGAAGGTCTGTTTAATGCTATGAAAGCCAGAAATATAGTTATAACCTGCCTTTGGAATTACGCTGCACTGCTTGACGCTAAGAAAGTTCAAACCAAGTTCACGACAAAGGAAGTACTGGATGCGAGTGTAGGTCAGGAAAGCTCCACGAGTGAAGTTATTACTCTGCACTTTAATTTTGTGTAATCAGCTAAAATAAAACTTCGTCTGTGAAAACGACAACTGAGTATGATGCTGCAAGGTATGTGAAGCAACTGTGAGTAAAGATAGAAGTGGGGCTTACCTCTACTTCATTTTATTTTAGTTGTAAAATCAACTCTGTTGCTTTTTAGTGTTCCTAAATAACAGAAACAGAAGCGAATCGCTTGCATGGCCGCCTCTAACAGAGGTAGGCATACCAACCTAACGAAAGAAAATGCAGCTAACTTCGACTGTCCTACCCTGAATGTAACCAATACTGAATGTAACAACGATACCTATACTAATAGTTCTAACAACGTAAAGATGACATCACTGAACACTGATAATGATACTCCTAATAACCAAACTCACGGAAATCCAAATGAAGTAAAGAAATCTCCCACTAATGAAATTGTGCCAGCTACAAAACCAAGCTACTCCGACATAACTATGTCAACCCCTTCAAAAGAACAGGCAATAGTAATTGAATCTCATGAGGGCATTACCATAAAAGACTACATGCTTGCGCTAGGGAAACTTATTAACCCAAGCAATATACGCTATGTTTCCCGTATATCAAACGGAAGAATATGTGTTTTCCTATCCAGTGAAAAATATGTAGAAGAAATTACCACAAAGCACTCCAAAATTCTCATCAATAATGTCTTATTAGAAATCAGACCCCTACTAACAAAGAACAAAAGAGTAATTCTGTCCAACGTATGTCCAGTTATCCCTAATTACACTATAGAAGAAGAATTAAGCAAACTAGGCATAAGAGTAATGTCAAAAATATCGCCAATCAGAGCTGGTTTATCAATCCCAGGATTTTCTCACATATTAAGCCTTCGAAGACAGATGTTCGTCCACAATGAAGACTTTGACAAGCTTCCCGAAATTCTTCAAATTCAATATGATGGGACGAATTACTTTATTTACCTTTCGTCTGACATTCCTTCCTGCTTTCTTTGTAAAAGTGAGGGACATTTAGCAAAGTTCTGCCCTAAAACCAACCAAATACATGAAAGTGCTCCTTCTGATCTCTCCCATAGCACATCTGATGGAAATCTATATTCTTCTGAATTTCCCATTCTTAACAAAAAATTACCAAAATCAAAATCTATAGATGACGAAAACATATCCATACCTTCATCTCCAGTAAGGGAAAACACCTCCCGATGCACCCAAGATACAAATCCTGTGGACAGACCAGATGAAATTCAAGTTACTCCTAACCTCTCTGAAACAAACACAGAATCTAGTCTCTCTGCACAGATAGAGAGCTCCAAAACTCCTGTTCACATGGAAACCCAACCTCACAGATCTAAAATACCAATTTCAGTAACCAGCAATGAAACTACCGGGACTGATGAGCAACGAAACCTTCCAATTCAATCTGGTGCAAATAAACAGATTTCTACATCTAAACCTAACCGAACCAAGAGGCCTGAAAAGGAAACACAGATGTCATTAGACGCAGTACTTCAACCAGTAAAACAGGTAATGGAAGCCGAACCAAGTTCCTTTCCAATCAATTATTTACAACTACTAAGTTTCTTTGAGAATACAATAGGAGTTACCGATGTATCCTCAGTTGCAGCTTACTATACAAACGACCTAGAAGGCTTAGCTCGTGCGATTCAAAAACTACACCCTCACTTACCTAATAGTGGCATAAAAAACAGAAGCACGCGCATTGTAAAAAAACTACTTAAAGCTGCAAACAGAACAACGGAATATTCAAGCGATGAACCCTCATATCTTACACAATAATGATCATAAAGCTTCTTGTAATTTTTTTTTTTTTTTTTGTTCTTCGCTATGGCCTCATCAATAATTCAGTGGAATATTAACGGTTTTCAACCACAAATCGAATACTTACAACTTCTAATAAACCGCCAACTGCCTGATGTCATTTACCTTCAAGAAACAAACTTTAAAAATACTTTTGTTTCCAATTTAAAACAATTTAAAGTATACTACAAAAGTCGTACAAGCAAGTGGAGGTGTGGCAACGTACGTAAAACATAACCTCACTACCAGAGAAATCCCACTAATCACAGACTTGGAAGCAGTAGTCATTGTAGTAAATCTGCCCTCGTCAATCTGCATCTGTAATGTCTACATTCCAAACAGCTATGCACTCCACAGTGATGTTTTAATTGACTTAATCCATCAACTACCAAAACCCTTCATATTATTGGGAGATTTCAATAGCCACAACAACTTATGGGGAAGCCGTTATACCGACAGAAGAGGAAAGGTAATAGAACGATTACTACACGATTTTGACTTAATTATACTCAATTCCAAAGAACCAACCCGTTAGGACTTAGCTCATGGAACATCAGCAGTATCGATTTAACAATTTGTTCACCTGAAATTTATGAATTACTTAATTGGTCTGTCTATTCATGCTTATTGGGCAGTGACCATTCACCAATAACAATTTCTTTGAATAGTTCCAAAAGCACATACACCTTCAGTACTAAGTGGAAATTTCAAAAAGCCAATTGGCCGCTGTATAAACATCTTATTAGAGAAGGCATCCGACAAAATCCTCCACTCGCTGTTTGTTCTTCCGGTGAAATCGATACTATTATTGCTGAAATCACAACATTAATTGTTGCATCTGCAGAAACTAGCGTCCCCCAAACCACAGCATCTAATATTAATAGATGTGTACCATGGTGGAATGAATCTTGTAAAATTGCTCTTAAGAATAAGCATAGAGCATTTTACAAATATAAGAGACACCCATCCTTGGAAAATAAAATTAATTTTCTGAAGTTTAGATCAAAAGCACGCAAAGTTATAAAGGAAAGTAAAAAACTAAGCTGGTCAACATTTCTATCTTCTTTAAACCACAATACTCCCTCCTCTGTTGTTTGGGACAGAATTAAAAAATAAGTGGTGTATACAGATCTCCTCATATAACTAGTATCTGGAATGCTGAGGAAAATAAAAATTCTAGTTCTTCTACCGACATCGCAAATATTTTCGCAGATACCTTCGCAAGTATATCAAGCGACTCTAACTACAACGAAAAGTTTTGTCAATACAAAACATCTAAACCAGAATCAGGGTTGGCTGCACTATCTGAGGACTATGAAGATTGCTACAACGAAGAATTAAATATCCACGAACTAACGAACGAACTACAGCTATGCACATCAAAAAGTTCAGGGCCTGACAACATACCATATGAACTGTTAAAGCAACTTCCTCTAGAAGGACTTACATATCTTAATGAAATATACAACTTTATCTGGACGAATAAAACATTCCCCAATCAGTGGCGCCTGGCAACAGTTGTTCCGATACCTAAACCCAACAAGGACCTTTACTTTCCACAAAACTTCAGACCTATTGCTCTCACAAATACAATGTGCAAACTAATGGAGAAAATCATTACCCGAAGATTAAAATACACGTTGGAACAAGAGAAATTCTCCACCAAAATTCAAAGCGGCTTTCGCCGTCACCATTCGACCACCGATACCCCAATTACACTCGAAACAGAAATCCTAAATGCATTCTCAAAATCACAGCATCTTTCCATGATACATTTAGACGTAGAAAAAGCATATGACATGGCATATAAACCGCACATTATTAAGACACTGCTGGATTTCCACATCAGAGGAAGAATGATAGCATTTATTTACAATTTTCTTCATAATCGCAGCATCAGGGTAAAAGCCAACGGCATATTCTCCAAAGAAATTAAAATTAAAAATGCAGTTCCTCAGGGCTCCGTGATCAGCGTAACCCTTTTCCTTGTAGCCATAAACAATATTGCAACATATATTCACCCACCAGTTAAGGCGTGTCTTTATGCTGACTACCTCATAATTTTTTGCCAAGGTAAAAACATAATCACCACTGAAAAACTACCTCAGTTAGCCTTAGATGATCTCCAAGAATGGTCGTCTACTACTGGTTTCAAATTCTCCAGCACCAAAACTAAATGTATCACCTTCACAAAAAGACAAGTTCCTGAACTGGACCTTGAACTATATATCAACGAAGAGAAACTCAACGTAGTTACGACCACAAAAATTCTGGGTGTCATTTTCGATCAAAAACTTTCATGGAAGCCCCATGTTAAAGCCTTAAAAGAAGCTTGCACAAATCGACTCAACATTATCAAAACTCTTGCCGCAAGAAATTGGGGTGCTGATTTATTCACACTTCTCAAAACCTACAAGGCTCTTATTAGATCCAAACTAGACTATGGTGCTATTGTTTACAACTCCGCAAACCGTTCAACTCTCAAAACCCTGAACTCCATTCAGTCTACAGCCCTAAGGTTGGCATTAGGGGCATTTGTCACCAGTCCAATCTTAAGCCTTCAAATGGAAGCAAATGAGCCGCCTCTAAATATTCGCAGAAAATTATTAAGTGTAACATATGCCATAAAGATTGCCTCACATCCATGTCATAAAATGCATAGCTATGTTTTTCCACTACAAAAAGGTTGTCAGATGCAAACAGAATGACACAGAAGTCCACTTCACATTAGAATTCTCCAATACTTGAAAGAAATAGATTTAACAATTTCTATGATCCAACCCAGCTATATTAATTGCTCCACACCCTACTGGCAGATACAAAGTCCACCAATTGATACCAGTCTTTCATCTCATTTGAAGCTTCAAACTCCTTCTTGTATAAACAAACGTGGAGTTCTTTACTGGATGAACATAACTCTAACACGAAAATTTTCACTGATGGATCAGCATCTAAAGAGGGAAGAGGATGTGCAATTGTGTATCCTGATCAAACAATGCTCTACAGTTTACCTCGCCTGTTTAGCATTTTCTCCTGTGAAGCATTCGCTATTAAGGAAGCGCTTCTATATATAACCAATTCATCCGTTAAAAGTCACTGTACCATATTCACTGATTCCTTGAGTGTACTACTTGCCATACAAAACTCCGATCCAAACCATGCACTGATCCATGAAATTCGACTTTTGTGTCACAATATAAATAAGACCGATAAAAAGGTATCCTTTGTATGGACTCCCTCTCACGTTGGCATAACAGGCAATGAAACTGCAGATGAAGCTGCAAAAGAGGCAGCTAAACATCCCGTCAGTGATGCCTCGATCGCTTCTCCACACCAAGACGTCATCAACGATACTAAACATATGTACATGCAGACATGGTCATCAGTTAGCAGTAAACTCCATGAAGCTCGCTCAGGCTGCACAAAACCTTTTCTGCATCTCCAAAGACTGAAAAGAAGAGATCAAGTTAACATCACTTGGACACTCCAAACTAACACACAGTCATCTTCTCACCAAGGACCAACCTCCAAATTGTGCCAACTGTGATATTCCACCACATCCTTATAGATTGCCCACAATACAGCAGATATAGACAGCAAGCCGGCATTTCCAGTCTTCATCATGCAGTCAATACACCGAATATGATCAGCAAGACTCTACAGTTTATGAAGAACATAAAACTTTCAAATTTACTGTAAATGTCAACATAATGTAATATGTGTATGTATAATTGTAAGTTAATATCCACAATGTATTACTATGTATGGTCGTGATAAAGACCGTGCTGTCAAAACGACCTTAAATAAATATTTACAGAAAAAAAAAAAAAGAAAAAAAAAAAAAAAGGAAGTACTTCACGTTTGCCCCATTTTAGAATTTCTCGTATTGTAAGTTGATTGTAACTGAATATTCTATTTCATTTCTTCGGTCTGGACAATACGAGTATTTATGTATTTATGCTTTCATACCGTAATTGACAATGTCTATTTAACTGTAGTTTCAGATCACTAATTACAAATAAGAATGAAATCACCTACCACCATCAACTAAGTTAAAGATAACTTACTCATTTTCTGAGCATAATAGCATATACAGAGTGGAAGGGAAGTCATTACGTTCTTTATAATATGGCGGCATAGAAGCATTACAAACAAAAAGTCTAATGGCATTTTGTTCTTTGATCAGTTCATTTCGAAACAAATCAAATTGGATGCGTAATTCCACAAGAATGTACGAAGGTAAGAGTTTGTTACTTGTAAGATGCGTAGAGTAACTTATTTCTGACATAACTTCGGTAGTAATTATGCGACATCACACAGGGTTTCGAAATAATTAATAAATTAAAAGACGTGAAAGAATACTCCAAGCAGCTCTTTCAAAAGACAATGTTGCGTTGAGGTTGTCAGGAAATTGACCTGGTTTGTGGGTGTAAACAGGTTGGGCGCCTTCACTTTCGTGTAATGTTTTGGGAGCTAACTACTGTAATTGGTCTATACTTGCATACCAAAAAAGGGAAAGACAAGGCAGAGTATATGTTTATGTTCTCAAGACGCACCGTTACGGTATTTGTTTATATACTAAGCTAGGGAAAATTACACCCATACAAACTGCAGTGTTGCCAGCTTGTTTTCGATAAAACTAAAATATCTCCGTAGGAAATGGTCAGGGACAAAAGCCTAAGATGATCCAAATTCGGAGCCACAGGTTTAAATTAATGTAACGACTTCCCTTTCACCCTGTATGCACATGCAATGTGAAAGCGTCTGTAACCGACTATGTATACGTGGCCAGCTTATCGGGAATGGCTTTACACTAGGAGAGGGACATTTATAGCCGTTTAAATTCAAGCGTAGAGATTTTTCATGCCAATTATAAACACTATCATATGGAAGATAATGGGATTGATGTCGAGTCTCCAAACATCTCTTCGCACTTTTAGTAGAAGCTGTATAAATCATTAACAGTCATTAATTCTTTATGACTGTGCAAATGCAACCATGCTTCGCCAAGAAGAAATAATAATTCAACAGGATCAGCGGTGCGGCCATTAACATTATCCGACATTAAAATAGAAATTATCTCTAATCACTGTGTACACAGTTATTTTATAGGGTTTAACTTTTAAAGTTTAGGGGCATTCCAGGCCGAGCTTTGCACAATTCCGGATTCCTGTGTGAGCTTTGTCAGGGATTTTCATGGATTTCGTTTGAGGATATCGAGTTTTTCCTCTGTAAGGACACACTGATTTAATTTTAGTTTGTGAAGAACAGCTCATATTTCTGTAAACCTATTTCTGCAATTTTGAGCCGTTTATTTGAGACCTACATGAATATTAAGGAATCCATATATAAAATGGCCATTGCATTTGTATGTCACACAGAAATCAAGCCTTGAGATTATGTGTGCTAAAGAACTTTTATGCTCGGCCTGTAATAATGTAACCCTTATGCGCCACTGTAATTGACTTCATTATATCCTTGCTTTCATAACAATACTGCTATCCACCAATCAAAAGATCCGCAAGTAGTAATCAATACTTTGCGTACAAGAGTGATATACAGTTTGTGTTGTTGTTTATGGAAGCCTGCTTTTTTAAAGGTTATAGCATATATAATCTCTGTATCATTGTTTCAAGGCCAACATAACGATAACATCACTAATTTCTACTCTTGTATGTCAAGTCGAATAACGAATACACACACCAGTGTTTTAGGATTTCATAAAAGAAACTTTATTGAAAACAATTATGAAAATAATTCCCAAAAACAGAACCTAAGAAGCAGTCATATATAAAATACTTAGGAACACAATGTTCAAAAGAAAGAATGCTTTACCAACACAAATGTGCGTTTGAATTTGATACTATTGGTTTACAAAATATATTAATAAAAGGAATTTAAGTAAGTTTCTAAACTTATATGGACGGCTAGAAAAGTGTTTTGAATACTATCGCGGGAATAGATGACAATATACATGATTTATGGAGACACAGGGTGCATTAAAAGCTATAAAAAGTAAAACTGCAATAGCGAGAGCTGGGGTAAACCTGGAAGTTATAAAATATTCACTCCAGAAAAAGAGGCTTTCAAATAAATATACTACTTAATGCTAACATTTCAAATGTGTACTAGTAACCGCCCTATTTATGAAAGGAGATGCTTGTGTACTATCTTTCACAAAAGTAAATGCCCAACTCAGTGACACCTGCGTGAAGGGTCACCTAATTCTCGGGAGTACTTACATAGATGGTATGATAATTCAGTTAGTCATATGCTTCCCTTACTGTTCGGAGGACATGGCAGCCATGTCACCTCGCAACTCACCTCGCAGTTTTCCAAACCAATATTTCAGCAATCATTCTACATTAACGGGCAAACATTGCAGATTCAACTTCAGTGCACCTGCAGAACATATGTTCTTATGCTGTTTCTATCAAATTGGGAACTAGAACTAAAAATTATTCCACTGTTGGTGCTAGGCTTACAGACGTGAGTTTAATCACTTAGACCAACTTCGTGTATTCGCTATAGCGGAACTGCATTAAAATCAGACGAGATGACGTTAGTTCGAATCCCATTTAACGTTATTTTTTCATTTCCCTATTTCATTTTGCTTTCTTAACGGGAACATCATTATTTATATAACAAGTGCGAAATATAAAATTATACAAACTAATAGAATCTATTTTTATTCCGCATACTGTTATAACTTTTTCCGGCATCTTATGAATACTGCAGTACGATTGCAAGTTTACAACTGCATGCTTCATAAGTTATTAATTGCAATTTCTGAAATTAAAACAAGCAACACGCCTAACTCAATTGTCAGTCATTGCTCCCGAAATTAATATTTTGCTTTAAATGAGCACATTTATGTGCACATACACTAAAGATATAAAATTAAGATAATTAGCTCAGAAAAATAAAGCTTTACTTTCACAGGACTACCTACATCTTCAGATTTTGGTATTGCTGTAAAATTATGTAAGCTAAATTGTTAGTGGAAGATTTGACCGCCTTGATAGACATATTTATAGTATTCTTTTATCTCCAGACTATTTTGGGAAACACAGCTTCCTCAGATGCAATATAGCTCGTGCAAAGCAAATATTAATGAAGTTTGTTGAAGTATTACAAGTCCTCTCCATTCTCCCCGCGTAAGCTGTTGCACGATATTTTGTGTCATTCCTTTACACGTATTCGACATACGAGTACATTGTTATGCTTTTTATCTACAGAGAAGCAAGAGCCAATTCATAAGCAGTTCAGTATCTATGCCGGGATGTCCTAACAGGCAACAACAATACCATAAAATGAAAATACAATAATTACAAATTAAAATAACGGCTTTAACATAATCGTTCACTCAATGTTAAATGTTATGTGTGAGTATTAAACGGTAAAAACAATAGCACGTGCAGGGGACTCCAACATTTACACGAGACGAATTGTGCGCTCGTTCCAACTGAGCTACCTAGTGACGCGAGAGCTAAACATTCCGTTTAACATATAGTGTTCGCTGGTCCCAAAGGATATTTGCACTGGTGCAAACGTATAATTACGAGTGTGTTGAAAGGCGATGTTCTAACATCTATTTTAGTAGCTGCTAATTTCATCGAGTCGGTAACTAAGGACCTTCATGATAAATACATGGTTAGAACCTAGCACAGGGGCCGATGTTTTAATGTTAGCGTAAAATGCAAATTGCATAAAAGTGGATAATAAGGGGCACCTGACTCGCCTGGTATATCATGTTTGGTGTTTATAAAAGGTTTCGTTTTGAAGTTCTGCGATTCACAGACACAGAGAAGACACAGGCAGTCACACCTATGGTTCTCATTCTGAAAAAGTCCCTCTTTCACGAGAGCTCAAAATATATGTTCTGCTGTGAAACTGCACATCCACATTTACGGTTGAATACTTAATATTGTTACGTAACAAGGAAATAAAGCTTTTTTTGGAGGACATAATTAATGATTTTGGATATTTTAGCTTATATTACCGCCAGCTCCACTAACAAGATCCATTTATTGCCAATGGAAAACACGGAAGAAACTTCTTGGAAATTAAAACTAGGGTCTCTGGTTTTTGTACAGTTATTATTCGAAGGTTGAGGCAAGATATCAAAATTTTTGACTCAAAGATTTAAAGGACGCATAGCAGGAAAGCGTTAATTTCTTTCTGAGTACCTTTGTTAGGTATTTCACTAGCATTCTGTAAGCAAAGAGCAGGGTCGGAGAGTGCGGAATTTAATGAATAAGTATAAAGAAAAGCGTACATCGACTATTTAGGGTGTGTTTGGGTTCATTAGAACGGCTTAGAACGAAAATTTCATGAAGCCTAAGCTTCTTAGTGGCTTCTCCTCTCATGGATTGTAAGTAAAAATACCTTCCTTTCAAGAGAATAATAGCGTTCGAAGGAGTAGAGTGTGCCAAAGGGGTTTCCTTCACAAACAACCTTTCTGTCCGAAAGAATGTTATTTTCAGCTTGTTGTTTTCCTTAAGTTATCTGTTTGGACAACAGAAATAACTGACTTTAAACTAAGGGAACTGTAATATATTTGTTATATTTCCTAAACTAGAAATCCTATTTTCTGTATCAATTCCTCTTTTGTTTTCTTTCTTGTGTATTAACGTCCTTCAACGTTCTGTCATATAGGACGATGAATGAATGAATGAATGAATGAAATTAGCGAAATGATGCTCAAATGAGCCTGAGGTCTTAAAGTTACTCGACATTACCTTTCTCGGGATAAGGAAAAGCTCGAAAAAGAAACCTCGTCTAGGTAATTCACCCTAGCCGAGTTTCGAACTCAGAACCTGTTGCATGTGAGGCAGACATTCTACCATCACACTAAAGAGGCAGGTTCTGCATAAACTAAGAGAACTAATATATTTTGGGAGACTTCATGGCCTTTCCGGTTATACTGACATAGCAGATAAATGAATTCTCTGGTATTTACGTTACCAACTTAACCCCACCGTCCTATATTGGGCACTTTTAAGGCCTAGGCCACTAGCATTTTCACACCATTAAACTTAACAATATTTTGGTTAATACGGATATAAAATATACTCAAGCCTACTTTAATTTTTGCCACCTCGATAGTAAAATTGTCCTCTTATTATTTATATTGTATACATTATAATTTAAAAGAATAAAGCAATCAATCCAACTTCCCTTGTAATGACAATCTAAGATATACAGAGAATTGGTCATTCTTAATACACGTTCCGCGATATAAACAGAGTAAGTTGTGCTCAAATCAATAATTACCCATAGTAATCATGACGGGTAACTTGAACGAATGTGTTGATTCTGAAATCGAAGAAAATTGATAAATAGGCTGCGCTTTTGTCATATACGAAAATTCTAAAGAAAGATACGAAATATGCTATGGTTAGTACATGTTAAGTAAGTTGGGATACTGCGGTTTCTGGTCTAGTTGAGGAGCTGTAAGTTGGGAAGGCGCGGATATTCTTTGTTGTTCTGACTTTTTGCGTAGGTTTTTCTCCGTGCAACTGCGTTAAAATGTGTGGGTTTTGGTAGGTACGAGATCTTTATCTCAGGATTGCCCAGCTGAGGAATGTCCAGGTAATGAATTGAAGTCGTATTGCCTTCTTTCTTTTTAATGAATACTTCACATTCACCTATGCCCCACAGGAGCTGAAATGTGCTTGATGGGCATTGTTTGCGCGACGAGTACGTCCAGTCAACGTGGGTTATTCGTGCACCACACAATATCTCGAAACTTTAGACTCACACGTCTATCTCCCACCATTTCTCGTAAGCTTCATACTTGGCTACGGTCCTTGCGCTTGGTCAAATTTACCTTGCACCTGAAGTCATTCCTGTATACTCGTTCCAACTGTCAGTCAAGTTGGACGGCTTTTAATGCTATAAATTATTGCGTGCGTGGTTTCAATTGACGTGTGCGGGTTTCACCTTCAAAGTTCAACCATCAAGACGCCACGGGAAGATAAATATTATGTTTCAAGGTTAGTATTTCACATTTCAATCATATGCCATCTTAAATGACTAATTATCTCCCACATAATGATATGCACTTAACGTGTGTTAAGTGTTTCTACTAATTCGGAAACTCGACTGCGTCTCACCTTTTCATTCATTTCCTCGGTCCAGTATCGCAATACCCGCATGTTGTGTTAGCCTTGTTTCGCTTTTCAGCTTGATGATTTAACATGATTTACATGATGATGAGGCTATGAAACAAGCGAAGGCTAAATTCTCAAGATTCATATTCCACATAAAAATAATATTTTTTCAGAACTTTTATACGAATATAACTCGTGAAACTACTGTTGATACAGTAAACGTATATTAAATGTTAGCTAATAACTTATCTGTAAATTGTTTCCTTCGTGGAGTGAATAATTCTATAGAGAATATATAAATGTTGTATTTATGTTAGTCAACTGTTCGTATTTGTTTTATTATTCGATTCAAAAAGATGTGTTTCTATATATTTAGAATGGCAGTTGTTATCGCATTTGTATATAGTTATATAGAGTTATATACAAAGACTTGGCTTCACGGAAAAGTGCTTTCCAGTAAACCCAGTGAGCTGTCTGATCTGACAGGTCGTTCGACGTCATTTCCGAGGATCTCCAGCACACCGACGGGTCCTCAAGGCACGAAGTGTTCAGGGATTTGTAAGCATCGCTGCGAGGCATGTCTGCTTGTGCCCTATAGTCTGTGGTGCCTTTATTTTATCCCTTCCTCCACGTGGGGTTACGTAGCCGTTGACTATATAGCACGAAGTGCCCCACCCGAACTGGGCGACTCGCGGGATACATACAGTGAGCATTTTTTTATCTGCTGAACAGTTATCAGTGGAACGAGCAGGGTGCGTTCAGTGAACACCAGCTACCAGCCCTGCCTTATACAACTATTAGGGATATAAGTGCAATTATTTGTATAGGTAATTAAGGACAGCATACTGAACAATATTACTCATTTGCTTCATTTACGCACATTCATTAAGAATGGTATGTTTTCAGGTTAATTGGTTGCTTAAAGCAGGCGGGGCACACACAAGCCATACGTGTTTTGTTTTCCCGGGAAGCAAAAAACCGTAACGCGAAGTCCATCTGGTCACGTACTGAGGTGCCAATACGTGAAAGCATAAGGGGCAGTCTATTCTGACACGTGTTGTTCATTTCATGATGCACTTATAACCATGCAAAACCATCAGCTAGTAAAGTATGGTTTATGGGAAAAATCTTAGAAAGAGAAGGAATAAAACAACTACACTGAAGTAGATACATAGTAAAGCATCCTTTATCAAAATACCTATAGGCTGAAGTGTGTCAGTGATAATTAAATAAAAACCAAGAAGAAATACATGCGGTGAAATAAGATCATGTTCTGAGTAAGAGATGAAAACACAGTCCCACTATACAAAACTCTATATTTTGCATTTAGCATTTCATCAGGATATTAAAAACACATAGAATAGAAGGACATATGAAAGTCAACTACACTGGTTAATCAAATATCTTTAAGGAAAAGGCGCCTCTTAGATCAGTAACACTAATACTCGTAAATGAAAAACATATCTAACATGTATAAGATTTCCTGTATCTTCCAGTTTCTTCTTGCACTGAAACCTTTTGCTTGCTGAACTAATGCAAAGAACTGACACTTTGTCATATAAACCATGGCGAAATTATGACTGGAGATAGCTACGATTTCTGTGTTAGCTACCTGTTGTTCGTTTCTCGATAATATATCGCAGTAGCTTTTTCGAGTATTAGACATGCCTCAAATGCGACTAAGATTGTTGCACATCATCTTTAAATTGCTATAATAATTAACAGATATTGTAGTAAAGTTTGTTTTGATAGTAATTATACATTATTTACTCTTCTCATTCCTGTTCCAACCGCCGCCGCCGCCACCACCACTTCCACCACCACCACCACTTCCACTTCCACCACCACCACCACTTCCACTTCCACCACCACCACCACCACCACCACCACCACCATTTCCACCACCACCACCATTTCCACCACCACCATTTCCACCACCACCACCACCACCACCACCACCACCACCACCATTTCCACCACCATTTCCACCACCACCACAACCACCGCCACCACCACCACCACCGCCACCGCCACCACCACCACCGCCACCACCATTTCCACCACCACCACCGCCACCACCACCACCACCGCCACCACCACCACCACCGCCACCGCCACCACCACCACCACCGCCGCCACCACCACCATTTCCACCACCACCACCACCATTTCCACCACCACCACCGCCACCACCACCACCACCACCACCATTACCAATTCAGTCTAGCAACGTCTCATTCCCTTCTGCAGGTTCAAAGAATGAAGTAATATTAAAATTTCACTCAGTTAATACTACAGTAATTTTTCCTGCATGTACGGGTAATAAAAGTAATAGAAGAAAGACAGTAATACCTTTAGGTTTGTTTGATTCAGACATCCTATAAACATCTGTTTTACATATAGAACTGTCACTTTGAACCCCTTTGTTCTAGAACTGCAATATCATAGCAGATTTCACAACACTCCTAGGCGGAAGATTATCTACTTCTACTTTTACCATTACATCCCACATAAAGGTTTTACAACAGAAATTAAGAGCAGCAAGTAAACATAGTGCGAATAATATTGAAGGTAAGATGGCAACATGACCAGCAGAACAACGATTACGCGGATGTTTACGAAAGTAAGGTTACAGTGCGTGAAATGTCACTCCCCTGCCCCTCATTCCCCTTAGACCATGAGGTGGTGAACAGACAGTACTCTGGTTGAACACAAACTTTGTGTAAACGCACCACAGGTTGTTATAAAGTGGGGAAAAAAACAGGAAACGGCTGCTCTCTGTATGAGAAATAACCAGCTTGCATTGCTTTGGTTTGAACCTCTCGAATTCAGCATGCAATAACGGAAAAGTATTTTACTCTAGACAGATAACAATTTAGAGGGAATGCAACAACAATTGACATATCTATGAAAAAAGTGACATTTTCAGTTTAGAATGTTTTAATTTAGTTCCTGTGAACAAAATGCGGAAATATTGCTTTTTTTCCTGCCAAAAGAGCAAGGTAGTATGATTTAGTCAACCTTTTGTTCACCGGAACATTGCAAAACAAACTGTAGGTTCACAGATTGCCGTCAAATCAGTATTTTTGTGAGGCAGCAAATGGTTAACCCTAACAACACAAAACAAAAAGAGCGATAACCTAACGCAAATAAAATACAACTGTCGAGAGCAGAACCAGGATAACACAGAAAATAAAAAACAAAGAAAAATAAAACAGATAATGGAAACGCAGTGCACCCATTTGACTCCACACTAGCCTTTTATAATATTCAGTGCGCCGAATTCATGTCATTCTGATCAATACTGGCAGAGAAAGTCACTTGTCACAACACTAACTTCTAGTGTTTAGTTTTAAAGTTAGGATACCCTTTCTAACACTATTTTTAAAGCTGGTCGTGTTACACGTATAATGTATTGCATTTTCAAAACTGACCTTTTCTCTATCATCATGCTAGAAAAGTTGTACGAGTCGTGCCAAAAAGGTAAGAAGTTTAAGTGTTTTAACAAAACGACAAAATTAGTTTTTCTAACCTTATTTTATTTTTTCTTCGAAACCTTTTACACAAATACACAGTTCACTTCTACTAACGTTAACACAGTCTACAGTACTTCGTGATATTATAATTCACAACTGTTTTCTTCACCTAACCTTGACTTACTCTTTTCACTTTCTGTCTCTCATCCACTAATTCTGGTGATACAATTATTCAACACTCATTAAACCTTCTTCACTTCGACGTGACGTACCTTCCACGACGACAGCACCACACTCAGAACTGTCTGGCTCTCACTGACACACCGACTTAGGTCTATAATCGTAGGTCCTCTTAACTAGTTGCCCCGTATCCTTACACAGCGAGGATGACGTAACACGGAACACGGAAATAACTTAACACCTTTCGCGAACTTGTACAAACACGCCGGCTGCCGGACGCTTCTCGAATAATGTGGAAAACCCTTGTGTTGCTGCTGGATTGTTGTTAGTCACGTATACAAAAACAAATGCGCGAGGCAGCCTGGCACCTGAGACTTTGTTGTGATGTTCGCCGCTGCCGACACTACAATATTGTGGTCTCTTTTATATTTTAAGAAAGGTAAAGCAAACACGAGTATGTCTTGCCTAACCAGTAAAGAGATAAAATATAAATTAAAATGTATAAATTGCAGATACTGCATTTCTTATAGTTACAGTTTTTACCATATTAGTGCAGGTTCTATTCATGCCATTCATTTTGTTCGAATAGGATCCAAATGACAACATTGAGTATAGTAAAATGAGTCTTGTTGTATCATTGCATTACGTAAGGCAATTCCTGCTGCTTCAGTTATTTTATTTAGGAGTCTAGGGATTGGTAACACTGCCACTCCTTACATAGAAATTGTATTAATCTGATGCGCGTACCACCAGTTAGCTCTGATTGCTACATCGGATAAATAAACATCTATCTTTAATACTATGGATGAAATTATAAAAGTACCAAGAAAATGAAAATGTAGTTATTAGAAAAATAGTCAAAGAAATTGGAGATTATTGAAAAAGATTCAATAGCATTTGAAATATTTCTAAAAATTAAGGAACTATTGAAAATTCACTCCTTATTTTCAATCAAACAAGGTTCATTACTTAACTGGGCATGGACCATTTCAAAATTACCTACATACATAGGATTGGAAGGAAGCGATCCGGAAGCTGTGTTGTGTTTGGAAAAACGGATACACCGGAACATGTGCTTTTTGAGTGCAACAAACGTAATTCAGCTTTGGGAGAGAAACTACACGATAAACAAATATAGGACAAAAGATGACTTTTTAGTTACAATAATTGTCGGTGGGTTCCGGGGCGGTGGCATCTGTGGACGTTGGACCTCGCCGAGTTCTCCATAACAGGACACGGAAAACCTCGAGGAGCAGTCAACCTTACGGGCCTTTGCCAATGTCCCTGCTAATATTCTAGATCTGGCTGCCCGTTGTCTCCTCTCACCTCATCCACCCTCCCGGTGTCATCTTGGAGGTTCAGGTAAAATAAGCACAGCTTCATTGCCATATGTCTACTATTATTATTAAGTTTTCTTTCTCTACTGGTAAGTAGGGGAAGTATTGTATTCCACCGAAAAATTCGATGTCGAGATTTCACCGGAAATATATGTTTTGAGACCCCCTGAATCAAAAAGAGCATTTTTAGAAAAAGGTCCCTGTGTGTGTCTGTCTGTGGACAGCATAACTCAAAAACGAAAAGTTGGTTAAAAGCCAAAGTTGGTATTTAAGTTTAATGTCGTTCAAAGATGCAACACGAAGATTTTGAACAACATAGCCCCACCCTAAACTACCCTTTACATGGAACATTTTTCGAACATTTTGATTTTCTTGAAAATGGCTCAAACGATTTTGATTAAAATGTCATATGTTTGAGATATTTTTATGATAAATGAAATGTATATCTTGAATTTTCTGGCTATAGCCCCTGTAGTCGTATTTACTCTGGACGACTTTTGCATAGCTGGTAAACCGTTAGAAATAGAACAAATCATACTATACAAAAAATGTAGATCTTGCTAAAATACAGTTTATGCGCGAATAAATTTTCTTATAAGGTGAATCATTTCGGAGATATTCCTTGTTATGTGTGTGAGTTTCGGAAAACATAATTTTCGTGAAGTGGACTATCGTTGTTCATTTTTTTATATGTATTATAAGCTTTAAAACATTTGACTATTGAAAAAAGCCTACTGTATTCTAATATTCCCCTTGCACCTACAAGGAAATAAGCAATAAGATAATTTCTACAAATGTTTATCTCAACTAACACGAAGAATATAGAGACATAAGAATTTGTAAGAATGGTTAGTACAAGAGTAGAGAAAGTCATGTGAGTACAGCACATCAGATTTTTTTAAGTAATATTTGAGTTATGATTTATAATTTCTTACAATTGTGACGAAGTACTTCGTTCGGCACGAATGTTTAGGATAAGTATATCTGGACGCTCTTTCATAAATCTCTCCCTACACTGACGCGGGGTTCTGTGCAGAGAAACAAATATCCCACGCATGATTTTGTTAAAAAAGAATGTCCTCTGTTTAGCCCCCGCCCCCGCCCCTCTTTGGTTCCCCTACATACCTTATCAAATAACTTCCACGTTTAACCATTTTCTTTGGTATCACCTGCTCGCTGGAACTATCCACGGATAATGACGTTACAACACACGTTGTTCCACCCCTAATCCGGGATTTTGTGTATTGCACTTTGGTTCGTTGTAGTCCACGTTAAAATCTCCGCTTTGTGGGTGCACAAGTACCCCAATACTACAATTACGACTCACCTTCATATCGGCTTTGCAGATGATCTTTTCTTTGGTAGCTGGAATTTTTAAAAATCTGTGATACGCTAACTTGACTGGCTCTATTCACTGTTCTATTGACTATTTTGTATAAGATATTATTCTCTGTATTTGTTAATAGATATAAACTAGCTATAACTACACATTTCAACATAGGTATGAAAAGAATACAGCAGGCTAAGGCTAACTAACCCCAGTCACAAGAGTCCTTGCAGCTCAAGGGCTTTTGCCCGGCCGCTGCGTTCTTCACCTCTGCTCATCACAGGCGTCATGAGTGGGGTGGAGTGCTAGATGGTGGGACGTAGTCGGCTCTTGTGCGATATTCGCGGTCTTCGCAACCAAAACCCGCTACTTCTTAATCAAATAGCTCCTCAGGTACTTAAAATTATTAATCATATCATTAAATTACCTAACAATTATTAATCATATTATTAAACATTATTTATTATAATTATTATTATTATTATTATTATTATTATTTACTATTATTGGCATTATTATTAAAATTATTAATACCATTTTAAGATAAATATAATTATTAGTTTATTTATTATTGTAACTATTATTATACCTATAAATAATGCTTTTATACATTACATTTTATAAAATTTAAATGTACATATTTATTACAAACATGTTTGCAGGTATCCAGTGCACTATAACTGGTAGCAGTTGCTCATCTGATAGTTAAGGCGGTCTCGGCCTTTGTCAGGTAAAGTTCCTTAGCTTAGGGAAAACCTTTTTGTGTACCTTGGCTTAAGCTGGCTTGCCATTGTATTCGGTATGCGTGGTTTTGTTGTTAGCAGACTGGCATACAACTTTCCCCGCTGCATTTTGTCCCAGAGTTTATCAACATACATACTTTCACAGCGTAAATTATATCTATAAAGAACAAAAGGCTTTATACTTACATATTTTAATTTTTCAGGAGCTACGTACAAAGAATATTTGCTATAATTCCATGTGAATCACTTCATAACCTTAAATTGGTGTAAACGCAGGGAAACCATTTCCACCTACAGTTCAAATTTTCAAATGTAGTAGACTTGGCAACCTTCTTAAAAGTAAATAAACAGATGAATATTAGAAAGCTCTGTAATAGCTAAAATTTTGGGGTTTCTCTCACTGCAAGTAAGATAATGCTGGAGTACATGCGGAATGTGAAAATAAATCACGAAATATTGGTCCTGATAGAACACTATAATTTCCTTTTTACGAGTACTTTCTGTACTACGTATAAGTAGAGGAAGTACACAGATCCACCTAAAAATTCGATGTCGAGATTCCACCAGAAATTATGTTTTGAGGTCCCCTGAGTTAGAAAAAAAAGCATTTTTAGAAAAAGGTCCTTCTGTGTGAGACTGCCATGAGTACATGAATGCGCCGTAGCTCCGCGAACAATGTGTAGAGGTAAATCCACCCTCGCTTCTTTCACTTAAGGTCAATGCTTGGACATTTTAACTAATTGCCTGATTTTATTTCCTTGTTGCAATTTGAGCACTCGTTCTTATTTAGAGCACTAAGGGCCATGCCCAAATGACCTAATTGTCGGTGAGCCCTTAAACATTGCTCACTTACTCACCCACCCCCGTACATTTCTTGACATAATGCCAAACGTGGTTGGTTCTAATTGCGAAAAGTAAAAAAAAAGTTCCTACTCATCCTGAGGCACAATTCTTAAAATAAATTTTTCAACATCTAATTGAATACCAAGCAGAACTAAGGAGTCGAAGAGGCTTCAAAATGGAAATTGATCTGAGATTTAATTTACTATTTCACAATTTAAAAAATGGTGCAAATAATACAAGAAATGCATACAATAACATATTAACTTTAATTTGCTAAATTAATTGATATAACCTCTTCCATACATTGTTTCTCCTTGTGTTGCTTGATGTGTTGGTTTGATAAAGATAATCTTAATATCTATGGGGAAAACAAATCACAAAAATTGAACAGCTGTTAGGATGTGATAGAACTGTGGGATAAGCAACTAAGATTGTTTCAAACATGTTACATAGCATCTTATTGGTTAAAATCGGTATGGCGTAGTAACAATGGGCATTGTAACCACAATGTTTTTATTTTAGTTGTATTTTTAAAAATACAATACAGTTTAGTCTAACAGAGAAGAATATAACTCCTATACAGTTTGTAACGAAAATAAGAGTAATACCGTGTAATAAAGAAAAAAATTACCAAAGATGAGTTGGGAGTAGCCGGGGGGTGTGTAAAACACGTGGATAAGGCAGTCGTGGGTCGGATGACAAAAAGAAATTCGTGCAGTACGCTCTTCAATTGTCTTCGACACACACCTTGGTCTTTCTACTTCAACGGGGAAGTAAATGATATTAAACTGTAATTAGTAGTTATCAGTAAGTTTATACTGTGATTATTGAGTCAAGACTCCGTACGTCGGAATTGTAATGGAACAAGTATTCAGCAGTTTGAGGAACTAAGCTTATGTCGGAGATTAAGAGACATGTCTACATGAGGAAGAAAGAAGAGTTTCATTTGTCACAGCGTTCGCCAGCAGCCATGCGTTGGTGAGTCACGAGAAGCCGCCCTTGCAATTTGAGCGCTTAGAAGCCACCTGTTCACATGTCATGGAGGTCAAGGGACCGAACTGTAAATTTAGAACGTGTCGGTGACAACTGTGAAAGATAAGTATTGTGGAAGCAAACTATAGTAATTTCTAAAGTTGTATGAAGGGATGGTATATGACACTCCTGTAACGTCAGCGTAGGATCTTATTGCTGAAGTTCACGGAGCGTTTAAAAAATCTTCAAAGACAGCCACACGTGTTGGTTCATGCTCTCAGCACCGCCGATATAGGCCCAGCAATGGCGCTGGAGGTACACAGCTTGAAGCCCGTTTGTAATGTAGACAGCTCGAAGTGCTACTTATGTTCGGCTTATTGGCGAAATGCGTACGCACACCCATCTTACACTTATGCGCTATAGCGTGGGGATTTTCTCCAGCTGGGAGACATGGTACGGGTTACACTCAGCCTCGTTAGGGTCCTAAGGGGCCAATTGAGGAACTACTTGATAAAGAAGTAGCGATCCCAGGTCGCAGAGGCCGCATAACCGTCCAGGAGGGCTCGGGGCACTGACCACGTTCCACCCTCCAGTTCTGCATCCCGCTCATGACGCCTGTAGTGGGCAGAAGTGGAGGGACGCAGTGACCGGGCCCGGGGAGAGCTGTTGTGCTAGCTGTTTTTACCACCACTGCCATCACTATTACATGTTTTGAGGTCCCCTGATTGAAAACAAGCATTTTTAGAGAAAGACATGTTTTCGTGTGTGTGTGTATCTGTATTGCTCCCCCCCCCCCCCCTCCAGACAGAAATGGCTCTTAACAGCTTATACCTATTAAAATACCAGATGTTAAAGATATTTTAATGCCTAATGAAATGAATAGCTTGAATTTTCAGAACTTCTCTTCATTCTGGGCCACTGACAGAAAAGCACGAGTACCTTACTGCAATGTAGATATGTGTAGACCTCGTTAAAACACATAATTGATGTAAAACATGTTTCTTGTGGAGTGAACCATTTCGGAAATATTTCTTGTTATTTGCCTGAATTTTGCAATAGTTATACTCCTATGTATTGTTAGTTCTTTGCATACATTGGTGAATGGTCGTAATAGGAATTCCTAATTCACCAATCAGGAAAGTATCTCCAGTTAGTAGTAATTATTATTACACATATCCAGAGTATGTATGTTGTTATACAAGTACATTTTTCAGGCATGAAGTCCTGACTATACGGAAATAATTTCAGAAAACATACGGATGTATTAAACAAGCAATTTGAGATAGGAGTCTCAGGTCCTGTTTGTTCAAATTTTGAAATTACGGCTATAAGTTTCTAAAGTGCTAGTACGCCACTGGCTCATATTAGACATTAGAGAACGTAACACACGAAAACGAAGCAATGTTTTAGAGCAGGGTAGCTCCACAGTGCAGCACAGGCTGCCTCTCCATTGAGCAAGGCAAGCAGAACCAGACCTGCTAGTCAGAGGCGGATGGCCCAGAGTATATTTTTCTTTTCGAGATGAAGACGATAAAGTGCTTGATTTGTAAGACTGGTAGTTGCAGATTTATACCATTTCCCTTGCTTACGTTCCGTGTTCACGATATATGTTATTCTGCTGGAAAAATACAACGAACTTTCAAGAAATGTTATTATACATTCTCTTCTCAATTTGAAGAGCTAAAACACTTGAAACTAAAATCCGATTATTTGGCACTTTTGAAGTTTCCATGTAGTGAGGCTTCACACAAGCTACAAAATATGAAACTACTTGCATTGCAGAATTCCACGACCGTAAAATGTTCAGAGAAAGAAGGGTGGGAATTATTTAGGTCTCTGTCCTGCTGTGAGTATCCGAGATTACGTTTGTTTACATCTAGTTTAATGTCAGTCTTTGGCTCCACTTATATCTGCGAACAAACATATTCAAAAATGAACTACATTAAAAGTGAGTATCGCAGCAAGATAAGTGACAATCACCTTGAGACTGTGCACTTCATCTTTTGCACCAAATATTGAAGACCTTCTGAAATGTAAATCGTACAAAAAATATGCTCAGAAAAATCGTAGGTTAATCAGGAGTAGAATATGAATGTGTACGCCTTCGATTTCCTGTACGTAAGAACGTGCCGCTATTGATACTCGGTGACCACGGTAACGATTATGACATTAATATTCCAGCATAAAGTCATCATTAGAGATGAAACAGTTCCGTCAATGGACGGGAGGTTGGCTAGGCGTAAACCATACACTGTAGCTAATTCTTAACTTTGCACCTGGTCAGAGGTCATCAAGAAGAGGTTCCAGGTGCACAAGACAATACACAGAATCCCCTCCTTATGACGTAATGTGTGTATTTTCCTGGTTTGTTCCTTGCCATTGCAAGTAGTATGTTAGAACTTCTCACACACAGGAGTGAAAGACTTGATTGACAACACCCCAAGGATTTGGAAGAAGTGCATAATATACCTTGTGATGATGATTCCTTACACATGTATGACAACCTGTATGAATCAGATGATTCCAATTCTGAAAACGATCTTTAGGTTTAGACGCTGATCATGAAGAGGATGAAAACAGCCCATCTGATAACAGGTATTTTATAGCTAATATCAAATGCTTGTCAAAGATTTATCACCACCACCGCCGCCGCCTCCGCCTCCACCACCGCCACCGCCACTGCCACCGACTCCGCCTCCACCACCGCCACCGCCACTACCGCCGCCGCCGCCACCACCACTACCGCCACCACCACCACCACTCCCACCACCACCATCACCATCACCATCACCATCACCACCACCACTCCCACCATCACCACCCCCACCATCACCATCACCATCACCATCACCATCACCACCACCACCGCCACCACCGCCACCACCACCCCCACCATCACCATCACCATCACCATCACCACCCCCACCATCACCATCACCATCCCCACCATCACCATCACCATCACCACCCCACCATCACCATCACCGTCACCATCACCATCACCATCACCACCACCATCACCATCACCATCACCACTCCCACCATCACCATCAACATCACCATCACCACCACCATCACCATCACCATCACCACTCCCACCATCACCATCAACATCACCATCACCCCCACCATCACCATCACCATCACCACTCCCACCATCAACATCACCATCACCACCACCATCACCATCACCATCACCACTCCCACCATCACCATCACCATCACCATCACCACCACCGCCACCACCGCCACCACCACCATCACCACCACCCCCACCATCACCACCACCGCCACCACCACCACCACCACCATCACCATCACCACCACCCCCACCCCCACCACCACCACCACCCCCACCATCACCACCACCACCATCACCACCACCCCCACCATCACCACCACCCCCACCATCACCACCACCGCCACCACCACCATCACCATCACCACCACCCCCACCCCCACCACCACCATCACCATCACCACCACCACCATCACCACCACCGCCATCACCACCACCACCCCCACCACCACCATCACCATCACCACCACCATCACCACCACCACCACCCCCACCACCATCATCACCATCACCATCACCACCACCCCCACCACCACCATCACCGCCACCACCATCACCATCACCACCACCGCCACCACCACCACCACCATCACCATCACCACCAACACCACCCCCACCACCACTACCCCCACATTCACCACCACCACCACCATCATTATTATCATTATAATTGTCAGTTATTATTATAGACAGTGCATTTCGAACTTCAAGTTGTGCACCCGAACCTTGCAATTTATTATCTTTCGAAATAGTGTAGTACAAATTATAATTATACTGTATTCATACTACATTTTGTGTCTTTGACCTATCTACTAAGGCAATGCTAATAAAAACCATGAATATTTAAGCCAAATGAAGCTAAATTTGGGAATGAAGGAAAAATAAAACTTGTAAAAATAAACACCACCATATAAGGACAAAAATATAGCGAAAATCTACCAGGTCCCTCGCAAAAATGTTGTTCTAGCAGAGCGAGCGCCTGACCCATTGTTAATAGCGAGTTTCAGCAAACGATATCAAAAATACAATTATTTGCTATCCTTACGCTAAAAGTTTACCATAATGTTACAGCTCTTGCATACCGCTCTTGCGAATTGTGAACTAAAATATTGTTTATGTCAAGGATCACTGCGAGCAAAAGCTGTTGAGAAACGCTGATCAATTTTCATGGATTCTGAATGCTTTCCGTATACTTTTATCTACATCACAGTGCCCCCCGTTTCGGTACGTCTCACTTCGTAATTATTGGCATTTGATTTTCCTGATTCTTTGACATTATAATCACTATTTCAACTGAGAAAGCCTAGATGAAGAGTAATAACTTTTCACCGTTCGAAGAGGAGCTGCCATGAGGACACAGAGAAATTAACGAGTATAAAAACTGGATGACTTAAAGGGGATGATGCAGTCGGTGAAAAAGTCCACCAGAAATTAAATTGCAAATCATGCGTTTCTCTCAGATCCAGTAAGCAACCTTCGGCAATTTTTACTTACATAAAATACAGTTCCAAAAACTCCAGCACGAAGAACATTTATAACAGCCTAAAACTGTTGAACAAACAACAACGAAACTAAAGTAGACGAAGGTGTATTATCACTGGATCAAGGAGACTTCCAGAAAACTTTCAGTTACATTTAATTCCAGTTTATTCATCTTCTAAAACTGAACCACGGAAACAGAGTACACTATTTTATCGTTAACTTAATAAATAATTCGTCGTAACCTTGAAATTCACAGCTGCTCTGTCCTCTCGTAACCTTGACAGTTCATACTTCACTGTCTTTCTACTCTCTGTGTCTCAGAAAAAGCTGGCTTCTATGATAAACTCACTAAAAACTTACACTCAAGTGGTTAAGTACTTCGAAGCTTAAAACTCTATTAAAAAACTGGCTTCACTCGCCGTCCCGACTCGCGTATGTAGGCCAGGCGAATTGCTGGCGAATTCTCTGGAAAATATAAATTTTCTTGAAATTTCTCTTAAGCCGGCAGTCGGCCGCTTCTGGAACACTCTAGAATCGATGTTTGTTCCGGCCCGTCTACTGCTGCCCGTCTTGCGCTGCCTAGCAGCGTCGTGGTGTAAAGTAGCTTCACCAAGATCGTCTCTTTGATGGACCTTGATGGGCAGCCAGTGGCCAGGGTCAGATCACTGTTCGCTTCTTCAAGCAATAATTGCTTCAAGATCTTCCGGAAAAAAAAAAAAAAAAAAAAAAAAAAAAAAAAAAAAAAAAAACACAATCAGTGCCTTTGTAGATCCTAACACACTCACTAGATACTAAAAAAATAAAATAAAATAAAATAAAATAAAATAAAATAAAATAAAATAAAATAAAATAAAATAAAATCTGCCAGCTATGTCCAGATACCTAATTTCTTATATCTGGACGTAGTATGCGGATATTTTCATTTATTTAAACTTATTTATTACAATTTTTTCACAATAGAATGTGCAGAAGTTACTAACCTAAATTAAATAACAATAAGGAAAATTGGTGATATTGTAAAGTTGTCCTTAGTCTCTGGTAGGCTGTCCAAGTCTCATCAGGCTGTCGTTTTGGCCACGTTCTTCTCCTTTCTGCTTACAGTTGGTTTGACAATCTTAACGATCAACGGGAAGGTGCTACAACAGTCGCTGGAGGTGTATAAAAATTTCTTAGATTTCTTTCTTGTTCAGTTTGTCTTAAAGATCTTTCTGCTATACTGATTTGAGTCGCTAACTCATTTAAAGTATTTAGATTTTCCTTATTCCTGACCATTTCCGATAAAGTGAGGTACATGAGCTTTTTCCCTGTTAGATTGTCCTATTTCACTGTATTTCTGACAGTTAAACATTACATGCTCAGGAGTATCTTCTGTATTGCATCTGGTGCACATTTCAGAGTTGATGATACTAAAACGTTTTAAGTAAGTGCCATATGGCCCATGGCCTGTGATATAGTGTAATGCAGCTTGTAAGGGATTTAGGTGCTTTAGTCGTAACCTTTCTCGTATATTAGGGTAAAACATATAGGTGCGTCTCCCAGTGTGCAGGTTATCCCATTCTGACTGCCATTAGGATATTAACTCAGCCCTTATTTGTCTTTTCACATAGCATCGTTTTCCTATTATATCTTTTATCTTTTGTTGATTGCTTTTCTTAAGCCAATAGTAAGCACCATATAGGCGAACCTGTAGATCTATTGGCCAACTCACTAGATACTATTAAACAAAAAGTGCCAGCAGCATAAAATGTGTGTATAATTAGCACTTATAACAAAGTAAAAACAGACATGCTTCTGTTGAAAGCCTCTAAAACCCTGTTCACGACCGTTTGTATCGCTTTAAAAACTCCTCGTTTTGCAGGTTTTCAAAATCATTATGACACATGGCTGTTCTAGGTTAGGCACGTCATTCAGAAGCCCCAATAAGCCATTCCGCGTCAAACAGCTGTGTTTGCAAAAGCCATATTTCAAATTGTAAACTTTGTTAAGGGAAGTCGTTAAGCCCTATATTACCAATGACAAAATGCCGATATAAATGCCCCGTTTTCTCAGGATCTATTGGGCACAGAAATCCGATATTTTCAGTGTGTATATTGCTCCTTTCTAAATGTACAAATATTCATATAAAAATGTAGAATAGTACTTATATATAATATATATTTGCTATAGCTCTAATGTTTTATTAAAAATGAACTTTGTTTTGTTCAAAAATAATTCGTCCAAGGAAATCGACTCTCGAAGGGTTGAAAAATGTTTCGAGAAAATTTATGTTCAAAATCAAATGTTCATATAAACTCACATGCATTAGACATTCTCAGTAGTATACCGCACAATTAGTCATATTACAACTGACAATAGTACGACTATTTGAAAAAGAAAAACTGGTGTAATGCACATACGTACTCTAATCGTGGACCACATGAACGTTCGATACTGGCGCGTGTACAGCCTTCCAGTGCACCCCTCCCCCTCAAATGAAATATACTGGGTGTCCCCCCCCCCCAAAAAAAAATAAACAACGCCTAATATTTTTATTTATTAATGCCAACACATTTACTGCTGGTGTTTACAAACACACAAACCGGGAAATTACGAATCGGCTGGGGAATTTAGTGTCAGGCTGGCAAGTTGGTCATGGTAGCTTAGTGGTTAAAGCAGCCGCTTGATGCGGAAGATCCATGGTTCGAATCCCGGCTATGGCATTGAATTTTTGAGTCCTGATACTACCCCTTGAAACGCTTAATATGTTGTGCGGGAAGGCAAATTCATATAGGAACCCCTGTCCGGAAATGCACGGTTTGGACGCTTCAGAGACAACCGCAGGTATTGGGTCATGTCTCTAAGGCTCGCCACCGCCGACATAGGCTCTGCAATGACGTAGGACGTACAGAGTTCAAAGCCCGTTTGTAATGTAGATAGCTAGACGTTGGGTTTATTCACGAAATGTGACTACAGCGTTCAAACCGTGCATTTCCGGACAGAGTTCCTGTTTGAAAAACCATCAGTTTGCCCTCCCGAACAACATACTAAGCGTTGTTGGTGTTTTTTGAGATATCCTGTATATGTTAACCCGATATACGTCTTTACTTAAATAACACAACAAGCACGTTTCACCACGAGGTTATAAACCCAGATAATATAATCTTAGACTTGGTGTACTACTACAATATGAACCAGCAATTTCTCATACATAACAAGAGAGAAGCGGAATTCACCTTTTCCGGTTTGTCCTTTTTCCGCGTCATATAAAAATACGAAAACAGCGATCTATGTATAATTCAAGCGTGTGTTTAGCTTCTGTGAAGTTAAAAACATATGTGAAAAAAAGAAGAATGGAAGAAGAGGCCGATATGATGGCTGCAGAAAATATCAGTTTCATTGAACTAATAAAGGAATATTATGTCGCAGAAAAAAAAAAAAAAAAAAAAAAAAGATTACGGCATCCACTCAAAAGAAAACTGTGTAGTGGAATGAAATAGTCTCTGGATTCAACTTTGGGAGTTGCAGGTTATAACTAAACTTATGTGGTATTAATTTAGTGAATGTACCGCCTGTCCTTAGGCTATGCCTACAAAAGTATAAAAGGTTTGGTTTAAAAAAACCTGCTTGATAACAGAACGAATATTTTGATAGCTGACAAATGATCGTTGCAGGTGGATAATTAATGTTTGAATCACAGTAACAGAGTGTAAAGTTCACCATTTACCAGTAAAGCCAGCGGTACTCAACTGGAGGCACGTTAGGGAAGTTGAAATCACGTCCTTCCGCCCGCTGGGACAGAACGACACATTTATTCCTGGTTACTGAGTTCCAGTGGCGGCACGTTCTTACGTACAGGAAACCAAAGGCGTACACATTCGCATTCTACTCCTGAATAACCCAAGATGTTTCTGAGGCTACTTTTTGACACGATTTACGTTTCAGAAGGTCTTCAATATTTGGTACAAAAGATGAAGTGCACAGTCTCAAGGTGATTGTCACTTATCTTGCTGCGATACTCACTTTTAATACAGTTCAGTTTTAAAAATATTTGTTCGCAGATGTAAGTGGAGCCAAAGACTGTCATTAAACTAGATACAAACAAACGTAATCTCGGATACTCACAACAGGGCAGAGACCTAAATAATTCCCACCCTTCTTTCTCAGAACATTTTACGGTCGTGGAATTCTGCAATGCAAGTAGTTTCATATTTTGTAGCTTGTCTGAAGTCTCACTGCATGGAAACTTCAAAAGTACAAAATAACTGGATTTTGTTTTTAAATGTTTCAGCTCTTCAATTGTGAAGAGAATGTGTAGTGCAGTTCCTTCAAAAGTTCGTTATATTTTCCAGGTGAATAACGTTTATCATGAACACGGAACGTAAGCAAGGAAAATGGTATAAATCTGCAACTATCAGTCTTACAAATCAAGCACTTAACTTCATCGTCTTCATCTCAAAAACAAAAATATTCGTCTTCCCATTGAATTATATGTATTACTATATATACTCCGCGCCATCCGCCTTGGACTAGCAGGTCTGGTTCTGCTTGACTTGGTCAGTGGAGGGGGAAAATAGCATTTGTAGGGGAAGCGGGCGTGTGCTCACTTGTTGAGCACCCCTGGGTAAAACCATTTCTGAAAGAATGATAAGAACTTTGTTATTTTTAATTCCTAAGATAGCTTTCGCGTGCATTATCAGCGAAATATTGAATGTTTAATCAAAGCAATTAAAACGTAAATATACTTGTTCGTTTCAATAAAAATAAAAATGAATGAAAAGGGTAAAAGGAAATGATTGTGTACTTTTATGCACTTATTTATAAATCAAACAGACAAGACTTAAACATCTAACAGAAAGAAGACGTTCAGGCGTTTATCGAAGTATTTGTTGAGAATAAATAAAGTAATATACTTAATTATAAAAAACAAATGCAATAAGACAAAATAGTCGTAAACGACAAATAAGTAAGACTAAGAACTGTTTATGTTACTTTCATTTAAACATTCAGTAAAAGAAAATACCAACTTCGTAAAATGTTAATATCGATGTTCATAATATAAAAATATGAAGAGTAACGCAATTACTGAAAATGCTCATTTTTTGTCAGCGTTCCGCCACTGAGTGGAGTGACATACACCAGGGACAGCGTTACTATACATTTGCCTTGATAAGCTAGTCGTGACTCAGTATATGTATATACTTACAACTATTCAGATTCTATGTTTTATTTGTGGACTGGATGGTTAGGGTTAGTGATATTAAGTAGACAGTTAAAAGCTGTTTGCAGTGCAACTATATTAGATTCAACTTGAACCAAATAGCACAAAATATAACACAATAAAGTAAACATGTAGTCACCTTGGAGAGGGTAGAATGAGACTGAAAAATTCAGTGTCGGGGATGTATGTTTACGTCTGGTGGTGGGCTTTTTTTTTTTTTTTTTTTTTTTTTTTTTTTTTTTTTTTTTCCCTCCTTATTATAGACAACATGGATAGCTTCCATTATTTCAATGTGCTAAAGGAAAATGTGCAAGAAAGTGTTAATAGCTTAATTTAGGCTCCGATTGCCATCGACAAAACATGGCCCTAATCATGGAACGGAAATTGCTCTTATATGGTTGTTGTACTGTACTCCCCATATTCTTAAGTTTACAGCACAGAACTTAATAAAATAAAACATCTTTGTAATACACTTGGAAGAATGCTCATAAACCGTGAAATATGAATAAGGCAGCTCAACACAATATCTAGCCCAAGAAAGTCAAAATATTAAATCAAAGTCTCAGACACCACCAAAAAACTGGTTCATTCCATGTCAAATAGATTAACAGAAGTGATAAAGAGAAGGATGCCTATATAATATTAACACTGTTATTATATTTATGTAAATTGTCATTTTCTTTGAATGCATGAATACTTCTTTCCTCATTGCGTGAAGCCATCAGGTACAAAATGTTTATTTACTTGTTGCAAAAGACTAATTTGGTTGATTCTTTTATACACACTGAATCAGGAGGAAAACCCCATACTGTTAGTTTAATGAATATCAACTCTGATTTTGATTTTAGTTCTAATAAATTAAGCTATTCTATATAAATCATGATATAAGAATACCTTTTTCCATGACCGTATTTTAACTGTCCTTAAACTAATGAAATAAATAACAGCCTATTATATAAATATAAATTGAGTAATATAGCAAAATGGAATAAAACACAATTACCAAGGTGAACCATAAGACGCTTATGAACAAGTAAAGTTTTGTCTCTTTTTAACAGTGGAAATTTCCTCATAAAACAAAAATTATATTTCACAGTTAAATAAAATTTGAAATCGAAATTAGGAACAACAATTCTAGAGATTGCACTATGTTTCATTTATTTTATGGAGCGCACATACCAATAATTGTCATTAGTAAGAAGTATCAATCCACCTATACTGAAACATTGATATTATATACCTTTTTGTACTATTCTGCTAAATCATTATAGCTTGGCCTGGTACTGCTGGCATTAAACTGGATAAATATTCTTACCTTTATTCTGCTGCCGTAGACAGTATTCACCATGTTGCTTGACACAACACGAGTAACTTAACACTTCCTTTGTCAAGAGTTTTCTTCTGCACATGGCCCAACCCAAACTCACATATACACATGCAGCGATACGAAGAAAATGCCTTTCCTGTTGTCATAGTGACACACTGACTCCTAAATCGCATTCAGCTCTACCAGAATCCACAAGTTTCACTTCTAAAATGACTTGTAGTATGAAGGAACGTAAATATTCGCTATATAGTACCTGGATAAACATTCCATCCAAATCCTCACATGTATTCATTCGTCTGCTGCGTACACAGCCCCGTACTTCAGCTACACTACGTCATTACGCTTTTGTTTTCGACTCCTTAACACTTTAAGTCTTCGTGCCCACGGTCCAACTTTTGCTGCATTTACGTACAAGCACTACCCGACATCCCTACTGAAGAAGGAATTGTTACAACCATTAAGTGAAATCGGCACACACACACACACACACACACACACACACACACACACACACACACACACACACACACACACACACACACACACACACACGCACGCACGCATATGCCACCTCGCTGCTACGAACCTGAGTCACGACCTTTCTGACACAAGATTAGTCAGCACTCTTACAATTTTCTTCTCTCGATGCTAGTGACAATTGCCAATCGGCATCCCATGTGTACCAACTGTTTATGACGTAGCTAGCCACAGTGTACTGTTAACTTGATGTTGCCAAATCTCTTAGAAATTAAACGTTGCAGGACACTTTAACATTAAATTGTGACTAAATATATTCAAATTAAGGTAAAAGTGCATTACAGCATTGTTTTCACAATATTTGCGCAACAGTTATTGAAATAATAAACCATTTATAACCGTTTGTCAAGAAGCAAGATGGTTTCAAATATTTGACACTTTTTTAAGTGTCAGAAACGGTTCTTTATTGACAATAGTTGTATTGTACATATTTGTTACACTCCCCGTTTAGAATACTGGTTAAGGTACTACCTTCCACGTAGTATACACACGCCTACGACTGAATGAGATTTTTTGCTCATTTCAGTTTATGCTTTGAGAACATTCTAGCAAATCATGTGTTCTTTCCGAATGCACTAGATTTGGCAACATCAAGTTAACAGTAAACTGTGGCTAGCCTTCACGACTTTTTGCTTTCCTATTTAAGTACCAATTTCCACAACCAGAAGTTAAAAGAGGAGTAGCCATTGGTTTGTAAAATTTCATTTGTTTGCCTTTCAGTGTTCGTCGTATTGTTCCGCACATCCTCTGAAATTTATTGATTTTAAATTCTATGTCTAATTAAATTTTACATCCTGCATAATTTTTGTCTTATTAGATACCCTTAATTTGTTAAGCCACAAGTTATTTCAAATAATCTCGAATAATAAAAAAGTGGACGATTTGAAAAAAAATCCCTTGGCACTGGTCTTAATCTATTTTTACTTTCTCTACTTGTAAGTAGAAGGAAGTATTCCACCCTAAGACGCGATTTCGAGATTTCACCGGAAATATATGTGTTGAGACCCCCTGAATAAATAAAAAAGCATTTTTAGAAAAAGGTCCGCACGTGTGTGTGTGTGTGTGTGTGTGTGTGTGTGTGTGTGTGTGTGTGTGTGTGTGTCTGTGTCTCTCAACTCAAAAACGAAAAGTCGGTTTAAAACCAAAGCTGGTATTTAAGTTTGTCTTTGAAGGATGCGACACGAAGATTTTGAAGAAAATAGCTCCACCCTAAACTATCCTTTACATGGAAAATTTTTCAAAATTTTTTATTTCCTTGAAAATGGCTCTAACGGTTTTAATTAAAATGTCATATGTTTAAGATATTTGTATGGCATATGAAATGCATATTTTGAATTTTCTGGCTATAGCCTGTGTAGTCCTGTTTGCTGTGGATGATTTGAATAACTCGTAAACCGTAAGAGATAGACAAACTCTTACTGTACAAAAAATGTACGTCTCGCTAAAAGACACAGTTTACACCTGAATAAATGTTTTTGTAGGGTGAACCATTTCGGAGATATTCCGTGTTATGTTCGTGAGTTTCGGAAAACTTAAAACTTTCGTGAAATGGATCATCGTTGTCCATTTTTTTATATGTTAAACGAGCAAAGAGAACGGGATCTCAAAGCTTCAAAACATTTGAATATCACACAAAGCCTACTGTATTCACATATTGCCGTTGCACCTACAAGGAAATAAGCAATAAGATAATTTGTACAAATGTTTATCTCAACTAACACGAAGAAGATATATTAATAAGAGTTTATAAGAATGGTTAGGACAACAGTAGAGAAAGTCATGTGAGTGCAACACATCAGATTTTTTATCCTTCAGTTCTTTCTTGCGATGTCAGGAAAAATGTGCAATACCTTTAGCTACCTGCTTTTAAACATCTGACTATCTATAGGCCTCTATTGTTGCTGTACCTGCAATGAAAAGAAAGTATTTCTGCAAAATGTGTATCTTAATACGAGTTGATAAAAAAGAACTCTTCTTCAAGAATAGTTTATAATGGGTGCTACGTACGATTTGTCCTTGGGCTAAACAGTTGGGGTTATAATTAATGTGTTGCCCATCGGCCTCTAAATGAATGGGGCGATATCATCAAGTTCAATGCAACTTTGCTGACAATTTGGCCTAGCAAATGTATGAACAGCAAATTCAATAATTTGCGCTTCAATTAACAAACAACAAATTCAACAGGAATTTCACCCTCAATTACGAATTAACTGCCTATACTACGTTTAAAACGGAACCACTTATGTTAAACTCCACAGCGTCAAGAACAGCTGCACAATTGGACGTAAATTAAATAAATTATATTAAAAAAAAAAAGAAAAAAAAAGATCTCCCAGTTCACATGAAGGGAAATTAAAATCAGCACAAAAGTTATGTGATAAACTAAAAAGCACGACTGCGAAGTTGCAACACAATCTATTTGCTGTAGTTAACAAAATTATGAAGCGAACACGGGAGTTTGTGTGCAAGATAAGATAAGATGTGTTTATCAATATACATTTAAAAGTGTAAGTACACTGAAAAGGGTATAAGAAGCAAAAGTGATATTTCGAGAAAAAAGGAAAAGAGAATTGATTTTGTAAGTAGGAGTTTAGTTGATTAACTAGAGATTTGCATGAACTATTTAATACATAGAGGGTTAAAGTATTATATGCGAATTATTATTAGGTCATTAGTCAGAGTCGCCAACTGTATCACATAAATTGCTGAAAATAAATTTTTTTACACGTTACCATTTCAATTTCACAAGCTGTTCTTTTAATAATCAGTTATTTTTCTAGAAGAAAGGCTATTTGCTAACGTTCAAAATAAACTGATGTTTATTTCAGGCTATAAAATTGTTTTATGTTACAAAACAGAAGATTTCCCCCGTTGGCATTGTTGAGCAACTCTTGCTGGCTAATGAAAATGAATATATTTAGGTTATGTTTTATAGCATTTAACACTTTTTGGTGAATTCTTTGCAATATAGTATTTAAATTCATATTTTATTTAAGATATTCCAGATAAATATCATTCGACGGTTTGACCTTCGCAGATAAATTCTCTCACTCCGGTCGAAATTCATCGATTACCTCAGACATCTTATGACATTAATTGTGATAAAGTGAACATAAAAGATCCATATTTTGCCTTCACGAGGCTTTTCTATTCACTCTTCTACCAACTAAAATTATAAAATCGAATTCTTATATTTTTGGTTAATTAAGATTAATTTTGCTTACTGATCTACACATTTCACTGTAGGTATAACGAGGTTGGAGAATTCGCATGAGCCAATCAGGCAGTCATACTTATCACAATAATTGTTTATATTATCTACACTAGGTCTTCCCTATTTTACTATCACTAACATATCCTCGTATTTCAACTGCGAGTATGGTCGTATTACTAATTGTTTATTACACTTTGTTCATCCATTTCGAAGATGTTTATCAACTACTGTCTTGGTACACTTTACACATTACACTAATACAGCTGTTGGGGACCGTAACAATCGCACAATATTAAAACCAGGGTGCTCTTGTGGCCTCCAAATCAATCGTGTCCTTACGGCACATCTCGGAGACGCTCGGGCGGGTATAGCGACATGGGAATCCGAAGCCTTGGCGTGTTTATTCCTGCGCTTGGCTGTATCGTAATGAAGGCTGCAGCAGCAAGCATCCGAAGTCTTATTCTTCCCTCTGTTCAATTGTGTGTTGTAGTGTTTAACGCCCGCTTTTACTACTACGGCACCGCAGGCGGTGACACTGATGATACATGGAATGAACATGGAGCACCGGTGGAATGAGATGGCGGGGGAAACCGGAGCACCCGGAGAAAACCCGCCCTGACGCCGCTTCGTCCACCACGAATACCACATGCGGGTCCCTGGGATCGAACCCGGGCCGCCTAGGTGGTAGGCGAGCGCGCTAACCGCTCGGCCACGGCGCCGCCGCTCTGTTCAATTGTAGAGAACGAGACGTATTCCATGATTTTTCATGAGGGAAACTAACTCGTATAGAAATTATTATTATTACTCATTAATTTCTAGTTTACTTTAGACATGAGCTTCGGCGATAGCTTTGATAATCTACAGTATACGCCACTATTACATAGGTAGACGAAGTCGTGTGCATGTGACATCAGATAGTCTCCTCGTGGTCATTCAGAGAACATGGAGTTTCAAAGCCATCACATAACGACACACTTCATAAAAATATGGTATGTCTTTCCTTCTCTAATCTCGTTATATCTATAATAAACTATGTAAATGAGTGATGATGGTTTATTCTTAATTAACAAATAATGCAAGAATAAGATTGTGTGGCAATACTTTGTGGAAGAGTGAGTAGGAAAACCTTGTGAAAGAAACATCGATCTTTTGTTACCTTTTTACAAGTCCGAACTAACCAATAAATTCTCAAGCGGACTGAGAGAACTTACCTGGGAAGATCAGATCGTCGAACGATATTTATCTGGAATATTTGATAAATAAAATATGAATTTAAATACTATATTGCAAATAATTCACCAAAAATGTTAAATTCTGTAAACAAATAACCTACAATATATTCATTTCCATTAGTGCAGTAAGTTACACACCACTGCAAATAGAAGAAATCTTCTGTTTTATAACAGATAATCAGTTTATAGCCTGAAGTAAACGTTAGTTTATTTTTAACAATAACAAATAGCCTTTCTTCTGCAAAAATAACTAATTATTAAAAGAACAGCTTGTTGAAATGGTAACGTGTAGTAAATTGATTTTCAGCGATTTATGTGATACAGTTGGCGATTCTGACTAATTAGATAGTAATAATTCTATAGGTATAATAGTTTAAGCCTCTATGTATGAGACAGTCCATGTAAATTTCTAGTTAATTAACTAATGCACACTTTAAAATGCATAGTGATAAATTCATAATCAATGGGTTTTGTCTTATCCTGGGAAAACATAAGTACACACAAACTACTGTCTTCAATTTTGTGAATTACAGCAAATGGATTGTGTTGGAACTTCGAAGGATAGCAGTCGTACTTTTTAATTTATCACATAAACTTTCTGCCTTATTTTAATTTCCGTTTATGTGAACTTGGATTTTGTGTGTGTGTGATTTATTTAATTTACGTTCAATTGTGCAGCGTTCTTATGGCTGTGGAATTTACCATAAACGGTTCCCTTTTAAATGTAGCACAGGCTGTTAATTCCTAATTAAGGGTGGAATTCCTGTTGATTTTGTTGTTTGTTAATTGAAGCGCGAATTATCGAATGTACTGTTCATACATTTGCTATGCCCAATTTTCAGCAAAGTTGCTTATAACTTCATTATATTGCCTCAGTCATATTAACATTTAAACCCCGCTGGAAAACAAAACTGCAAGCTGTTTAGCCTAAGGTATAATCGCACGTAGCATCCATGTTGTTGTAGTTTTTAACGCCCACTTTTACTACTACGGCACCGCAGGCGGTGACACTGATGATACATGGAATGAAGATGGAGCACTGGTGGAATGAGATGGCGGGGGAAACCGGAGCACCCGGAGAAAACCCGCCCTGACGCCGCTTCGTCCACCACGAATACCACATGCGGGTCCCTGGGATCGAACCCGGGCCGCCTAGGTGGTAGGCCGGCGCGCTAACCGCTCGGCCACGGCGCCGCCACGTAGCATCCATTATAAACTATTCTTGAGATAGTGTTTTTTTATCTACTCGTATTAATTAAGGTACACAATTTGCAGAAATACTTTCTTTCCATTGCAGGCAGAGCAGCGATAGAAGTATACAGTCAGATGTTTAAAAGCAGGTCGCTGAATGTATTACACATTTTTCCTGACATCGCGGGAAAGAACTGAAGGATTAAATAATGGAATAATAAAGACCTATACCAACGGATTTTTGGACATCGTTGATGCCACTTATTTATTATTTAAAATCATTGGAAATAATTTAATAATCTAAGATGTCGTTCAATAAGACACACAGAACGGCATTGCAAGGAAAACTCATGCAAGATCTAAACTTGAATTAAATGACAGGACAATAGAACAATGATATTTTTTAATTATTTAGAGTGCAACATTATATACTTAAAACAAAAAGACCTCGAACTTAAAATTAATAAATTTCAGAGGATGTGCAGAGTAATATGACGAGCACTAAAAATAAAACATTTCAAGAGACACCAATCAAATTTTACAAAATATTAACCATGGCTCTTTTAACTTATGGATATGGAAATTGGTCCTTAAATAGGTAAGAAAAAAGAAAAACAGAATCTAGTGAAATGAAGTTTTTAAGAAGTGTACAAGGTATCAGGCTACGAGAGACAAAGAAATGAAGAAATACGGAAGAACCTAAAAGTACCTATTTCAACTAAATGGTAGAAAACAACAACTTTGTTAGAATTGGCGAAAATAGACTACAAAACTTCCTCTTAAAAACTAACCAACAGACCAAAGAGGTGTTGGAAGACCAGTTACTAAATGGACTGACATCCTGAAGTCGGAACAAGCGAAATGGACTAAACCCTGTAGAAGAAGAAGAAAAAGAAGAGGAAGAAGAACAAAAACAACAACAAGAACCAGAAGAAATTATGGCTTAGAGGGAATTGCATTTCTTTATTGTTCTTTTTTTACTGTTTCTTATCTTGTGTTTGTTTGTTTGCTTGCTTGTTTTCCAAATGAAGAGGACTGCACGGACTATTTCCAGGAAATTGTTTTCGCATATATGTAATATGATTCAGTATATTAATTCTCGTGAATCAGTTTTGTGAAAATAAAGTTAACGGTAAAGATATTGCAGGTAAAGTGTAGTTTGTAAAGCTTCGTGTTCCAACTTTGCATGACACAGGATTTATAGAAAATTTGCTAGTTATCAAGCTTTTGTTTTCGAGTTGTGTTGTTGACACAAACACACACACACAAACACACACACACACACACACACACACACACACACACACACACACACACACACACCTGAGTTTAACGTTTCCCTTAACATGATATTTTATCCGGTAAAATATTGGTATTGCATTTTGGATGAGATTCATAAGATAGTTCCTCTGCGTAAGTTTGTTGGCATATTGTTGTTATTATTATTATTATTATTATTATTATTATTATTATTATTATTATTATTATTATTATTATTACTACTATTATTTGTTATTATTGTCATTATTGCCTCTCACTTAGGTGCAATTTTCTTAGGTTTAGAGATTAATTGTTAAACTTCTCTTTTGTTTTTAAGTAATTTTTACCGTAATTCAGTTTCTGTTCAATTCATTCTGGATCCATGAGGTCATCCTCACTGGAGTTTGTTGTTTAACGACGCTGTCAATTGCCAGGATCACATCAGCGTCGCCGGTGTGCCGGAATTTTGTCCCGCAGGAGTTCTTTTACATGCCAGTAAATCTACTGACATGGAGCTGTCGTTTTTAAGCACACTTAAAAACCATCGGACTGGGCCGGGTTTGAACCCGCGACCTTGGGATCCGTAGGCCAGCGTCTAACCAACTGAGCCACCCAGACCGACGGAGGAAGCGAAGTCATTGCATTCCTTCTAATATGTGCTTCATAGAAGCATTACAAACAAAAAAGTCTAATAGAATTATGTTCTTTGATCAGTCGATTTCGAAAAAATAAATTTTTTTTTAATCCAAATTGGATGCGTAATTCCACGAGATTACAAATATAAGTTTGTTACTTGTAAGATGCGTAGAGTAACTTATTTCTAACAAAGCTTCGGTAGTAATTATGACACATCACACAGGGCTTCGAAATAATCACTTAAAAGCCATGAAGGAATACTCCGAGCTGTACTTTCAGAGGCGAAGTAACTCGACAAGGTTGCTTTGAGATTGGTCAGGGAATTGACCTAGTTTGTGGATATAAACAGGTCGGGCACTTTCGCTTTCGTCTAATGTTCTGGGAGCTAACACTTGTGATTGACAAACACTCGAACAGTAAACACAGAAGTACAAGGCAGGGTATTTGTGTTCTTAAAAAGTACTGTTACGCTTTTTGTTTATGTACGGAGCTAGGGAAAGTGACACCCACACAATCTACAGTGTTGCCAACTTATTTTAAACAAATCTAAAATATGTCCGTAGGAAATGGTCAGACACAAAAACGTAAGATGCAAAATATGCTCCAAATACCGAGGTCTACCACTAGTTTATATTAATGTAATGACTTCCCTTCCACACGGTACATGCAGTCCCGGCGTTTTACATGCTATGCTGTATCCGTCGTATCAAGTTCGGCCGAAATGACTTTTGTACCGCTCTGAACTAACTTGCTCTCATAGCGCAACGCTCTACGCGTTTGCTTTCGTTGTTGAGGTCCAAGGCTCAACTACCGCCACTAAGCTACTTGTTTATGTTTAATAAACTTAACAAGAACTGATATCTGTGGGTTTCACTTTATTAGTCTAATTACGTTAATGTTAATAAAAACACAAATTGTTACCAGTTAGACTATACTTTAATGAGCATCACAAATAAATGCCAAATAACATTGTAATAGTAAATGACAAACATAAGGTATAACTACATAATATTAGACTATTTAAAGTTATTCTTTCACACCAAAGGAAGTCTGAGAGTTTACAAAAATGTAGTACGCACACACAAATCGCTAACATTTCCTAGCCTATATTATTAAATTCGTCAGCCTCTCTGATTCCTAAACTAGTGTATTTAACAGTAATTATATCATGCCAGAATATTATACAAATGAATCTTAACAATTTACCCGTTTGCCTCAGATATTTGTAACAGTTGCTCGTACTGTTTTCGAAAACATTGTGCTACAGAGAACACGAATAACTGGAACTTCGTATTTACAGGAAAATCCACCTTCTAGTGCATTGGAAACAACACAATATTTCTTAGAACGTTCTCGAAACAAACAGAAGTGTCGTCAGCAGGCGTGACTTTTTTCTTTTTGTATTTCTTATGGTTTACCACTGTAAGATACTACAAGCGGCAATTTATTAGCTATTCATCTCGATATAGCATTGTTTATAAACGTTAACAGAGGCTTTTAATGACGATGAAACACTGTAACTATAAGTTTAGTCTTTGTATTCTTATTTTAGCAGAAAAATACATTTTCTGAACTGATTATCATTATCATACTGTGATTCTCATGTGAAAATGTTAGGGTAAGTCTACTGAAGCGTATGCTATAAGAGCAATTTATCTCCTGCTTCCTGGTTTTATAACGCAATTTTAAGGCGAATACAAGAATATTTTCTTTCAACCATGCACAGTGGGCGCCATGATGAGGGTTGCTACGTATTAAATAGCATGCGTCGTTAAGTTGGTATATATGAGTTGCCGATCGGCAATTGTCACTAGCATCGCGGACAGACGAGAGAGCAAAATTGTAGGAGTTCACTAACCTTGTGACATTGAAGGCTGTGATCGTGTTTCGGAGGTGCTGTAGTGTAGAAGTGTGTGTGTCGATTTGACTTATTGGCTGTAGCCGTTCCTTCTTCAGTAGCGATGATGGACAGTACTTGTACGTATACGTTGTGGGCACGAAGCTGTAAACTGTTATTTTTCCGGAGTAACATTGTACGTGGTGTGACCGAATTACGATACTGTGTTCGCAGCGGTCAATGGGTTCATTTGGGGATTTGGATGGAATGCTCATTCAACTACTATATAGCGAATATATTACATGTTCTTCCATACTGGAGGCCATTTTCGTTGTAGAAACTGTGGATTCTGGCGGTTTTCTGCCAGGGTTGAATGGGGTCTACGTGTCAGCAACAGGAAAGGCACTTTCTTCATATCGCTGTATGCGGATATGTGACCACGTGGTGAAGGAAGTGATGGTATGTGTAGTAAATACTGTCTACGGCAGCAAAATAAAGGTAAGAAACGATTTTCATTAATAACCGTATCAGGCCAGACTACAATGGTTAAGCACAATAGTACAAGAAAATACCAAGGGACTTTATTTTTGGACCATATTTGCTATATGTAAATTTAATAATTACTCAGATCGAGCCATGGAACATTATATTATTTTGTAACCCTTTGTCGGAGAGAAAGTCTGACGGGGTATTTGTGTAGCTTGAAGGTTCCTTTAATATCATCACAGGGTTAGTGCGGATATATTATATATTATATCGATGAAAGAACCAATATTACTTTCAAGAATATCTTGAACATTTCATTAGCACTCAAAATTCGTCAGCCTTCCTATAAATCACTTTTACAAATTTTCCTCTTCACAATGGCGGACTCCGACGTTAATGAATTAAAATGGCTAGGCAGAATAAATAAATAAATTATTTTGTTGTTTAACGACGCTGTCAATTGCCAGGATCACATCAGCGTCGCCTGTGTGCTGGAATTTTGTCCCGCAGGGATTCTTTTACAAGCCAGTAAATCTACTGACATGGAGCTGTCGTTTTTGAGCACACTTAAAAACCATCGGCCTGGGCCGGGTTTGAACCCGCGACCTTGGGTACAGTAGGCCAGCGTCTAACCAACTGAGCCACCCAGACCGACGGCTAGGCAGAGCCAGCAATTGTAGAAGTCGATGTTCCTTGCGAAACTCTTTGCAATTAATTGGTTTCAATTTGTGTCATTTGCGATACAGTTTCTTTTATGAGAATTGCATCAAATTTACAATTGTTTTTTAATTCATAATATACAATTTTTTTTGTCGTTACACTGAGTCCATCCTTCATGTTTGTACAAGAATGAACAAAAGAAGTCAGCCTACGCTACCCATATTCTAACAGAATTATTTCAGGGGACTCTGTGTTGCCTCTATATATGCAATTGGAATTATTTCAGAGGGCTTAAACAAAATACTGCTTTATTTTCTACCAGTGCTAATTGTTAGAGGTATAGAACTTTGTCATTCATTGACGATTTATGGTTAACTTGATAATTTAAGGTTTACTGTTCTGTTCCATTATTCAATTTTTATTCTCTTTGTAATTAAGTTTCACCTACGGCGGTAACTAGCCTGTCCAGGTCTATATTATTTATTTTAGTAGTTTTAAGAAAATTCAATGTGTATTTAATTCTACGCTTCAGGTGATGCCAGAAAGCAGATCATATTGCTAACGTATCCAACTATATAAATACACAGGTACTGTAAAATACACAAAGTTCAACTCGGACACCAAAACTTTCGTAATAAAACCATTATGTATTAGAGTAACAGTGCATTCAAATAAATACTTAGATGCCATTTGGAGCGATACCAAAATAATTCTTCTAGGCTACAATAGCTCTTGTCAAAAAATATGTTTGTGTGCCTGGTGAAATTTGAAGGTCACTGAAATATTCGGTCAGAAATGGTATGGATATTTTCCTCATATTCAAAATTATTTTCCTAGGGTAGGTAGACTCAATTTTAACCTTTTCTTAAGATCTTAGAGGAGGTGGGAGAGCTGATTCTCATCTCATTTCATAAATTCTCTATTGTGGCAAGTTCTTGACTCCGAAGGGGAGGGGGGGTATATGTATGGTTTTTGGGGCAGTTAGGAAGAAACTATTCTGTAACAATATGTGCCTCGTGTTTAGGTCCCATCTTGACAATATTTTTTATCCCTAAATTCTCTGCACATTGTAAGATTTTCTATAAGAATGCTGAAATGCTGATGTTCGTGCATTCTGTTTTCAATAAGAAACAAACTCTCCATTCCACTTACTGATGTACACCCCCATACCATCACATGACCACCTTAGTTTTTCTTTAGGATGTAAATTCCTTCTGCTAACTCTGTTGGTTTTGCACCAAACACGAAACCTGTCTTCTGTATTAAATACGTAAAATGGACTTACATCTGTAAGAATTAAGTCGTTACACATTTTTTTCTCTTTTACATCATTAGTTAGTGAACTGCAACCGCTTTGCTTTTTTGTTTACATGATGTTTTTCTAGCTCTTCTTTTGTTATCAATAACCCTTCTAGATATGTGTAGGTGTGTACCTATATATGATGGAGTAATACTGCCACCTAAAGTGTACCAAGTCGTCATGTTTATTTTGTGTCATAGTTTATTGTGTTCATTGGATCAACTTGAATCTAATATAGTTGTTCCGCAAAGAACCTTTAACTGGCTACTTAACATCACTAATCCTAACCGTCCAGTCCACAAATATAGTAATGCTATCCTTGGTGTGTACGTCCCTCCACTAAAGCGGATATTTAAATGAGAGTAATGTCAAAGTTCTTAGTTCCACTTATTCATCATTTAAATAAAACTATTCTCTGTAATTGCATTTACCTTTCCATGACTACCTATATAGCTATATTTCGTAATAAGTACTTAAACACCTGAACACTTTGTCTCTGACATGTTTATCGTGTGCCTGCTTTGATTTATAAATAAGTACAGTAAATAAACATTAAGTTTCTTTTACCTTTTTAACTCATTTTTATTTAAAAAAGTATATTTATGTTTTTATCACTTGGGTAATTATGTAGAACATGAGTCGCTCGAGAAAATTAAAGAAATATAGTGCACTCTATACACTTTCAGTTCTTGATTGCGATTTTGAAGGTTTTATTTGACAGTCAAGGTTCGTTTTTTGATTTATGAGGAATTCTGTACGTGTGTTGCAACAGTTTTATTCTGTTTATGCGCCAGATATTTATCAAATATTTATAAAAGAGTATTATGTGCACTAAAATCATTTACTAATGTACTTACGATGAAATTATTGCATCAACACTGCGTTTGCAATTTTTTTTTTAAATTTAAGGTTTATTTAAGGTCGTTTTGGCAACGTAGTCTTATCACGACTGTAGGTAAAAATGCATTATGAATATCACTGTACAATAGTCATATATTCAAATATCACATTATAATTAGTAAATTTGTATCCATTAAAAACACCTAACGTCTTTTGAGCATGTTGGGTCTGTTAAGTGCATTAGGAAAATTTGAGAAGCTGACTTGTGCAAAAATTGTTTAGAAACGGCGTTTATGTAGTAAATACATAAATAAACCATTTTAACGCGTAATATACTCGTTTATAAGCATTCGTTTGCTTAATTCTACCACATAACCTAAATAAAATCGTTGGTCACGTACGGAATTTGCTCATAAATAAAGACTGAAGCTTGACTGCTAAATAAAACTTTAAAAATCATAATAAGGAATACAAAATTTATCGACTGTACAAAACTTCATTCATTTTCTGGAGCGGCTCGTGATCTTCATAGTTACCATCGCTTTGATTAAATATTTAACATTTGACTTAACATTCACTGAAAAATGGTCTTGGGAATTATAAGCCACCATTAAATTAACAATTCCCACAGGGATATTTTTGCCAGTCAATGGTAATTTCTAACAAATATTAATGCGATTTAAATAGTGAAGTTACGAAAATTCTGTTTCATCGCGAATGTTAGCTACTCGTATATTGTTTTAAACCACAAGTTAACATCGCTGTACCCTTATGCTTTTAACAAATTTTGCAATTTAAAAGATGGATTCTGCAAATCAAGCTGTTAAGGCGGAGTTGTTTATTGGCTTTTCTGAATGCCATCCATAAGCAAAGAACAGCCATGTGCTATAATTTTTTAAAAACCTGCAAAAGGATGAGTTTTCAAAGCGGTCATGAACAGGGTTTCAGAGGAAACACCAGAAGTTAGAATAACTTCAACAGAAGCATCTCTCTTTCTGCTATGGTGTGTGTTACTCAGAAATTTTATGCTGCTAGCACTTTTCGTTTAATATTGTGATGTTACGGTCGCCAAAGGCACTGCTCGTGGAAGAGTTTGAAGCAATTTTCCTTCAAGAAACGAACAGTACTGCGGCGGAGTCTGGCTTGATTTTATAAACGGTGCACTTAATTTGTTTGTAATTATCATGACGTCTCGTATATTGTGAGGATATTGGGTTGAAGGTGTGATTTGGATTTGCCTCGGCTGTGAAAATGCTCAGCAGTTGACCATGTATCTCTAGTCAGGTGGTGGAGAGAAAGGAACTGGGAATTTTGGAAGTGTCAGCTATAGAATGTGCATGTTGAGGATATAATTAGGCACACACCTTCGCACACTCTGTAATCTATATTACACATAACCCAAACATTGCACTTACCAGTTACACAATTACATCCATTGAGTACAACCACCTCGCGGTTAATGCGACCGCTCTCTTGGAATGCTATATTACAGCTCTTCAGTTGGAGTCTGTTTCTCTGCTCAATACACTCAAATTCTTCCTAAAAGTAACACCCGACACTCCTGCAGATGATTTATTTTAAGGATATGCTTTATTTCAAATGGTAGTTCCAAGGGATGCATCCTCATTAACTTTAGCCCACACACACATACACACACACACACACGCACGCACGCACGCACGCGCGCACACACACACACACACACACACACACACACACACACCGTTATTATAGACCTCCCACGATGTAAGAAAGCTACATTACCCATTCTGCAATTATAACCATATACCGGGTGGAAGAGAAGTCATTACATTAATTCAAACCAGTAGTACATCTCGGTATTTGGAGCACATTTTGTATCTTACATTTTTGTCTCTGGCCATTTCCTGGGGAGATATTTTAGTTCTGTCTAAAACAACCTGGCAACACTGCAGATTGTGAGTATAGGTTATTGCTTTGTCGTCAATTTACCTATCTAAACGCTTATATTCAAAACAATGGCTTTTCTCTTTAAAGTATTGAGTGCCCAACCCTTATCAATTTCGCTGCAAGACGTAAATCACTTCACCCTTTTTTTACTTCTTTCATGAACACATTAGACAGGATGCTCTCAACATACTCTCGCTGAAAAAAAATTTGCTGTTGCCAATTCAGTTACAGTTGTACATTCCGTATTATTAAATATTGTGCTTGTTGAGTTACACCTCAGAGTGACCGAAATAAAAGAAGTGACAACACTGTCCACGTGGCAAGTTGGTGCGCTAAAAGGCAGTGGGTTGAGGAAATCCGTTAAGGCATGGACGATACTACAGCTTTGGAACATAAGCGACACCGTCATTCTTCCATGAGAAACATAGTGATATAATTTGGCAGTGATTAATAAAACTTGCCCTTTAAAGCAAGTGGTTTAGGGATTATGCTGTAACTTTTGTTTATTACTTGCAATGGAACACACTTAGGTGCATGTCAGTTATACAATAATTATAAGTATGAAATTATTATGGGAAGAATTCCCACCTACCGTTGACACAAAACTCGTATTATACAGCAGAAAAATGTTCAAGGAAATAACACAGGAAAAAGATAATGAAATAAGAAATTAAGGAATAAAAGAATGTTTAAGAAAATCTGATGCTGTATTTAGATGACTTTACTCTTGTACTAACTATTCTTACAAGCTCTTATTCCCCTGTTCTTCATGTTTACCGAGCAAAACATTAGCAGAAATTATCTTATTGTTAATTTTCTTGCAGGTTCAAGGGGAATAAGGAAATACAGTAGGCTTTGAGCGATAGTAGAAGTATTGTAAAACTATTGTAAAACGTACCCAAATAACAAGGAGTATCTCCGAAATGGTTCAATTCACCAAGAATTCATTGGGACATAAATTGTATGTTTTAAGTAGATCTACATTTTTGTATTATAAGATTTGGTCTATTTCTTACGGTTTACTATGCTATAGCAATTAAATTCGAAATATGCATTTCATTTGCCATAAAAGATATCTTAAACATGTGGCATTTTAATCAAAATCGTTAGCCATTTTCGAGAAAATCAGGGTGTTGGAAAAATTTTCCATGTCAAGGGCAGTTGGTGGAAGACTTTTCTTAGAAATCTTCTTGAAATATTTTAAATTTAAATACCTTGATTTTTAAGCGAATTTTCGTTTTGGAGTTATACTGTTCAGACACACACACAGGCGCGCGCGCGGGCGGACGTTTTTCTAAATATGCTTTTTTTATTCAGTGGGCCTCAAAACATGTTTTCGGTGAAATCTTGACATGGAATTTTTGGATGGAATGTAATACTTCACCTACTTATAGGGTTGCCAACTCATACGATAATTATGGGGGTGTACGATAATTTGAATATATGATAGTTCGATATAGGTGAAATATCATTTTCACTGGTTTCTCACACCAACGAAATGAAACTAATTACAAATAACGACACCACTTTTATCCTCGTTATCTGTCTCTACCCCATAGCAACCATTTTCAACCCTACTAAGCCTGCTACCCTTTATCCTCTAATTGCCAGTGTGCCCAGGTCTGATAATCTCAATGAAGAAGACACTGTTCAGAAAATTGATGATCAATGTAGAAAAGTCGGAATACGTGATATTCCGTGTGAAGTAAAGTACATGCCTGAACCTGACAGTTTCTGGAATGCTGTTAAACATATGTCACCTTGGTGGGAATACTGATTTCAAAGAACCAGCGGCCTTTGCATTGTCAGTGGTTTCCTTGCCCTACAGAAGCACTTCTTGTGAAAGAGTTTTTTTTTCTAAACTGGGTTTAATAAAAACAAAAGTTAGAAACAGATTGGCACTAGATATGGTAAACAAACTCATTTTGTCGTCTTAACTTACGTAAGAACGTGGTAGATCAGAAACACTGCAAGTCACCGAGAAGGTGTTAAGGTTTATCTCAACAACAAATTTGTACAATGCTGCAACGGTTGCGGAAGCTGAACTTTCAGATGAATAGTGCGAGAAACATAAGTACTGAAGTTGTAATATTTGTTGAGGTCATCAATCTTGTAAGTGGATATAATAAACATCATTACTCTTATATTTTCATAAGTATTATACTTATATGTTTATAGTTTTATGATGTACGATAATTTTGAATCCAAAACTATAATTTTGAGTGACTGGTACGATAATTTTACTTTTAAATGCCCTGCAGAAGCCCTGAAAATCTTTCAACAAACTCCTAAGAGTGCATTTACTGACTCACAATACCCATTACTGTGTTTTTCAAATGGGAAGAGTTCTGATCTGCAGCCAATGAGATACGTTTACGTACACATGGTTGCAAGCTCATTACCCCCACTCTTTTTCATATTCTTGGTACTCATCAAGCCCCGTTAAGTGGAAAGCAATACGACAGCACAGCAGGACTCCGACGGTTGCAGGCCTGGAGGCGCTCAAGGATAAACTCCTTCCCATTTCAAAAGCACAGTAGTTATTAATTGCTGTACTTAAGAGACTGCAAATGTGGTTGTGGCTTGAATTTTTCATTGGTGTATACGTTGTACAGCCCTAAATAACACTGTCCTTAGGAGAGCAAGCATGTGCTGCTGTTACGGGCAGCGTGGGTCTGCTAAGCTCCAAAGTACGCGCTTGCGCTCAAGTGCTCAGTGCGTTTGGCATTGCTAATCTAGGCAACGGCTCTCGTCTGACGTCACACGAAACATCAGACCACTTGAAGCTGTCTTCCTGTGATCTAAACTAACACATTTTGGGTAATCATGTTGTAAAAGTGTGAAACTAGTATAATATTGAAGGAAAGTTTGACACAAATGTTACAATTCATGTAGGGATGAAATACTAGGTCTCCCTTAACGAAATTTTGAATGAATGCAAGCAAAATTTTGCAACGGTTTTCATTTTTTGCACGTGCCACGTGTTACTGAATGCCAATCTGAAAGGCCTGAAAAAATAACTTTATTCAACCTTTAACGTGGTTTCTCCAAGTGCAAATTGCTCAAGCAGGCAAAAATCCTTTCTCATAGTAAGACTTGCCCTAATGGAGCCATTTTTGTCCCTTTACACTTTACAAGAAGAGTTTTTCCCTAGGGAAGGAAGTAAACACACACCACGTTAAAGTCCAATGAGGGAGAAGAAAAAAGGAAACCAAGATGGAGTACGCGCCATTTTAAACGTGTCTACTCCTTTGTTCACAACTGCCTTCAATTTTTCCCTTCTTTACAACTCAACTCTCTGAGGAAAATGAAAAGTTTAAGAAGTTCACAAACACCGCATTGGTGTTGTCTGTCTCTGTCTACTCATTACCTGCCTGCCTGCCTGCCTGCCTGCCTCGCACAGAAGCTTTTCTCTTTGGTCTGAATGCGAAACCCCGTGATTTCCCACTTGGCACTGGAGAATTCAAACTTAGGTGGTCGGCCCATGCATATGAATGCCGCGGTAATAATTTTATCGTGTATGTATGTATGTACAGAAGAGCCTGGCACGGCGCGTGTGTGCAAACATATTAAAATATTTCATTTTTGCTTCGTGGCTATTTAAAACTGAGAACAAAGCAAGTGCTAAATTCTCCACAAAACCCTGCTGAGCCAAAACGAGCCAAATTCATTCGGGGTGTTCCTTTTTTTCTTTTCTACCCTTTACAAATGGGACCACGCCACGATATGCTTGTGCCCTTGTATATAATTTCATCGCTGCAAAGCTCATACATATATGGTCAGAACATTGAGATGTAATTTATTGCACATGTTAATAACTGCATTAGAAAAAAATCTAGTGCAGTTGCAGGAACGCCTTGCCTATAGTTCTTATTATTCAAAGAAACTTATTCTTTATCACTATTGTAGATAATGGCGTTTTGCAGAATCGTAATTTTTATATCATAATCATTGTTGTCATTGTATAATTGCAGCAATGGATCTACTCTCTGTTCACTAGCGCATAGTGTTCTGCAAATCGCTGGCAAAAGAACTTCACGAAATATTTTAGCCTAAAAGCAACATTTTTAGTAGTCATCCACTTTTAATTTTACTACGTATACTAAAGTAGAGGAAGTATTGTATTCCACCCAAAAATTCGATGCCAAGATTTCACCGGAAATATCCTTAAAGCTCCCTGAATTCAAAGTAATTTAGGAAAACGTCCGTGTGTGTGTGTGTGTGTGTGTGTGTGTGTGTGTGTCAGTCTGTACACTGCATAATTCAAAAACAAAAGGTTGGTTGAAAGACCAAGTTGGTATTTAATTTTAATTATTTTCAAGGATACGATACGAAGATTTTAAAGAAAATTCCTCCACCCTAAACTACCCTTTACATGGAAAATTTTGATTTGCTTGAAAATGACTAACGACTTTGATTAAAATACCATATGTATGAGATTTTTATGGCAAATGAAGTGTATATTTCGAATTTTTTGGCTGTAGCCAATGTAGTCGTATTTACTCTGGTCGTATAACTGGTAAACCGTAAGCGATAGACCAAGTCTTACCATACAAAAAATGTTGTTGTTAGCTAATGCTGGATTTCTGACAATGAAGTCATTAATCCTCTTGCTCTCCAATATTTTTCACTGATGGATGGGGTGCTAGAAGTGGCCGGGCATATTTGAAGGTGGTCTCGGTCCATTTCCTCTTGCAGATCGCATAGAGGGCAGAATACAAAAAATTTAGATCTTGCTAAAACACACAATATATCTCTAAACTTTTTTGTACAGTGAACCATTTCGGAAATATACCTTGTTATTTGTGTGCGTTTTGGAAATCAGACTTTCAAGTGGAAGATGGTGATTAATTTTTTATATGTCAACCATGCAAAGAGAACGTAATCTGAAAGCTTTAAAAGATTTGACTATCGCTCAAAGCCTACTGTATTCCCATATTGCTGTTAACCTACAAGAAAAATTAACAAGATAATTTTTGCAAGTGTTTTATCCTGACTAACATGGACATACTTGTAAAAATGATTAGTACCAGAGCAGAGAAAGTCATGTGAGTGCAACACATGAGTTTTTCTAATTGAACCCTAAATATTTTATAATAGTTGTTCTGAGAGCTACAGTACTACGTTGAAAGTTTGACATCCTTCAAATTGATGACTAATCTGGTTTTTATTGACACAGGTTTTTCTTATCCATAGAACTCTGGTGTTGTATGCCGAATGACGTATTTATCGAAATCCTATTCTCTTACGCGTCTGGGGAGTTTCTTCCCAAGGTAGTCAAATGTCACTCCATCATCTACGTGCTTTTGCGTATTTTTGAGAACACTGAAAATGGAATGCAGTGAAGCACTAGTTGCCTTGGCTACTCAGACTTTTGTGATCATATTATACCTTATTCCTTCATCTCTACCTCTTGCTTCATGAAACGGTGGACATTTACAACAATTTTCCTGCTCTGACTATGCCATACTTTGCCACTAAAATGCCTGAGCCATTATTACAGTCAGAAATATAATAACATCTTTGACAGCATGGCACACGGAGAACTTTCGATGCAGACTGTACGAGGGGCGAGCTGTCAGTAGGCGCAAATATCATTACAGTAACCCCGATGAGGCAAGCAACAATCTATAGGCTCACCAGCTGGATTGATGGCCAGAGCCACAAGTCCAGAAGTTTTGCGTCAGCTATACCTCTATGCGTACAAATTAGCTTAGGAGCTTGTTAAAGAATATAAAGCTGCTTTAGATTTCTAATGGTTTGGTCTTTGTATGTCCTTTTACTTTGTCAATCACATAAGTAGACCAAGTACTCTGTTCCATATAACAACAGTGTTTTGATACCCACTGTGTCCAGAGTGGCACTTGTGGAAAAGTATTGTGCGTCCATGTGTGCGAGAATCTGGTTTTGAACAACGGAACTTGAAGACAAAACGTCAACCAAATATCAAACATCTTGCAAAGTTACGACACGAAGATTTTGAAGGAACTTTTCCCATTCCAAGCTACGCTTTACAGGAATATTTTATTATTCTGAATGTTTGAGTTTCGAAAAATATTTAGTTAAATCAGTAAACCCTAAGAGATAAAACATTCTAAAATGAAATGTAGGGTCATCCAGCCAGTGGTTGACCACTTAAGGAAACTTTTTGGAAGATTTACCTCTACAAGCCATATTTAATAATATTATTAACAATTTCTTGTTTCAATATGTTTAGAAGTTATCACATTAGAACATCTTGAGTGTAATTTCAGCCAGAGTGAAAAAAAAAATGGAAACCAGTTTTTTGTGACCGCCATATTCCAGAAGTAGATCATCAACTTACCAGCACATGACAGATAAATTTTACCAGTAATAAATGCAAATGAGAAAATTAAACAGATTGGGTGACCATTTTTTGAAAATGTAGTACTTTTTCACTTAAACTCAATATACTCAACAATGAAGAGAAAGAAACGTAAGCCTAATCTACAAAATAAACCATCAAGAAACTGAAACATTACAAAAATTTAGTTATTTCTATATTTTTCTGGCATCAAAATATAACATTTGGGGAACAAAAGAGAAGCACAAAGGTCTTCATGAAGTCCACTAAAGGTAAGGTCGAAATACTTGTAACCAGGGAGCTGAAAGCTAACCAAACGATCATTAGATAATCAATATATCTTGGAAATTGCCGATGCCACAGAGAAAGTTATTGGGAATCTTGGTTTGAATTTTTGAATATACACCTTGTTATTTAGAGTACAGGAGTAAGAATATAGATGATGATGTTAGGGCGTAGGTGGTCATCAGTGTCAAAAAATGGATTTTTTTTATTTGCTAATATGACAGAAAATAGATAATTGAACATTTTGAGATATTATTTATGTGTTGCATTATTGTTAAGCATTTTTAAATGCCTGGACTTAAATTAACCCAGCCCTTCCATGCTTAAATGCCACGCCCACTCCAGCCTAAGATAGGCTTCCATTTGTGAAATATAGTTTTTCTGCACAGGCTTTCTTGGCAGATTTTCTTTCGTTAGTGTTTAACAGCATTGCACACAGATTACGTTCTCTAGTGAGTCCAAAGGAAATCTGTTATTCATAACCAAAGATAAGTGAAGTCTAGCCTAAATAGTCATTCTATTTGTTGCCTGTTTGTTATTGTTTAGCATTCCAGCATTCGAGAACAGCTCGCGCAGGTTCTTCTGTACGGTATGTTTATCTGCACAGCACCTAGCTCCTTTAAATGCGTCTTTATCAAAGTAAACAGTAGCTAATGGTTAAATACGTACATCAGAAATTGATCAGCTACAAAACTACGAAAGGAAAAATAACCCTTACGCGACAGCCCTTCGCGGGCTAAGGCTTACCGCCCGACTTCTGCGTCCCCCACCTCTGCCCACTACAGGCGACATGAGTGGGGTGCAGAACTGGAGACTGGGACGTGGTCAGTGCCCCGTGCCCTCCCGACCCGTTATGCGGCTCGCGACCAGGCTTCGGTACTTCAAGGAGCTCTCCAATTGGCCCCAAGGAACCTGATGAGGCTGAGTGCACCCCGTGCCAGACCTCTCAGCGGGGGAAAAATCCCCACGCCGGTACCGGGGATCGAACCCGAGTCCTCCGCGCCAGAGGCAGGCGCGCTACCACTCCGCTAGGGAGGCGGTCTCATAAAAAACTTCTATGGCATGGCAATTAGAAATAATTGCAATAGCCAAAATGCAGAAAGCTGTATGAAGTTTTCATACATGTTCTACAAATGAGAAGCCTTCCCATGTTCTCTGTTCATCAGGAGGTGAATCATGGCGTGTTTACCACCGATCACTTGTGACAGGAGCTGAATATGCATATAAACATTTCGGTCAACTGCAATGATTAAAACATCAATCCAATTTACAGGAAGCTTTCAGCTATTGAAAAAATACATGCATGGTATGACTGAGTCTTTCAAAGGGCAAAGGGTACCAAAAAGGTTTGTTGGAGCAAAACAATTTAAATTTGTTTTTGACTCTTTAATATGTTTTAATAAGTGTAATGAGGGCAATGGACATTGAACCAAGAGAAAGCATAAAAAGGCACTTTGAGCGTCATATCTGGACTACGCTGCTAAGGCTGATATTTCTATGGAGGAGGCGTCCAAAGAAACCAGAGTACAGAGTTCTATAACGGAATAAAATGATAGGAAAGCCTAGCAGACTTATAATCCTGGAGCTTTCTGAAGTTGAGGATTAGAGAATGTATGCCCATTTTCTTTTCCCTATTCTGGTAAATTGCACTATTCATAATTCGTGCACCGTTTTCTTTAAAACCGACAAAGGTAAACGTGTGAACATTTCAAGATTATTGTATAATTTATGATAAACCTCCCTTAGTAGTATTATAGAATTAACTCGTATGTAGTCGCGCGTGTTTTCATAACGTTATTAGCCGCGCGGGGTGTTCTTCAGATCACAAACAAAAGCGGCTTTAATTATTTCATATTTGTGCAGCATATCACTAATATAAATATGTTTACTGAATAAATGACTTCAGGGTACTACCTCAACTTTTATGACTTATTCTTTGTTATTAAAATATCAATTACTTTTTCTTAAAGCACATACGATATATCCCATTTGCGTACAACCTTTTGTTATAACCATTTTTTCTGGTATTCTTTCTGTACTACTGATTTAAGCCATTACACATCACTAAACATTTGTTCTCTCAACTCATGACGAAGTTTTATGAATTTAGTCACTGCCACTGGCCTTTTCATAACACTTTTCATATACATTTTTCATCTGCCTTAGACACATAGCTTTCAAACTTCCGACACAGTACGATTTAACTTCTATGTGTTTACGCATCTACGAGTAATACCTCTTGCAGAAGTTTTCGCGTTCTTTTTTATTCTACTCCGTAAGGATTCATTTCTGAATCAACCACACACAGTAACAGATAGGGAATAAAACTATAATTTTTCTCAGTGTACACTAGCGTAGAGAGTCACGCGAGGTGTTGACCACAACCTAAGGCATATTGTTGCGTATTTTATCAGAATTTCGACTTTCGTTTTTGATTTTTTTACTCAAAGCCCACACATTGTTTCCTACAAAGGTACCAAATATCACGACGTTCTGCTCCCATCCATTATGTAATACTGCACCGCTAAGAATGGCTAGGGTGTTCCGAACACCCCGTGCGATCACTAAAGGGTTAGTTTTCAAATTAAAGCATTAGCGATATGTTTTGTGGTAAAAATAACTTTTTTAATTAATGAAGCCTTTGTGCACCTTTAGGCAACACAACAGATAGTTTCTCACCAGCTAATTTACATTAAGTTCCTTGTAAGTTTAATCTTCATTATCTAGACCAGGAATTGACGCTTTGAAATGTGAGATAAAATGGATAGTCTATACGACAGGCGTAGTTCATTTCCCGGTGCAGTTATGACTATGCAAAAAAACAAAAAAAAAAAAAAAAAAAAAAAACAAAAAAAAAAACACTCTGGTATATGATTGGTAGGTTTCTAGAAAAAGTGTTAGACGAAGACCAAAAAATTAATGCAGCGAAATGGACACATATTAAGGTATCAATTATCAAAATATCTGCATTTACATCCCTAACATTGTGTATAATGTTGCTGGGAGATATAAAGAACTAGTAATATTTCAGAGGAGTTTCGTATTAGATATTGGTTGTGGCAGCTTGGGTAACGTACAGATACCTAGTAGATAAATTCAGCATTTGAACAACAGAGCAATAATTCAACTGCCCTCCCCTTCCCGCACTTAAGTCACGAAGTGTAGGAGATCTCTTCCAAATGGTGCAAAAAGGTGAGTAAACCAGATAGTGTGACGGAGTGCTCTGTAATGATAATTTCATAAGTGCTTAGCTCACGTTCTTGCAATTGCAAGACCATTCAAATAAAGTTAGTGGTAAAAGTTGTTTTAAACTAACCTAGAATTTAGCAAAAGAAAAAACCAGTAAAATAAAATTGAAGTCCCTGAAATATTATCTACCATTGTATGTAAAATATTAAATTGACAGTAGTTATTGAGGTCCACATTGTCTAGGAGATGAATTCTTTGCAGAGTGACTTGACTTGACTCGTGTACCACAGGATCAATACAGGCTGGACCAGGAATGTTTCCAGTGAAAGATGCGGCGGAACTGGACACAGCTGAAGTTTTGAGCATTCCATGATACACCATACAAGTTCAGGAAGTTGACCCAAGAATGTTTTCATTTGGTAACAGTTGCTTCCCTAATGGAATAGCTGCAACTAAACTATGGACCCACAACCACAAAAATTTACACAGTTTGTTCAAAAGAATCTAATCTCGTAGAGAGAATAGAAGGCATCTCCTGAGATACACGGCATTAGTAGGCATGGGAAATCTTGCACCAAATCAGGAAATGTGCAAAATCATTTTATTCGAAAGAAAAGCTGTTTTTTTCTCCTTACCATACAAAGACCATGGAACTTTAAGCCGTCATATAGTGTTTTGCTTTTTAAGGCTCCAATTGTTTTTTTTTTACTACTGCATTCTTCTTCTACCTACAACTAAATATGCACAAGTGTGGTGAAATGTATCTCTGTTAACCAAGATGGGTAGAAGCACAAGCTTTCTTAAGAATATTTTGAAGAAGACTCTGCAGAAGAGGTTATTAGTGCAATTTATCAGATCCCTTTATTTGTATTCACTTTTCCGAACCAATTCATAAAATTTACGAAAATTAAAGCATCAAAACTCACGAGATTGCAAGTCGTGTTAAGTATTGAGGAAACGGCTTGTTGCAATAGTCCAAAAACCAACTGTGACATTTCCCCCCTATTATGGCGCGGTCCGGTTATGTTCGGTGTTACTACATCCGTTATGTTGCCGCAGAAGCCCTTATTTTCGAACGAGGGCAACAGATAGATTTTAAACCACATTCTTTTTAAACTTCATATCTGTGGACGCCATTGTATTGCTCGTGTGTCCGTGGTTTTATCTTGAATTGCTTTAGTGTTACACGCAGCTATACTTGTAGTTATTGTAATTTTTGGTTCACATCATAACAGAACACTAAATATTATGATATTTAGCATTCAGAATCGAATTCATCCATAAGTGTTATTGCAGAACCAGAAATTAGTAGGTTCAGCATGTGCTGTGTGGCAGCGATGTTCAAGCATTATTGTCGTGTCAAAGCATTTTACCTTAGCCCTGAGACATTTGAAGTTAGAAATAATGCTTCTATTATTTAGGTTAGCAGTACTGCTTTATGCTGTAACTGTGCACTGCAGCTTAGTGTAATATCAGCCATATTGAATTCTTGGAAACTGGCGATAAGCTGTTTCCCCTATAAATGAAGCTAGCATAAGGCATCTACTAAATTTAAAAACACATCTTTATTTCCTCTACTATGTATATGTATAGTAAGCAGGGGAAGTATTGTATTATACCCAAAATTTTGATGTGTAGATTTGACTGGAAATACATATTTTGAGGTCCCAGAATACAAAGAGCGTTTTTAGATAGAAATGTATCTGGAGGTGGGGGGGGGGGGGGGAGGGGAGGGGATGGGAGCTGTGAACAGCATAACTCAAAAAGGAGAAGTCGGTTAAAAACTAAAGTTGGTATTTTAGTTTCATATCTTTTAACGATGCGACTCGAAGATTTTTAAGCAAATCCTTTCACCCTAAACTCCTCTTTACAAGGAAACGTTTTCGAAAATGCTGACCTCAAAAATGGCTCTAAGGATTTTGATTAAAATGCCGTGTGTTTAAAATATTTTTATGGCAAATAAAATGTATACTCTGGATGACTTGCATAATTGGTAAATCGTAAGGGATAGAATGACTCTTACTGTACAAAAAATGTAGATCTTATTAAAACAAAAGTTATGTCATAATGAAATTTATTTTTGACTTTTCTTTTCGGTTTCTTTAGTGCACCGTTTCGGATATATTCTTTGGTATTTGCGCGAATTCTGAATTACTTACATTTTTCTCTAGTGGAAGGTTGTCATTCACCTGTTTCTCTTGGCCGTGTAGAGAGAACGCAATTTCAAAGCCTTCATATAGCGACCAACTTTAAAAGATTTGACTATCACTTAAATCCTGCTTTCTTCCCATATTCCCCTTGTACCTGCAAGGAAATTGCCAATTACGCAATTTCTACAACTTTATCTCGACTAACAGGAAGAAGATAGCGGAACAAGTTTGTAAGAATGGTTAGTGCAACAGTGGAGAAAGCCATGTGAGAGCAGCACATCAGATTTTTTACTTTCTCTACTGGTAAGTAGGGGAAGTATTGTATTCCACCCAAAAATTCGATGTCGAGATTTCACCGGAAATACATGTTTTGAGGCTCCCTGAATCCAAAAAAAAAAAAAAAAAACATTTTTGGAAAAAGGTCCGTGTACGCCCCACACGTCCGCGCAAAGGCCAAACTTGGTCACGCTGCGCTCAGACAGCTCTACCCTATCCTCAGATCTACTATGCCGAACCACCTTAAATTAAGGATTTACCGGGCCATCATTCCGCCAATGATCCTATATGGCTGCGAAGCCTGGGGATCAACAGCACCATCTCACATACTCAAACTACAGTCGGTGCAGAACAGGGCGTTACGAATGATCTTCAATACCGGACGTAGATTCCCGTCTCATATCCTTCATACCCAATCAGGACTTCCCTACATCGAGGACTTGGTAAAGGAGCGATCCCGAACCATGTACTCCAAAATTAACTCCCACACCAATCAGCTGGTACGGGTATTAGGTCAATATGACCACAGAGCACCTCGAAGAAGGAAAAGTTACCGCTTACCCAAGGACGTCCTTGGATAAGGGTAATGCCACTCCCATCCTCCAACACATCATTACCCCAACACCTATTCCTGCCCCCTTTCTGTATCCTGAATTAGGTATACAGAAAGAAAACTTTGCCCAGAACACAAACGCACGACAATACACGGACAACCTCCCATATCGCACAGATAAAGTCGCATTAGCGGCTAGGTGCTGTGCGAAAAGACACACCGTACAGGAGAACCTGTACGACCTGATTACGGTTCTGGTTCTGGTTCTGGTTCAGTCTGTCAGTCTGTCAGTCTGTGGACAGCATAACTCAAAAACGAAAAGTCGGTTAAAAACCAAAGTTGGTATTTAAGTTTAATGTCTTTCAAGGATGCGACACGAAGATTTTGAAGAAAATCTCCCCACCCTAAACTACCCTTTACATGGAAAATTTTTCGAAAATTTTAATTTTCTTGAAAATGGCTCTAACGATTTTGATTAAAATGTCATATGTTTGAGATATTGTTATGAAAATGAAATGTATATCTTGAATTTTCTGGCTATAGCCCCTGTAGTCGTATTTATTCTGGACGACTTTTGCATAACTGGTAAAAAGTTAGAGATAGACCAAATTATACTACACACAAAATGTAGATCTTGCTAAAATACACAATTTATGTCTCAATAAATTTTCTTGTAGGGTGAACCATTTCGAAGATATTCCTTGTTATCTGTGTGAGTTTCGGAAAACTTAGAACTTTTGTGAAATGGATCATCGTTGTTCATTTTTTTATATGTTAAGTGTGCAAAGACAACAGAATCACAAACATTTGACTATTGCACAAAGCCTACTGTATTCTAACATTCCCCTGGCACCTACAAGGAAATAAGCAATATGATAATTTGTACAAATGTTTATCTCAACCATCAAGAAAGAAGATATAGGAATAAGACTTTGTAAGAATGGTTAGTACACGAGTAGAGAAAGTCATGTGAGTGCAACTCATCAGATTTTTTTAATTGTATTCAGTTTCTAAACCAATTCATAAAATTCATGAAAATTTAATAGAAAGACCCATGGGATTGAGTCATAATGTGCAAATTATCTTAAGCATAAGGCTCATACAAAGTTTTAAACTGCGTTATATTTCTATCGATATCTGCTGCAATAAGTTAATTGAAACGATGATATGCTATTTAAAGGTCCATTACTGCCACTGTAATCTCCATTAAAACGCTAATGGATTCCTCTCTGGGGCAAAAATGTTTGAATAATATTTTAACAGTAATTTTACATCAGTTCATTTGTTATGAATGTTAAACAGAATGTGACATTTTTACCACTGTTAGATCAAGTACAGGAAAATTTCTCCAAATCGTGACTGATGTAGATAGATCTGCAGGTCACATTATTCCTTTCTTTAATATTCATTAGTAACGTGAAAAGAGAGAAACTAAGATAAAGCTGTAACTTATCTCCTGAGAAAAGTGGTGCTAACGAAATTACTGTAATAAACAGATGAAAGAAAAATATTAAAATAACATGACAAATGAAATACAGCAGAAACTGAACAATTGAAATCCTACGTTTGCAGAATTGATCTTGAGTATTAACTATATGATCCAAGTAACGACTGTATCCTAGTGGATTAGCCAATTAAATTAATCAAAATCGCCAGACGAAGGGGAAAAAAACAGTAAAAGCAATAAATGCACAGTAAGTGGAAAATGTGGATTACACATTTTAAAAATCTGATGTGCTGTACTCAGATAACTTTCTCTACTCTGGACTGCCTATACTTACACACTTCTACTCCTCCATATTTTTGTTAGTTATGGCAAACATTTGCAGAAATTACCTGTTTGTTAATTTTACTGTTTGTGCCAGGGGAATGTAAGAACACTGTAGCCTTTGAGCGATAGACAAATCTTTTAAAGCTGATCGTTAAACGAAGGCTTTCAAATTTCCTTCTCTTCGCACAACCAAGAGATAAAGTGAATAACGACCTTCAATTCGAGAAAAGTTTAAGTACAGCAAAACTGGCACAAATAATAAGGAATAACTCCGAAATGGTACACTTGACAAAAGAATTATTTGGACATAGATTGTGTTTTAACGAAATCTACATTTTTGTATAGTAAGATTTGGTTAATCTCTTACGGTTTACCAGTTATGCAAAAGTCATCCAGAGTAAACAGGACTACATAAGCTATAGCCACAAAATTCAAAATATATATTTCCTTTAGCATAAAAGTACGTTAAGCATATGACATGTTTAGCAAAATCCTTAGAAGGAATTTCATAAAAAATCTAAATATCCAAAAAATGATCCATGTAAAGTGTAGTTTTGAGTGGTGGAATTTTCTTCACAATATTCGTGTCGCATCCTTGAAAGATAAATTTCCGTTGTTGAGTTATGCTGTTCACAGCACGCACGCACGCACACACGCACACACGCACACACACACACACATTCGCTCACATGTACCTGTTTCTAAAAATGTTTTTTTGGTTTCAAGGGGCTTAAAAACATATCGAAATGTTGGGTCGAATACAATACTTCCGCTATTTACTATACCTAATGGAGAAAGTAAAGAGTCATAATTATAGTATACTTAGTAAGCAACATTTGCTTAAAGATCATACAAAATGTCGAGTTTTATTATTGCATGTATTGCTGTAAACCGTGCAAGCTTCTACTTTAGTTCTACACAAATCTAATGAAAACTATGACTGTCTAGTAGATGTAGCAGCTGTTGTTGGAAACAGCCAGATATCACCTCTATTTGCAGTTAGCATAGATGTATAATGTTTTGCTAGCATGCATTGGTTCATGAAATACTTATATTTGTAACTGACTTTTTCACTACACTGAACCTTCTAGTGTTGCAACAAAGATGTTTAGTCAGTTTTATTTTAATATTATGTTGTCAGTTATGAACATAATAAATTAACTGATATTTGTTTATATCATAAATGTATTAGTTTATTTCAATATGGTGGCTTTTACCTTCTCTTTTTTAAAAAGTCAAGTCCGTGCAGTTATAGTCCGAAATAATCTACGCGTACCACCTCACTGGTTACTTTATGTAGGCCCTCCCCATCCTTTACCACAGACACATTTGATTACACTCGCCGGGATTGATCTTACAACGTTCGACTTTGAATGCATAACCAGTCCATTTCGTCTGGCCTTTAACAATAATGTCTATTCGAATTACTCTCTTTAAGGTACCTGTAACATGGATATCCGAACCGGTTCAGGAAATAATAATCAATACAATAGAGGACTAAAATGTGAAACTCCTATCAGTTGAAAACACACGGGCAGAAAATTCACTAAGATAGCTGCAAAGTTTATTTTGCAATGGGTCACTGAGTTTAAGCATTAATTTAAGCACTATCTAAATAATGTATGTCTGCTTTCACACGTAAGACAATCAGGCTTGTCAAAATGTTCTCCTCGTGATGTTGGAGAACCCACTTTGAAAGATAAATGCAGAACTCGTACCAAATAGGAAACATCACAATAAAAATTTTGTCACATTCCAACGTAAATGATCAAGTGGTGTCGATCTTTAGAGCTCCCAATAGAAACATTAAAATTAATTAGCAAAAGTTAAAGTGGATTTTAAAAAGGCAAAAACTATATTTATAATTCAAATAGGCTGAATAAAACATGGTTATATAATTTTCATATAGCTACTTTACAACACGATTATGTATACACGGCATTTGATTTATTACCATCCAGTAATATACATAATGAATCTTTCAAAATAAGCCAAAATCATGCTGAGCAAACGAGCAAAGCTATGCGGAATAAAAATACCTAAAGAAATTTAATAGATTTTCTTAGTTTTTGTGTGATTTTTTATTTCGGATGGGTTATATAAATAAGGATCTTGTTAACGAAGAAACAGAAAAAAAAAAAAGTTGTTAAATGGGATTGGAACTGATGTTAGCCCACCACTCTTGATTTCAACGAACATGCCTTAGCCAGTTCCGCTATAGGGAACACACGAACTTTGTTTCACTGACTAAACTCACGTCTGTAAGTCTAGCAGCTAATACATAATTTTGGTTCTATTCCACAACTTAATAAAACACCATCAGAACATATTATCTGCAGGTGCACTGTAGTTCAATTTGCAATGTTTACCCGAAAATGTAGGAGGATTGCTGAAATATTGCTTTTCAAAACTGCGAGGTGAGTTGCGAGGTGATATGGCTGCCATGCCCTCCGAACAGCAAGGGGAGCATATTACTAATTTAATTCTCATTCGATATATGCAAGTACGCCTGAGATTTAGGTGATCCTTGTCACCGAAGTTGTGTATTTACTTTTGTGAAAGATAGTACATTAGGTGAAATCTAGGCATTGAACTTTTGTGCAAGTACAAACTAGAGAAAGTATGGTTATGCTATTCCAAAATTACTTAATAGGGTTGCTATGAAGTTACATTTACATTCTGATAGAGAAAGCAATGTCAACGGGTATAGAAAGAAGTATGATTTACCAAATAATTCTTTTTTCTTGTTTTGTTTATCTATTTCATCGTTATAAGAATTTATACGTCCTTCAGCAGAGAATAAAGGGCTCCCGAGCAACTGCGTTCCTAAATAAAACATTACTTGCATTGTGCATGAATTCCTTGTTCAAATAACTCTATTTTACACCGGTTTAACTGTTTCCAATTTTGACGCAAACATCCGCTTCCAGCCCTCGCGGCAAAAATAATTTCATGTAAACAGGCCTTGCTCACCAAATTGAGAAAAACATACTCGAGTACTAGTGGGCTTTGCACACTTCTGTGTATATTACTTGCTCCTACTACCTGCAGTTTTCAAGATTGTTGTGCAGTTAAGATTCTCGCTCCATCTTAGATAGGCAATAGTCTCTGTGGGTATGTTTGCTGGCTGCAGGAATCCAGGAAAACGTGTATAAATACAGCCTTTAGTTGGAAAGTTTTGAACATTTTGTGATGCCGGGCGCGGCGTAAAGCATAGGACTGTTGGCACCGGGATCCTTCACGCACATGCGTTCAAGGTAACTGTTGTTTGTACGTGACTAACAATGGGAGCAGCTACACAAAACTTTCAAGAAAGGTTTGGCCACGTGATCGCCGGCTTGTGTCAGTCGAGTGTGACGTCTCTACTATATAAGGAGGCCAGGAAACAGGGGTGTGTGGAGCTTACAGTTACATGCATGAGTCGGTCAATGTGTCAGTGAGATGGAGACTCGTGTGTGTGTGTGTGTGTGTGTGTGTGTGTGTGTGTGTGTGTGTGTGTGTGTGTCGTATGGATACGTCGGTCCTGTAAAAAAAAAGCGCTGATGACCTAGCAGTTGAGCACCCTTAAATCTAGCCGTTATGAAGATCTAACGACCGTCGAGTGTTCAGAACATAACATATTTTGTTGTTCAATAACGCTGCCAATTGACATGGAACTGTCGTATTTAAGCACACTCAAAAACCATCGGTGTGCACCGGGTTTGAACCCGTGACCTTGGGATCAGTAGGCTAGCGTCTAACCAACTGAGACTCCCAGACGTCTTAGTGTATGAAAGACAGAAACAATTAAGACACTGAAAGGAGTGAGTCAAGGTTACGAGAAATAAAAATTTTTAGTAATGGTAACGCGAAAGGCTGCAGGCTGTTAACAAGAAGTATGATGTGTATTTGTGATAAAATTGTAGAAGACAGTAAAGTGATTGAAAAGTAACCGAACTAAAATTGTCCTTTTGTCACACTGGTGTAGGAAGAGGGATGTAAGAACAGGCACTGTTAGAACAATTGTTGTCCCGAATGGAGAAGATGGAGTCGGAAGTGAAAAGTAACCGCATTGATTTTGTCATTTTATCACAATATGTTGACGCAAACGCTCCTCTCCGTCGAAGACTTCAAGACCTACAAGATCTCGTGTTTGGTGTCCGGACTAGCTCTAGCAAGAGGTCCTAATCTACAGGGTATGCGTGAGTTATGGTAGGAATGGAACCAAACGAAGAATCAACCAACAGACCACTTTATTTGTAAATTTCCAGATTTGTAGAGAACTGCCGACGATATTTAAATATAATGTAACTTTGTAACTTCAACTACAACGTTATAACACTTTAACTTTGTCACCCTTTAGCGACCGCTGAATTATGTTTACGCGCTAGCTTACGTACAGTTCCCAAGTTGCACGTGCGTTATCTCGACTCGATTCAAGACGAGTGTGTGTTGCGTTGCATTTGTTTCAAGAAGGAAGCGATTTCCATTGGCTAACTTTAGAGCACGTCATGGTAAGATAGGAATCAGCCCGCTAAATCGTTGCACGTGTTTGTTTTTCGTGCGCGTCAACAAAGCCTTATCACTCTTTTAAATCTGCCTAGGCTTCCATTCTTGAGACTTTAACATATTAGCTTTATTACGTCTTCCCCTTCACTATTGACTAGAATCTCCTTTTGTTTCTTTGCATTATCAAATATAAATTGACATAATTTCGGTTTCAATGTAGACGTTTACCTATTCGGTTTATGAATTTCCAATGACAGAAAAAGGTGGGATCTACAAAACATTCTGCTCTTCCTTTGAAATAACCAATAAGACCACTTCAGTTATATTTGAAGTTTTAACGGGATGGAAACCGGTAGATATGTGTTTCGAATCCCAGTTAGGGCATTCAATTTTTTAATTTCATTCTATACTTTCCAATCCTGTCCTACACACGGCTATTGTGTGAAACACTAATTACATTGTTCAATCTAGTAAGTTTACTTGGTTCAGGAAAGCTAAATGTCGCTAGATTTTATTCTTAACTTATATTTGTAGGGCAATTGCTAGTAATACATAAAACTGGGTTTTTTCAGTATAATACTGAACAAATTAACACAGATATTTGCATGAATAATGACGTCAGAGGTCGATTAATCACCGAATTAACAATTTAATTAGAAAGAAAATGCATTAAAATGTTATCACTGACCTGGTTTGCTCTCTTATATAGAACCATTAGCAAATGACTACTGAGGAAGGTGAAGTTTGCATTAACCTACAACCTGAATTCCCCCAGAATATTCTGAAATATTACCAGAAGTTGAAATATTCCAATAAAGCTTTTAGAGATTGTTATTTGAAACTGGGATGCAGTTCAGCATGCGGCATCCATATCTATATCATAAATAACAACAAGATTGGCATTAAACCTGTCAATAACAGCACTAACAGCTGTCCGTGAGACCCATAAAATGCACCTATTAGTCATGTTGTCAGTACATTAATGGAAGTGCTTTCTTCACGGGTAATGGTGGGGTCTGAAATACCCACGATGTTGTGCGAGCACATTGGAGCGATGCAGCAACTAACGGGACTTTCCTACGATGAACTGTCACAGGCTCAGAAGTAAGCAATAGTGTGACGTTAAAGAGAGAATGTCACTTAGCGCCTCCACCAGATGCCATGTTAAAATAGAGGCTTCGTGTCTTCAAAAAACAGTAACCAACTACATTTTGTGTCTTTGACCTATCTACTAACGCAATGCTAATAAAAACCATGAATATTTAAGTCAAATGAAGCTAAATGTGGGAATGAAGGAAAAATAAAACTTGTAAAAATAAACACCACCATATAAGGACAAAAATATAGCGCAAACCTACCAGGTCCCTCGCAAAAATGTTGTTCTAGCAGAGCGAGCGCCTGACCAATTGTTAATGGCGAGTTTCAGCAACCGATATCAAAAATACAATTATTTGCTATCCTTACGCTAAAAGTTTACCATAATGTTACAGCTCTTGCATACCGCTCTTGCGAATTGTGAACTAAAATATTGTTTACGTCAAGGACCACTGCGAGCAAAAGCTGTTGAGAAACGCTGATCAATTTTCGTGGCTTCTGAATGCTTTCCGTATACTTTTATCTACATCACAGTGCCCCCCGTTTCGGTACGTCTCACTTCGTAATTATTGGCATTTGATTTTCCTGATTCTTTGACATTATAATCATTATTTCAACTGAGAAAGCCTAGATGAAGAGTAATAACTTTTCACTGTTCGAAGAGGAGCTGCCATGAGGACACAGAGAAATTAACGAGTATAAAAACAGGAGGACTTAAAGGGGATGATGCAGTCGGTGAAAAAGTCCGCCAGAAATTAAATTGCAAATCATGCGTTTCTCTCACATCCAGTAAGCAACCTTCGGCAATTTTTACTTACATAAAATACAGTTCCAAAAACTCCAGCACGAAGAACATTTATAACAGCCTAAAGCTGTTGAACAAACAACAACGAAACTAAAGTAGACGATGGTGTATTATCACTGGATCAAGGAGACTTCCAGAAAACTTTTAGTTACATTTAATTCTAGTTTATTTATCTTCTAAAACTGAACCACGGAAGCAGAGTACACTATTTTATCGTTAAGTTAATAAATAATTCGTCGTAACCTTGTAACTCACAACTGCTCTGTCCTCTCGTAACCTTGACACTCCACACTTCACTATCTTTCTACTGTCTGTCTCAGAAAAAGCTGGCTTCTATGATAAACTCACTAAACACTTACACTCAAGTGGTTAAGTACTTCGAAGCTTAAAACTCTATTTAATAAAAACTGGCTTCTCTCGCCGTCCCGACTCGCGTATGTAGGCCAGGCGAATTGCTGGCGAATTCTCTGGAAAATATAAATTTTCTTAAAATTTCTCTTAAGCCGGCAGTCGACCGCTTCTGGAACACTCTAGAATCGATGTTTGTTCCGGCCCGTCTACTGCTGTCCGTCTTGCGTTGCCTAGCAGCGTCGTGGTGTAAAGTAGCTTCACCAAGATCGTCTCTTTGATGGACCTTGATGGGCAGCCAGTGGCCAGGGTCAGATCACTGTTCGCTTCTTCAAGAAATTGCTTCAAGGTTTTCCGAAAAAAAAAAAAAAACAACAACAACCCACAAACAGTGCCTTTGTACATCCTAACCCTATCACCTACATACTGTTAAACGAAAAGTGTCAGTAGCATAACATGTCTGTGTAATTAGCACTTATAACAAAGTAAAAACAGACATGCTTCTGTTGAAAGCCTCTAAAACCTGTTCACGACCGTTTGTATCGCTTTAAAAACTCCTCGTTTTGCAGGCTTTCAAAATCATTATGACACATGGCTGTTCTAGGTTAGGCACGTCATTCAGAAGCCCCAATAAGCCATTCCGCGTCAAACAGCTGTGTTTGCAAAAGCCATATTTCAAATTGTAAACTTTGGTAAGGGAAGTCGTTAAGCCTTATATTACCAATGACAAAATGGCGATATAAATGTCCCGTTTTCTCAGGATCTATTGGGCACAGAAATCCGATATTTTCAGTGTGTATATTGGTCCTTTCTAAATGTGCAAATACTTATTCATATAAAAATGTAGAATAGTACTTATATATAATATATATTTGCTATAGCTCTAATGTTTTATTAAAAATGAACTTTGTTTTGCTTAAAAATAATTCGTCCAAGGAAATCGACTCTCGAAGGGTTGAAAAATGTTTCGAGAAAATTTATGCTCAAAACCAAATGTTCATATAAACTCACATACATTAGACATTCTCAGTAGAATACCGCACAATTAGTCATATTACAACTGACAATAGTACGACTATTTGAAAAAGAAAAACTGGTGTAATGCACATACGTACTCTAATCGTGGACCACATGAACGTTCGATCCTGGCGCGTGTACAGCCTTCCAGTGCACCCCTCCCCCTCAAATGAAATATACTGGGTGTCCCCCCCCCCCCAAAAGAAAAATAAACAACGCCTAATATTTTTATTTATTAATGCCAACACATTTACTGCTGGTGTTTACAAACACACAAACCGGGAAATTACGAATCGGCTGTGGAATTTAGTGTCACGCTGGTCATGGTAGCTTACTGGTTAAAGCAGCCGCTTGATGCGGAAGATCCGTGGTTCGAATCCCGGCTATGGTATTGAATTTTTGAGTCCTGATACCACCCCTTGAAGCGCTTAATATGTTGTGCGGGAAGACAAATTCATATAGGAGCCCCTGTCCGGAAATGCACGGTTTGGACGCTTCAGAGACAACCGCAGGTATTGGGTCATGTCTCTAAGGCTCGCCACCGCCGACATAGGCTCTGCAATGACGTAGGACGTACAGAGTTCAAAGCCCGTTTGTAATGTAGATAGCTAGACGTTGGGTTTATTCACGAAATGTGACTACAGCGTTCAAACCGTGCATTTCCGGACAGAGTTCCTGTTTGAAAAACCATTAGTTTGCCCTCCCGAACAACATACTAAGCGTTGTTGGTGTTTTTTGAGATATCCTGTATATGTCAACCCGATATACGTCTTTACTTAAATAACACAACAAGCACGTTTCACCACGAGGTTATAAACCCAGATAATATAATCTTAGACTTGGTGTACTACTACAATATGAACCAGGAATTTCTCATACATAACAAGAGAGAAGCGCAATTCACCTTTTCCGGTTTGTCCTTTTTCCGCGTCATATAAAAATACGAAAACAGCGATCTATGTATAATTCAAGCGTGTGTTTAGCTTCTGTGAAGTTAAAAACATATGTGAAAAAAAGAAGAATGGAAGAAGAGGCCGATATGATGGCTGCAGAAAATATCAGTTTCATTGAACTAATAAAGGAATATTATGTCGCAGAAAAAAAAAAAAAAAAAGATTACGGCATCCACTCAAAAGAAAACTGTGTAGTGGAATGAAATAGTCTCTGGATTCAACTTTGGGAGTTGCAGGTTATAACTAAACTTATGTGGTATTAATTTAGTGAATGTACCGCCTGTCCTTAGGCTGTGCCTGCAAAAGTATAAAAGGTTTGGTTTAAAAAAACCTGCTTGATAACAGAACGAATATTTTGATAGCTGACAAATTATCGTTGCAGGTGGATAATTAATGTTTGAACCACATTAACAGAGTGTAAAGTTCACCATTTACCAGTAAAGCCAGCGGTACTCAACTGGAGGCACGTTAGGGAAGTTGAAATCACGTCCTTCCGCCCGCTGGGACAGAACGACACATTTATTCCTGGTTACTGAGTTCCAGTGGCGGCACGTTCTTACGTACAGGAAACCAAAGGCGTACACATTCGCATTCTACTCCTGAATAACCCAAGATGTTTCTGAGGATACTTTTTGACACGATTTACGTTTCAGAAGGTCTTCAATATTTGGTAAAAAAGATGAAGTGCACAGTCTCAAGGTGATTGTCACTTATCTTGCTGCGATACTCACTTTTAATACAGTTGAGTTTTAAAAATGTTTGTTCGCAGATATAAGTGGAGCCAAAGACTGTCATTAAACTAGATACAAACAAACGTAATATCGGTTACTCACAACAGGGCAGAGACCTAAATAATTCCCATCCTTCTTTCTCAGAACATTTTACGGTCGTGGAATTCTGCAATGCAAGTAGTTTCATATTTTGTAGCTTATCTGAAGTCTCACTGCATGGAAACTTCAAAAGTACAAAATAACTGGATTTTGTTTTCAAATGTTTCAGCTCTTCAATAAAATTGTGAAGAGAATGTGTAGTGCAGTTCCTTCAAAAGTTCGTTATATTTTCCAGGTGAATAACGTTTATCGTGAACATGGAACGTAAGCAAGGGAAATGGTATAAATGTGCAACTACCAGTCTTACAAATCAAGCACTTAACTTTATCGTCTTCATCTCAAAAACAAAAATATTCGTCCTCCCATTGAATTATATGTACTACTATATATACTCCGCGCCATCCGCCTTGGACTAGCAGGTCTGGTTCTGCTTGACTTGGTCAGTGGAGGGGAGAAATAGCATTTGTAGGGGAAGCGGGCCTGTGCTCACTTTTCAGCACCCCTGGGTAAAACCATTTCTGAAAGAATGATAAAAACTTTAATAATTGTTATTTTTTAATTCCTAAGATAGCTTTCGCGTGCACTATCAGTCAAATATTGAATGTTTAATCAAAGCAATTAAAACGTAAATATACTTGTTCGTTTCAATAAAAATAAAAATGAATGAAAAGGGTAAAAGAAAATGATTGTGTACTTTTATGCACTTATTTACAAATCAAACAGACAAGACTTAAACAGCTAACAGAAACAAGACGTTTAGGTGTTTATCGAAGTATTTGTTGAGAATAAAGTAATATATTTAATTATAAAAAACAAATGCAATAAGACAAAGTAGTCGTAAACGACAAATAAGTAAGACTAAGAACTTTTTGTGTTACTTTCATTTAAGTATTCAGTAAAAGAAAACACCAACTTCGTAAAATGTTGATATCGATGTTTATAATATTAAAATATGAAGAGTAACGCAATCACTATAAATGCTCAATTTTTGACAGTGTTTCGCCACTGAGTGGCGTGACAAACACTATGGACAGCGTTACTATACATTTGCCTTGATAAGCTAGTCGTGACTCAGTATATGTATATACTTACAGCTATTCAGATTCAATGTTTTATTTGTGAACTGGATGGTTAGGGTTAATGATATTCAGCAGCCAGTCAAAAGCTGTTTGCAGTGCAACTATATTAGATTCAACTTGAACCAAACTCGTAGCACAAAATATAATACAATAAAATAAACATGTAATCACTTTGGAGAGAGTAGAATGAGACTGAAAAATTCAGTGTCGGGGATGTATGTTTACGTCTGGTGGTGGGCTTTTTTTTTTCTCTCTCTCTCTCTTATTATAGACAACATGGATAGCTTCCATTATTTCAATGTGCTAAAGGAAAATGTGCAAGAAAGTGTTAATAGCTTAATTTAGGCTCAGATTGCCATCGACAAAACATGGCCCTAATCATGGAACGGAAATTGCTCTTATATGGTTGTTGTACTGTACTCCCCATATTCTTAAGTTTACAGCACAGACCTTAATACAATAGAACATCTTTGTAATACACTTGGAAGAATGCTCATAAACCGTGAAATATGAATAAGGCAGCTCAACACAATATCTAGCCCAAGAAAGTCAAAATATTAAATCAAAGTCTTAGACACCACCAAACAACTGGTTCATTCCATGTCAAATAGATTAACAGAAGTGATAAAGAGAAGAATGCCTATATAATATTAACGCTGTTATTATGTTTATGTAAATTGTCATTTTCTTTGAATGTATGAATACTTCTTCCCTCATTGCGTGAAGCCATCAGGTACAAAATGTTTATTTACTTGTTGCAAAAGACAAATTTGGTTGATTCTTTTATACACACTGAATCAGGAGGAAAACCCATACTGTTAGTTTAATGAATGTCAACTCTGATTTTGATTATAGTTCTAATAAATTAAGCTATTCTATATAAATCATGATATACGATTACCTTTTTCCATGACTGTATTTTAACTGTCCTTAAACTACTGAAATAAATAACAGCCTATTATGTAAATATAAATTGAGTAATATAGCAAAATGGAATAAAACACAATTACCAAGGTGAACCATAAGACGACTATGAACGACAAGTAAAGTATTGTCTCTTTTTAGCAGTGGAAATTTCCTCATAAAACGAAAATTATGTTTCACAGTTAAACCAAATTTCAAATCGAAATTAGAAATAACAAGTCTAGAGATTGCACTGTTTCATTTATTTTATGGAGCGCACACACCAATAATTGTCATTAGCAGGAAGTATCAATCCACCTATACTGAAACATTGATATTATATACTTTTTTTGTACTATTCTGCTAAACCATTATAGCTTGGCCTGGCACTGCTGGCATTAAACTGGATAAATATTCTTACCTTTATTCTGCTGCCGTAGACAGTATTCACCGTATTGCTTGACACAACACGAGTAACTTAACACTTCCTTTATCAAGAGTCCTCTTCTGCACATGTCCAACCCAAACTCACATATACACATGCAGCGATACGAAGAAAATGCCTTTCCTGTTGCCATAGTGACACATTGACTCCTATATCACATTCAGCTCTACCAGAATCCACAAGTTTCACTTCGAAAATGACCTGCGGTATGAAGGAACGTAAATATTCGTTATATAGTACCTGGATAAACATTCCATTCAAATCCTCACATGTATTCATTCGACTGCTGCGTACACAGCCCCGTACTTCAGCTACACTACGTCATTACGCTTTTGTTTTCCTCTCCTTTAAGTCTTCGCGCCCACAGTCCAACTTTTGCTGCATTTACGTACAAGCACTACCCGACATCCCTACTGAAGAAGGAATGGTTACAACCATTAAGTTAAATCGGCACACACACACGCACGCACGCACGCACGCACACACACACACACACATACATATGCCACCTCGCTGCTACGAACCTGAGTCACGACCTTTCTGACACAAGATTAGTCAGCACTCTTACAATTTTCTTCTCTCGATGCTAGTGCCAATTGCGAATCGGCATCCCATGTGTACCAACTGTTTATGACGTAGCTAGCCACAGTGTACTGTTAACTTGATGTTGCCAAATCTCTTAGAAATTAAACGTTGCATGACACTTTAACATTAAATTGTGACTAAATATATTCAAATTAAGGTAAAAGTGCATTACAGCATTGTTTTCACAATATTTGCGCAACAGTTATTGAAATAATAAACCATTTATAACCGTTTGTCAAGAAGCAAGATGGTTTCAAATATTTGACACTTTTTTGAGTGTCAGAAACGGTTCTTTATTGACAATAGTTGTATTGTGCATATTTGTTACACTCCCCGTCTAGAATTCTGGTTAAGGTACGGCCGAAGTACTACCTTCCACCCAGTATACACACGCCTACGACTGAATGAGATTTTTTGCTCATTTCAGTTTATGCTTTGAGAACGTTCTAGCAAATCATGTGTTCTTTCCGAATGCACTAGATTTGGCAACATCAAGTTAACAGTAAACTGTGGCTAGCCTTCACGACTTTTTGCTTTCCTATTTAAGTACCAATTTCCACACCCAGAAGTTAAAAGAGGAGTAGCCATTGGTTTGCAAAATTTCATTTGTTTGTCTTTCAGTGTTCGTCGTATTGTTCCGCACATCCTCTGAAATTTATTGATTTTAAATTCTATGTCTAATTAAATTTTACATCCTGCATAATTTTTGTCTTATTAGATACCCTTAATTTGTTAAGCCACAAGTTATTTCAAGTAATCTTGAATAATAAAAAAGTGAACAATTTGAAAAAAAAAATCCCTTGGCATTGGTCTTAATCTATTTTTACTTTCTCTACTTGTAAGCAGAAGGAAGTATTCCACCCTAAAACGCGATTTCGAGATTTCACCGGAAATATATGTGTTGAGAAAAAATAAATATGAATAAATAAAAAACCATTTTTAGGAAAACGTCCGCACGTGCGTGTGTGTGTCTGTCTCTCTCTCTCTGTGTGTGTGTGTGTGTGTGTGTGTGTGTGTGTGTGTGTGTGTGTGTCTATGTCTCTCAACTCAAAAACGAAAAGTCAGTATTTAAGTTTAATGTCTTTCAAGGATACGACACGAAGATTTTGAAGAGAATAGCCCCACCCTAAACTATCCTTTACATGGAAAATGTTTCAAAATTTTTTATTTTCTTGAAAATGGCTCTAACGGTTTTAATTAAAATGTCATATGTTTAAGATATTTGTATGGCATATGAAATGCATATTTTGAATTTTCTGGCTATAGCCTATGTAGTCCTGTTTGCTCTGGATGATTTGAATAACTCGTAAACCGTAAGAGATAGACAAACTCTTGCTGTACAAAAAATGTACGTCTCGCTAAAAGACACAATTTACACCTGAATAAATGTTTTTGTAGGGTGAACCATTTCGTAGATATTCCGTGTTATGTGCGTGAGTTTCGGAAAACTTAAAACTTTCGTGAAATGGATCATCGTTGTCCATTTTTTTATATGTTAAACGAGCAAAGAGAACGGAATCTCAAAGCTTCAAAACATTTGACTATCGCACAAAGCCTACTGTATTCACATATTGCCCTTGCATCTACAAGGAAATAACCAATAAGATAGTTTGTACAAATGTTTATCTCCACTAACATGAAGAAGATATATTAATAAGAGTTTATAAGAATGGTTAGGACAACAGTAGAGAAAGTCATGTGAGTGCAACACATGAGATTTTTTATCCTTCAGTTCTTTCTCGCGATGTCAGGAAAATGCGGAATACATTCAAGGACCTGCTTTTAAACATCTGACTATCTATAGGCCTCTATTGTTGCTGTACCTGCAATGAAAAGAAAGTATTTCTGCAAAATGTGTATCTTAATACGAGTTGATAAAAAAGAACTCTTTTTCAAGAATAGTTTATAATGGGTGCTACGTACGATTTGTCCTTGGGCTAAACAGTTGGGGTTATAATTAATGTGTTGCCCATCGGCCTCTAAATGAATGGGGCGATATCAAGTTCTATGCAACTTTGCTGACAATTTGGCCTAGCAAATGTATGAACAGCAAATTCAATAATTCGCGCTTCAATTAACAAACAACAAATTCAACAGGAATTTCACCCTCAATTACGAATTAACTGCCTATACTACGTTTAAAACGGAACCACTTATGTTAAACTCCACAGCGACAAGAACAGCTGCACAATTGGACATAAATTAAATAAATTACAAAAAAAGACCTCCCAGTTCACATGAAGGGAAATTAAAATCAGCATAAAAGTTACGTAATAAACTAAAAAGCACGACTGCGAAGTTGCAACACAATCTATTTGCTGTAATTAACAAAATTATGAAGCGAACACGGGAGTTTGTGTGCAAGATAAGATAAGATGTGTTTATCAATATACATTTAAAAGTGTAAGTGCATTGAAAAGGGTATAAGAAGCAACAGTGATATTTCAAGAAAAAAAGAAAAGAGAATTGATTTTGTAAGTAGGAGTTTAGTTGATTAACTAGAAAATTTGCATGAACTATTTAATACATAGAGGGTTAAAGTATTATATACGAATTATTATTAGGTCATTAGTCAGAGTCGCCAACTGTATCACATAAATCGCTGAAAATAAAATTTTTACACGTTACCATTTCAATTTCACAAGCTGTTCTTTTAATAATCAGTTATTTTTCTAGAAGAAAGGCTATTTGCTAACGTTCAAAATAAACTGGTGTTTATTTGAGGCTATAAACTGGTTTTATGTTACAAAACAGAAGATTTCCCCCGTTGGCATTGTTGAGTAACTCTTGCTGGCTAATGGAAATGAATATATTTTAGGTTATTTTTTGTAGAATTTAACACTTTTTGGTCAGTTCATTGCAATATAGTATTTAAATTCATATTTTATTTAAGATATTCCAGATAAATATCATTCGACGGTTTGACCTTCGCAGATAAATTCTCTCACTCCGGTCGAAATTCATCGATTACCTCAGACATCTTATGAGTTATGACATTACTTGTGATAAAGTGAACATAAAAGATCCATATTTTGCCTTCACGAGACTTTTCTATTCACTCTTCTACCAACTAAAATTATAAAATCGAATTCTTATATTTTTGGTTAATTAAGATTAATTTTCCTTACTGATCTACACATTTCACAGTAGGTATAACGAGGTTGCAGAATTCGCATGAGCCAATCAGGCAGTCATACTTATCACAATTGTTTATATTATCTACACTAGGTCTTCCCTATGTTACTATCACTAACATATCCTCGTATTTCAACTGCGAGTATGGTCGTATTACTCATTGTTTATTACACTTTGTTCATCCATTTCGAAGATGTTTATCAACTACTGTCTTGGTACACTTTACACATTACACTAATACAGCTGTTGGGGACCGTAACAATCGCACAATATTAAAACCAGGGTGCTCTTGTGGCCTCCAAATCAATCGTGTCCTTACGGCACATCTCGGAGACGCTCGGGCGGGTATAGCGACATGGGAATCCGAAGCCTTGGCGTGTTTATTCTTGCACTCCTCCGCCTCGCCACTGCTTGCCTGTATAGTAATGAAGGCTGCAGCAGCAAGCATCCGAAGTCTTATTCTTCCCTCTGTTCAATTGTAGAGAACGAGACGTATTCCATGATTTTTCATGAGGGAAACTAACTCGTATAGAAATTATTATTATTACTCGTTAATTTCTAGTTTACTTTAGACATGAGCTTCGGTGATAACTTTGATAATCTACAATATACGCCACTGTTATATAGGTAGACGAAGTCGTGTGCATGTGACATCAGATATTCTCCTCGTGGTCATTCAGAGAGCATGGAGCTTCAAAGTTTTCACATGGAGACACACTTCATAAGAACTTGATGTGGTTTTCCTTCTCTAACCTCGTTATAATTACAGTTAAATGTGTAAATGAGTAATGAATGTTTATTCTTAATTAACAAATAATGCAAGAACAAGATTGTGTGGCAATACTTTGAGGAAGAGTGAGTAGGAAAACTTTGTGAAAGAAACATCGATCTTCTTTTACCTATTTTATCACAACTCCAAACTAACCAATAAATTCTCAAGCGGAGTAAGAGAATTTACCTGGGAAGATCAGATCGTCGAATGATATTTATCTGGAATATTTCATAAATAAAATATGAATTTAAATACTATATTGCAAATAATTCACCAAAAAGTGTTAAATTCTATAAAACATAACCTAAAATATTCATTTTCACTAGTGCAGTAACTTACTCACCACTGCAAATAGAGGAAATCCTCTGTTTTATAACAGATAGTCAGTTTATAGCCTGAAATAATCGTTAGTTTATTTTTAACATTAACAAATAACTAATTATTAAAAGAACAGCTTGTGAAATTGAAATGGTAACGTGTAATAAATTTGTTTACAGCGATTTATGTGATACAGTTGGCGACTCTGACTAATTACCCAGTAATAATTCTATAGGTATAACAGTTTAAGCCTCTATGTATGAGACAGTCCATGTAAATCTCTAGTTAATCAACTAATGCACACTTTAAAATCCATAGTGATAAATTCATAATCAATGGGTTTTGTCTTATCCTGGGAAAAACATAAGTACACACAAACTACTGTCTTCAATTTTGTGAATTACAGCAAATCGATTGTCTTGCAACTTTGAAGGATAGCAGTCGTACTTTTTAATTTATCACATAACTTCTCTGCCTAATTTTAATTTCCGTTTATGTGAACTTGGATTTTTTCTGCGCGTGATTTATTTAATTTACGTTCAGTTGTGCAGCGTTCTTATGGCTGTGGAATTTACCATAAACGGTTCCCTTTTAAATGTAGCACAGGCTGTTAATTCCTAATTAAGGGTGGAATTCCTGTTGATTTTGTTGTTTGTTAGTTGAAGCGCGAATTATCGAATGTACTGTTCATACATTTGCTATGCCCAATTTTCAGCAAAGTTGCTTATAACTTCGTTATACTGCCTCAGTCATATTAACATTTAAAGCCCGCTGGAAAACAAAACTGCAAGCTGTTTAGCCTAAGGTATAATCGCACGTAGCATCCATGTTGTTATTGTAGTGTTTAACGCCCGCTTTTACTACTACGGCACCGCAGGCGGTGACACTGATGATACATGGAATGAAGATGGAGCACCGGTGGAATGAGATGGCGGGGGAAACCGGAGCACCCGGAGAAAGCCAGCCCTGACGCCGCTTCGTCCACCACGAATACCACCTGCGGGTCACTGGGATCGAACCCGGGCCGCCTAGGTGGTAGGCGAGCGCGCTAACCGCTCGGCCACGGCGCCGCCACGTAGCATCCATTATAAACTATTCTTGAGATAGTGTTTTTTTATCTACTCGTATTAATTAAGATACACAATTTGCAGAAATACTTTCTTTCCATTGCAGGCAGAGCAGCGATAGAAGTATACAGTCAGATATTTAAAAGCAGGTCGCTGAATGTATTACACATTTTTCCTGACATCGCGGTCAAGAACTGAAGGATTATATAATGGAATAATAAAGACCTATACCAACGGATTTTTGGACATCGTTGATGCCACTTATTTATTATTTAAGATCATTTGAAATAATTTAATAATCTAAGATGTCGTTCAATAAGACACACACAACGGCATTGCAAGGAAAACTCATGCAAGATCTAAAACTGAATTAAATGACAGGATAATAGAACAATGATATCTTTTAATTATTTAGACTGCAACATTATATACTTAAAACAAAAAGATCTCGAACTTAAAATTAATAAATTTCAGAGGATGTGCAGAGTAATATGACGAGCACTAAAAATAAAACATTTCAAGAGACACCAATCAAATTTTACAAAATATTAACTATGCCTCTTTTAACTTATGGATGTGGAAATTGGTCCTTAAATAGATAAGAAAAAAGAAAACCAGAATCTAGTGAAATGAAGTTTTTAAGAAGTGTACAAGGTATCAGCCTACGAGAGACAAAGAAATGAAGAAATACGGAAGAACCTAAAAGTAGGTACCTATTTCAGCTAAATGGTAGAAAACAAGAACTTTGTCAGAATTGGCGAAAACAGACTACAAAACTTCCTCTTAAAAGCTAACCAAGAGACCAAAGAAGTGTTGGAAGATCAGTTACTAAATAGACTGAAGTCCTGAAGTCGGAACAAGCGAAATGGACTAAACCCTGTAGAAGAAGAAGAAAAAGAAGAGGAAGAACAAAAACAACAACACCAAGAACCAGAAGAAATTATGGCTTAGAGGGAATTGCATTTCTTTATTGTTCTTTTTTTTTTTGCTGTTTCTTATCTTTTGTTTGTTTGCTTGTTTTCCAAATGAAGAGGACTGCACGGACTATTTCCAGGAAATTGTTTTTGCATATATGTAATATGATTCAGTATATTAATTCTCGTGAATCAGTTTTGTGAAAATAAAAGTTAACGGTAAAGATGTTGCATTTAAAGTGTAGTTTGTAAAGCTTCGTGTCCCATCTTTACATGACACAGGATTTATAGCAAATTTGCTAGTTATGAAGCTTTTGTTTTCGAGTTATGTTGTTGACACAAACACACACACAAACACAGGCGCGCGCACACACACATACACATGCATTTAACGTTTCCCTTAACATGATATTTTATCCGGTAAAATATTGGTATTGTATTCGGGATGAGATTCAAAAGATACTTGCTCTGCGTAGGTTTGTTGGCATAAATAAAGAGTAATTAATTTTGTTATATTATTATTTGTCATTATTGTCTGTCATTTAGGTGCAGTTTTCTTAGGTTTAGAGATTAATTGTCAAACTTCTCTTTTATTTTTAAGTTATTTTTATTGTAATTCAGTTTCTGTTCAATTCATTCTGGATCCACGAGTTCATCCTCACTAGAGAACCATAATATGCAGGTTGGAAGGGAGGTCATTACATTCCTTCTAATATGTGCTTCATAGAAGCGTTACAAACAAAAAAGTATAATAGCATTTTCTTCTTTGATCAGTCGATTTCGAAAAAATAAATGTTTTTTAATCGAAATTGGATGCGTAACTCCACGAGATTACAAAGATAAGTTTGTTATTTGTAAGATGCGTAGAGTAACTTATTTCTGACATAGCTTCGGTAGTAATTATGGGACATCACACAGGGCTTCGAAATAATTAATCACTTAAAAGCCATGAAGGAATACCCCGAGCGGCTCTTTCAGATGTGCAGTAAGTCGACAACGTTCTGTTGAGGTTGGTCAGGGAATTTGACCTGGTTTGTGGATATAAACAGGTCTGGCACCTTCGTTTTCGTGTAATGTTTTGGGAGCTAAAACTTGTGATTGACATACGCTCGAACAATAAACACAGAAGTACGGGGCAGGGTATTTGTTTGTGTTCCTAAGAAGCACCGTTACGCTGATTGTTTTTGTACTGAGCTAGCGAAAGTGACCACCCACACAATCTGCAGTGTTGCCAGCTTGTTTTCGATAAAGCTAAAATATCTCCGTAGGAAATGGCCAGAGACAAAAACGTAATATACAAAATGTGTTCCAAATACCGAGATCTATCACTGGTTTAAATTAATATAATGACTTCCCTTCCACCCTGTACATGCAGTCCCGGCGTTTTATAGGCTATACTGTACACACTGTCCACTGTGTCCGTCGTATCAATTTCGGTCGAAATGACTGTTTCGCACCGCTATGCATGAAGTAACTTGCTCTCATAGCGCAACGGTGTACTCGTTTGTCTTCGTTGTTGAGGTTCCAAGCTCAACTACTGCCATTAAGGTACTCTTTTATGTTTAATAAATTTAACAGGAACTGATAGCTGGTATATATTGGGTTAATTAGTTTAATTAAGTGAATTTCATGAATACACAAATTATTACTGGTTACACTATACTTTAATGAGCATCATAAATAAATGCTTAATAACATTGTAATAGTAAATGACAAACATAAGGTATAACTACATAATATTAGACTATTTAAAGATAGTCTTTCACACGAAAGGAAGTCTGAGAGTTTACAAAAATGTAGTACGCACACACAAATCGCTAACGTTTGCTAGCCTATGTTATTAAATTCGTCAACCTCTCTGATTCCTAAACTAGTGTATTTAACAGTAATTATATCATGCCAGAATATTATACAAATGAATCTTAACAATTTACCCGTTTGCCTCAGATGTTTGTAACAGTTGCTCGTACTGTTTTCGAAAACATTGTGCTACAGAGAACACGAATAACTGGAACTTCGTATTTACAGGAAAATCCACCTTCTAGTGCATTGGAAACAACACAATATTTCTTAGAACGTTCTCGAAACAAACAGAAGTGTCGTCAGCAGGCGTGACTTTTTTCTTTTTGTATTTCTTATGGTTTACCACTGTAAGGTACTACAAGCGGCAATTTATTAGCTATTCATCTCGATATAGCATTGTTTATAAACGTTAACAGAAGCTTTTAATGACGATGAAACACTGTAACTATAAGTTTAGTCTTTGTATTCTTATTTTAGCAGAAAAATACATTTTCTGAACTGATTATCATTATCATACTATGATTCTCATGTGAAAATGTTAGGGTAAGTCTACTGAAGCGTATGCTAGAAGAGCAACTTCCTGGTTTTATAACGCAATTTTAAGCCGAATAAAAGAATATGTTCTTTCAACCATGACAGTGGGCGCCATGATGAGGGTTGCTACGTATTAAATAGCATGCGTCGTTAAGTTGGTATATATGAGTTGCCGATCGGCAATTGTCACTAGCATCGCAGACAAACGAGAGAGCAAAATTGTAGGAGTTCACTAACCTAGTGACATTGAAGGTTGCGATCGTGTTTCGGAGGTGCTGTAGTGTAGAAGTGTGTGTGTCGATTTGACTTATTGGCTGTAGCCGTTCCTTCTTCAGTAGCGATGATGGACAGTACTTATATGTATGTATACGTTGTGGGCACGAAGCTGTAAACTGTTATTGTGTGGCCGAATTACGATACTGTGTTCGCAGCGGTCAATGGGTTCATTTGGGGATTTGGATGGAATGTTTATCCAAGTACTATAGACGAATATATATGTTCCTCCATACTGGAGGCCATTTGCGTTGTAGAAACTGTGGATTCTGGCGGTTTTCTGCCAGGGTTGAATGGGGTCTACGTGTTAGCAACAGGAAAGGCACTTTCTTCATATCGCTGTATGCGGATATGTGACCACGTGGTGAAGGAAGTGATGGTATGTGTAGTAAATACTGTCTACGGCAGCAAAATAAAGGTAAGAAACGATTTTCATTAATAACCGTATCAGGCCAGACTACAATGGTTAAGCACAATAGTACAAGAAAATACCAATGGACTTTATTTTTGGACCATATTTGCTATATGTAAATTTAATAATTACTCAGATCGAGCCATGGAACATTATATTATTTTGTAACCCTTTGTCGGAGAGAAAGTCTGACGGGGTATTTGTGTAGCTTGAAGGTTCCTTTAATATCATCACAGGGTTAGTGCGGATATATTATATATTATATCGATGAAAGAACCAATATTACTTTCAAGAATATCTTGAACATTTCATTAGCACTCAAAATTCGTCAGCCTTCCTATAAATCACTTTTACAAATTTTCCTCTTCACAATGGCGGACTCCGACGTTAATGAATTAAAATGGCTAGGCAGAATAAATAAATAAATTATTTTGTTGTTTAACGACGCTGTCAATTGCCAGGATCACATCAGCGTCGCCAGTGTGCTGGAATTTTGTCCCGCAGGAGTTCTTTTACATGCCAGTAAATCTACTGACATGGAGCTGTCGTTTTTGAGCACACTTAAAAACCATCGGCCTGGGCCGGGTTTGAACCTGCGACCTTGGGAACAGTAGGCCAGTGTCTAACCAACTGAGCCACCCAGACCGACGGCTAGGCAGAGCCAGCAATTGTAGAAGTCGATGTTCCTTGAGCAACTCTTTGCAATTAATTGGTTTTAATTTGTGTCATTTGCGATACAGTTTCTTTTATGAGAATTGCATCAAATTTACAATTACTTTTTAATTCATAATATACATTTTTTTTGTCGTTACACTGAGTCCATCCTTCATGTTTGTACAAGAATGAACAAAAGAAGTCAGGCTACGCTACCCATATTCTAACAGAATTATTTCAGGGGACTGTCTGTTACCTCTATATATGCAATTGGAATTATTTCAGAGGGCTTAAACAAAATACTGCTTTATTTTCTACCAGTGCTAATTGTTAGAGAGGTGTAGAACTTTCTCATTCATGGACGATTTATGGTTAACTTGATAATTTAAGATTTACTGTTCTGTTCCATTATTCAATTTTTATTCTCTTTGTAATTAAGTTTCACCTACGGCGGTAACTAGCCTGTCCAGGTCTATATTATTTATTTCAGTAGTTTTAAGAAAATTCAATGTGTGTTTAATTCTACGCTTCAGGTGATGCCAGAAAGCAGATCATATTGCTATCGTATCCAACTATATAAATACACAGGTACTGTAAAATACACAAAGTTCAACTCGGACACCAAAACTTTCGTAATAAAACCATTATGCATTAAAGTAACAGTGCATTCAAATAAATACTTAGATGCCATTTGGAGCGATACCAAAATAATTCTAGGCTACAATAGCTCTTGTCAAAAAATATCTTTGTGTACCTGGTGAAATTTGAAGGTCACTGAAATATTCGGTCAGAAATGGTATGGATATTTTCCTCATATTCAAAATTATTTTCCTAGGGTAGGTAGACTCAACTTTTAACCTTTTCTTAAGATCTTAGAGGAGGTGGGAGAGCTGATTCTCATCTAATTTCATAAATTCTCTATTGTGGCAAGTTCTTGACTCCGAGGGGGAGGGGGGGTATATGTATGGTTTTTGGGGCAGTTAGGAAGAAACTATTCTGTAACAATATGTGCCTCGTGTTTAGGTCCTATCTTGAAAATATTTTTTATCCCTAATTTCTCTGCATATTGTAAGATTTTCTATAAGAATGCTGAAATGCTGATGTTCGTGCATTCTGTTTTCAGTAAGAAACAAACTTCCCATTCCACTTACTGATGTACACCCCCATACCATCACATGACCACCTTAGTTTTTCTTTAGGATGTAAATTCCTTCTGCTAACTCTGTTGGTTTTGCACCAAACACGAAACCTGTCTTCTGTATTAAATACGTAAAATGGACTTACATCTGTAAGAATTAAGTCGTTACACATTTTTTTCTCTTTTACATCATTAGTTAGTGAACTGCAACCGCTTTGCTTTTTTGTTTACATGATTTTTTTCTAGCTCTTCTTTTGTTATCAATAACCCTTCTAGATATGTGTAGGTGTATACCTATATATGATGGAGTAATACTGCCACCTAAGGTGTACCAAGTCGTCATGTTTATTTTGTGTCATAGTTTATTGTGTTCATTGGATCAACTTGAATCTAATATAGTTGTTCCGCAAAGAACTTTTAACTGGCTACTTAACAAACATCACTAATCCTAACCGTCCGGTCCACAAATATAGTAATGCTATCCTTGGTGTTTACGTCCCTCCACTAAACCGGATATTTAAATGAGAGTAATGTCAAATTTCATAGTTCCACTTATTCATCATTTAAATAAAACTATATTCTGTATGAGAGGTAGAACTGGAAGTTAAAAATTCAATGCCACAACTGGGATTTGAACCACAGACCTTCCGCTTACCGGGCGGACGCTCTAACCACTGAGCTATTGTGACAAACTGCCAGAATGGCATTAAATTCTCAAACCAGTTCTACCTCTCAAACTTTGCCCACACACGGCTTGTGTGTTTAAAAACACCAACAGTAAGTTTGTTGGCATAAATAAATAATAACTATATTCTGTAATTGCATTTACCTTTCCATGACTACCTATATAGCTATATTTCGTAATAAGTACTTAAACACCTGAACACTGTCTCTGACATGTTTATCGTGTGCCTGCTTTGATTTATAAATAAGTACAGTAAATAAACATTCATTTTATTTTACCTTTTTAACTCATTTTTATTAAAGAAGGTATAAGTTTTTAGCACTTGGGTAATTATGTAGGGTAATTATTTGATTGCGATTTTGAAGGTTTTATTTGATGGTCAAGGTTGGTTTTTTGATTCATGAGGAATTGTGTATGTGTACTGCAACAGTTTTATTTTGTTTATGCGCCAGATATTTATCAAATATTTATCAGTGTATTATTATATGCACTAAAATCATTTAATAATGTATTTACGATGAAATTACTGCATCAACACTGCGTTTCCAACTATTTTTTTTTTAAAATTTAAGGTCGTTTTGGCAACGTAGTCTTATCACGACCATAGATAAAAATGCATTATGAATATCACTTTACAATAGTTATGTATTCGAATATCACATTATAAATATTAAATTTGAGTGTTTTATATCCATTAAAAGCCCTTAACACCTTTTGAGCATGTTGGGCCTATTAAGTGCATTAGGTAAATTTGAGAAGCTGACGTGCCAAAATTGTTTAGAAACGGCGTTTATGTACTAAATACATAAACCATTTTAACACGTAATATACTCGTTTATCAGCATTCATTTGTTTAATATCTGCCACATAAGCAAAATAAAATCGTTGCAGCCACGTAAGGAATTTGCTCATAAGTAAAAACTGAAGCTTGACCGCCAAATAAAACTTTCCAAATCATAATCAGGGATATAAAATTTATCAACTGCATAATATTTCATTCATTTTCTCGAACGACTTCGTTGTACATAATTACCATTGCTTTGATTAAATATTTGGCTGAAAATTCACACAAAAATGGTCCTGGGAATTAGAAACCACCATTAAACTTAATTTCATGCTCCCAGGGATAGTTTTACTAGTCAGTGGTAAATTTCAACACAATGTCAATGTGATTCAAATACAAAGTTGACGCAAGTTCTGTTCCATTGAACAATGTTAGCTATATTGTCTTAAACCACAAGTTAAATCGCTATACCCCTATGTTAATGCATTTAACAAATTTTAGAATTTAAAAGATGGCTTCTGTAAACCGAGCTGTTAACACGGAGTTGTTTATTGGCTTTTATGAATGTTGGCCATAAGCAAAGAACAGCCATGCGCCATAATGATTTTGAAAACCTGCAAAAGGGTGGGTTTTCAAAGCGATGCAGACTGTTCAAAGCGGTCGTGAACAGGATTTTAGAGGAAATACCAGAAGTTAGAATAACTTCAACAGAAGCATGTCTCTTTCTGCTATGTTATGTGTTAAGTACACAGAAATTTTAGCACTTTTCGTTTAATATTTTGATAGTGTTACGATCGCCGAAGGCACTGTTCGTGGATTTATCCGCAAGACTTTGAAGCAATTTTCCTTCAAGAAGCGAACAGTGTTGCGATAGATTCTGGCTTGATTTTATAAATGGTGTACTTAATTTGTTGGTAATTACGATGGCGTCTCGTATATTATGAGGATATTAGGTTCAAGGTGTGGTTTGGATTTGCCTCGGCTGTGAAAATGCTCAGCAGTTGACCATGTATCTCAAGTCAGGTGGTGGAGAGAAAGGAACTAGGAATTTTGGAAGTGTCAGCTGTAAAATGTGCATGTTGAGGATATAATTAGGCACACACCTTCGTACATTCTGTAATCTATATTACATATAACCCAAACATTACACTTATCTGTTACACAATACAACCACCTCGCGGTTAATGCGACCGCTCTCTTGGAATGCTACGTTGCATCTCTTCAGTTGGAGTCTGTTTCTCCGCTCACACACAGTACTCCTGCAGATGTTTTAAGGATATGCTTTATTTCAAATGGTAATTCCAAGGGGTGCATCCTCATTAACATTAGCCTTCTCTCTCTCTCTCTCTCTCTCTCTCTCTCTCTCTCTCTCTCTCTCTCTCTCTCTCTCTCTCTCTCTCTCTCTCACACACACACACACACACACGGACACTTATAGACCTTCCATGATGTAAGAAAACTACACTCCCTATTCTGCAATTATGGCCATATAGTGGGTGGAAGGGACGTCATTACATTAATTTAAACCAGTGGTACATCTCGGTATTTGCAGCATATTTTATATCTTACGTTTTTGTCTCTGGCCATTTCATATGGAGATATTTTAGGTTCGTCGAAAATAACCTGGCAACACTGTAGAGTGTGTGGGTGTCACTTTCCCTAGCTCAGTACATAAAGAGCGTAATGGTGCGTCTTGAAAACAAACGCATACCCTGTCTTGTCCTTCCGTGTTTACTGTGCGAGTGTAGGCTAATCACAAGTATTAGCTCCCAAAACATTACACAAAAGTCAAAGTTTCCAACATGTTTTCATCCACAAGCCAGGTCAATTTCCTGATCAGTCTCAACGCAACGTTATCAACTTACTTCACGTCTGAAAAGACTACTTGGAGTATTCCTTCACGTGTTAAATTTCACGTGGTAAATTATTTCATAATCATGTGTGATGTCCCATAATTACTACCGAAGCTGTGTCACAAACAAGTTACTCTACGTATTTAACAAGTAACAAATTGCCATCTTCGTACATTCTTGAGGAATCCAATTTGGTTCAAAAGCTATTTAGTGTTTCGAAATCGGCTGATCAAATAACAAAATGCCATTCGACCGTTTTGTTTGCATTGCTTCTATGAAACACATGTTAGAAGGAATGTAATGACTTCCCATCCACTCTGTAAATGAGCTACCATAATACCATGATCAAATTACTACTGTCACAAAAGTTATTCTACTCAATTAATACCGTCACAATACTTCTGTTGTAGTCTCCTTGATCCGCTGATAACACATTTTTGTTGTAGTATCCGCCACTAGTTTTAACCTGTTTTAAATGCTGTTCACAATGGCGTTTTTGGAGCTGTTTTGCTAGTACAAAACTGCCGCAGGCTGCTTGCTGTATCTGGCAGAAACACCTGAATTCCAATTTAATTTCTTGTGGATTCTTTTCTGCATTATCCCCTTTAAACCATTTTGGTTTTATTACTCATTAATCCTTCTATACCTGCGTGGTAAGCTCTCTTCAAACGGTGAAAAGTTTGTTACTGTGCATCTAGATTTCCCTGATTCTAATGTCAATAAATCGGAAAAGTAGTGTAATTATCCACGAACGTAAGTATACAGCCGTCTGCTACTGAAACGGACAGCACTGTGACGCGTAGACAAAAGCGTACTGGAAATAGCTTCTCAAAAGCTTTTGCAGTAATCTATGACGTCAACAAGATTACAATTACCCTAAAAACGTTGTGAAATGCATGTTAAACTTGAGCAAACAAGATATATTTTTAGCATCGGTTGGTGAAACTCGCCCTTAACGTAGTAAGCAATTTTATTGACAAATGAGTTCAGACAGCGCGCGTTCTGTTATGCTGCGGGCGTAACTTTTCAAGAAAACTGATTCTTCTAGCCACCTGTAAGAGAAAGCGTTAGTTGCCAAACTTATCTGTATTTCAAATCTATCGGACAAAAACGAAGTACTCGTAAGCATCCCATATACTTATCGAAATCTATCACTGTTTAAAGATTGAGATGTGTGTGAATCCCTCCCATGGCTTTTGTATACACACAACATAAGTTTGCAAACCTGCCGAATAATGGGCCAAATTATCTAGGTGTCGATGAAACCTTACACCTCATACTTTCATCTTTCAGTCGGTAAAACGACCACAATTTATTAATCCTTCACTTTAGTCCAAATTAGTTTCATATAATTTGGTATGAATATGTGCCTGAATGAATTAGATAGCTGAACTGAGGGACTTGTTTAGCTATATTTAGTCCAATTTTGAAACCTTCAAGCAAATGTGCAAATTACGTTGTGTTTATCCTAATGCTTTAAAGTACTTTAAAGACTTTAAGAGTTTAGATTATTGCTCTGGCGTCAGTTGATCTCTCTAAACGCTTATATTCAAAACAATGGCTTTTCTCTTTAAAGCATTGAGTGCCCAACCCTTATCAACCTCACTGCAAGACGTAAATCACTTCACCCATTTCTTACTACTTTCATGAACACATTAGACAGGATCCTCTCAACATACTCTCACTGAAAAAATATGCTGTTGCCAATTCGGTTACAGTTGTGCATTCCGTATTATTAAATATTGTGCTTGTTGAGTTACACCTCAGAGCGACCGAAATAAAAGAAGTCACAACACTGTCCACGTGGCAAGTTGGTGCGCTAAAAGGCAGTGGGTTGAGGAAATCCGTTAAGGCATGGACGATACTACAGCTTTGGAACATAAGCGACACCGTCATTCTTCCATGAGAAACATAGTGATATAATTTGGCAGTGATTAATAAAACTTGCCCTTTAAAGCAAGTGGTTTAGGGATTATGCTGTAACTTTTGTTTATTACTTACAATGGAACACACTTGGTGCATGTCAGTTATACAATAATTATAAGTATGAAATTATTATGGGAAGAATTCCCACCTACTGTTAACAAAAACTCGTATTATACAGCAGAAAAATGTTCAAGGAAATAACACAGGAAAAACATAATGAAATAAGAAATTAAGCAATAAAAGAGAATGTTCAACAAAATCTGATGCTGTATTTAGATGACTTTACTCTTGTACTAACTATTCTTACAAGCTCTTATTCCCCTGTTCTTCATGTTTACCGAGCAAAACATTAGCAGAAATTATCTTATTGTTAATTTTCTTACAGGTTCAAGGGGAATAAGGAAATACAGTAGTCTTTGAGCGATAGTAGAAGTACTGTAAAACTATTGTAAAACGTAACCAAATAACAAGGAATATCTCCGAAATGGTTCAATTCACCAACAATTCATTGGGACATAAATTGTATGTTTTAACGGGATCTACATTATTGTATAGTAAGATTTGGTCGATCTCTTACGGTTTACTACTTATGCAAAAGTTAAGGGTTAACAGGCCTACGTTGGCTATAGCCATAAAATTCAAAATATACATTTCATTTGTCTTAACAGATCTTAAATATGTGCCATTTTAATCAAAATCTTTAGTCATTTGCTAGAAAATTAGCATGTTTCAAAATTTTTCCATGTCAAGGGTAGTTGGTGGAGGAATTTTCTTCGAAATCTTCTTAAAAGATATTAAACTTAAATACCAACTTGGTTTTTAAGCGAATTTTTGTTTTGGAGTTATGCTGTTCACACACACACACACACACACACACACACACACACACACACACACACACACACACACACACACACACACACACACACACACACACACGTGCGCGCGCTTTATTTCTTGAGCCTCAAAACATGTTTCCGGTAAAATCATAACATGGAATTTTTGGGTGGAATGCAATACTTCACCTACTTATAATATGTAGTAGAGAAAGTAACAATCACCCCACATTAAAACCTCTACTTGTGGTCAAATTTTAAATTATTTTATGCCTTTCCACTAACATCTTAATATTTGGGTAACATTATTAAAGTGGCAAGTCTCAGAGCAGCGTAAGGTTATCGTCAGACAATTCTGCTTTTAGACGACAGTTCATAAAGTTTATTAAAGGAAAAAAAAACTTTTCTCAGATATAGCTATGTTTGACAATACGTTTCTGTAGCACATTTACGAATCCTGGGTATGTTTATGGAGCAATCCTCGATAAAACTGACAATGTTATCGCTATACGGGTTTTTAGAGCAGAATCGCAGCATAAATCAGTAAGTTCTAGTTAACGACCAACTGGAACACTCTTGAGATCCATAGAATAGATCCAGAGCCACCAAATCTGAAGATCTTCCAACCAACTCCTAAGAGTGCGTTCAATGAGTCACAATACTGTGCTTTTCAAATGGGAAGTGTTCTGATCAGCAGCCAATGATATACGTTTACGTGCACATGGTTGCAAGCTCATTACCCCCACTCTTTTTCATATTCTTGGTGCTCATCAAGCCCCGTTAAGGGGAAAGCAATACGACAGCACAGCAGGACTCCGACGGTTGCAGGCCTGGAGGCGTTCAAGGACAAACTCCTTCGCATTTGAAGAGCACAGTTGTTATTAATTTCTGTACTTATGTTAAGAGACTGCAAATATGGTTGTGGCTTCACTTTTTCATTGGTGTATACGTTGTACAGCCCTAAGTAACACTGTCCCAAGGAGAGCAAGCATGTGCTGCTGTTACGGGCAGCGTGGGTCTGCTAAGCTCCAAAGCGCGCGCTTGCGCTCAAGTGCTCAGTGCGTTTGGCATTGCTAATCTAGGCAACGGCTCTCGTCTGACGTCACACGAACTGATAGGCTTGCTCTTTGTTCCGAAACATCAGACCACTTGAAGCTGTCTTCCTGTGATCTAAACTAACACATTTTGGGTAATCATGTTGGAAAAGTGTGAAACTAGTATAATATTGAGGGAAAGTTTGACACAAATGTTACAACTCATGTAGGGATGAAATACTAGGTCTCCCTTAACGGAATTTTGAATGAATGCAAACAAAAATTTTGCAACGGTTTTCATTTTTTGCACGTGCCACATGTTACTGAATGCCAATCTGAAAGGCCTGAAAAAATAACTTTATTCAACCTTTAACGTGGTTTCTCCAAGTGCAAATTGCTCAAGCAGGCAAAAATCCTTTCTCGTACTAAGCCTTGCCCTAATGGAGCCATTTTTGTCCCTTTACACTTTACAAGAAGAGTTTTTCCCTAGGGAAGGAAGTAAACACACACCACGTTAAAGTCCAATGAGGAGAAGCAAAAAAGGAAACCAAGATGGAGTACGCGCCATTTTAAACGTGTCTGCTCCTTTGTTCACAACTGCCTTCAATTTTTCCCTTCTTTACAACTCAACTCTCTGAGGAAAATGAAAAGTTTAAGAAGTTCACAAACACCGCATTGGTGTTGTCTGTCTCTGTCTACTCATTACCTGCCTGCCTGCCTGCCTGCCTCGCACAGAAGCTTTTCTCTTTGGTCTGAATGCGAAACCCTGATTTCCCACTTGGCACTGGAGAATTCAAACTTAGGTGGTCGGCCCATGCATATGAATGCCGCGGTAATAATTTTATCGTGTATGTATGTATGTACAGAAGAGCCTGGCACGGCGCGTGTGTGCAAACATATTAAAATATTTCATTTTTGCTTCGTGGCTATTTAAAACTGAGAACAAAGCAAGTGCTAAATTCTCCACAAAACCCTGCTGAGCCAAAACGAGCCAAATTCATTCGGGGTGTTCCTTTTTTTCTTTTCTACCCTTTACAAATGGGACCCCGCCACGATATGCTTGTGCCCTTCTATATAATTTCATCGCTGCAAAGCTCATACATATATGGTCAGAACATTGAGATGTAATTTATTGCACATATTAATAATTGCATTAGAAAAAAATCTAGTGCAGTTGCAGGAACGCCTTGCCTATAGTTCTTATTATTCAAAGAAACTTACTCTTTATCACTATTGTAGATAATTGCGTATTGCAGAATCGTAATTTTTATATCTTAATCATTGTTATTGTATAATTGCAGCAATGGATCTACTCTCTGTTCACTAGCGCATAGTGTTCTGCAAATCGCTGGCAAAAGAACTTCACGAAATATTTTAGCCTAAAAGTAACATTTTTAGTACTCATCCACTTTTAATTTTACTACGTATACTAAAGTAGAGGAAGTATTGTATTCCACCCAAAAATTCGATGCCAGATTACACCGGAAATATCCTTAAAGCTCCCTGAATTCAAAGTATTTTAGAAAAACGTCCGCGCGTGTGTGTGTGTGTGTGTGTGTGTGTGTGTTTTTTTTTTTTTTTTTTTAATTGCATGCCCCATTCCATATGAATACTAAATGCTTGAATTTATTTATTTACATACAAATTACATTTTATATATACATGTACATATTGTTGGTGATGTTCTATTTGAACATTTACATCTTTATTTACCTCTAATTTTTTATCTACCTTAGTCTAATTGAGTACTTCATAAATCTAGTACTTATCATATAGTGAAACGCAAATATAATTATACTCGTAACAGCAGTAGAGTATTGAACTGTGTGTGTGTGTGTGTGTGTGTGTGTGTGTGTGTGTGTGTGTGTGTGTGTGTGTGTGTGTGTGTGTGTGTGTGTGTGTGTGTGTGTGTGTGTGTGTGTGTGTGTGTGTGTGTGTGTGTGTGTGTGTGTGTGTGTGTGTGTGTGTGTGTGTGTGTGTGTGTGTGTGTGTGTGTGTGTGTGTGTGTGTGTGTGTGTGTGTGTGTGTGTGTGTGTGTGTGTGTGTGTGTGTGTGTGTGTGTGTGTGTGTGTGTGTGTGTGTGTGTGTGTGTGTGTGTGTGTGTGTGTGTGTGTGTGTGTGTGTGTGTGTGTGTGTGTGTGTGTGTGTGTGTGTGTGTGTGTGTGTGTGTGTGTACACTGCATAATTCAAAAACAAAAGGTTGTTGAAAGGCCAAGTTGGTATTTAATTTTAATTATTTTCAAGGATACGATACGAAGATTTTAAAGAAAATTCCTCCACCCTAAACTACCCTTTACATGGAAAATTTTGATTTGCTTGAAAATGACTAACGACTTTGATTAAAATACCATATGTTTGAGATTTTTATGGCAAATGAAGTGTATATTTTGAATTTTTTGGCTGTAGCCAATGTAGTCGTATTTACTCTGGTCGTATAACTGGTAAACCGTAAGCAATAGACGAAGTCTTACCACACAAAAAATGTTGTTAGCTAATGCTGGATTTCTGACAATGAAGTCATTAATCCTCTTGCTCTCCAATATTTTTCACTGATGGATGGGGTGCTAGAAGTGGCCGGGCATATTTGAAGGTGGTCTGGATCCATTTCCTCTTGCAGATCGCATAGAGGGCAGAATACAAAAAATTTAGATCTTGCTAAAACACACAATATATCTCTAAACTTTTTTTGTACAGTGAACCATTTCGGAAATATACCTTGTTATTTGTGTGCGTTTTGGAAATCAGACTTTCAAGTGGAAGATGGTGATTAATTTTTTATATGTCAACCATGCAAAGAGAACGTAATCTGAAAGCTTTAAAAGATTTGACTATCGCTCAAAGCCTACTGTATTCCCATATTGCTGTTAACCTACAAGAAAAATTAACAAGATAATTTTTGCAAGTGTTTTATCCTGACTAACATGGACATACTTGTAAAAATGATTAGTACCAGAGTAGACAAAGTCATATGAGTGCAGCACATCCGATTTGTTCCAGTTGAACCCTAAATCTTTTATAATAGTTCTGAGAGCTAGAGTACTACGTTGAAAGCTTATAGCATCCTTAAAATTGATGAATAATCTGGTTTTTCTTGACACAGGTTTTTCTTATACATAGAACTCTGGTGTTGTACGCCGAATGACGTATTTATTGAAATCACCTATTCTCTTACGCGTCTGGGGAGTTTCTTCCCAAGGTAGTCAAATGTCACTCCATCATCTACGTGCTTTTGCGTATTTTTGAGAACACTGAAAATGGAATGCAGTGAAGCACCAGTTGCCTTGGCTACTCAGACTTTTGTGATCATATTATACCTTATCCCCACACCTCTGCCTCTTGCTTCATGAAACAGTGGACATTTACAACAATTTTCCTGCTCTGACTATGCAATACTTTGCCACTAAAATGCCGGAGCCATTATTACAGTCAGAAATATAATAACATCTTTGACAGCATGGCACACGGAAAACTTTTGATGCAGACTGTACGAGGGGCGAGCTGTCAGCGCAAATATCATTACAGTAACCCCGATGAGGCAAGCAACAATCTATAGGCTCACCAGCTGGATTGACGGCCAGAGCCACAAGTCCAGAAGTTTTGCGTCAGCTATACCTCTATGCGTACAAATTAGCTTAGGAGCTTGTTAAAGAATATAAAGCTGCTTTAGATTTCTAATGGTTTGGTCTTTGTATGTCCTTTTACTTTTTCAATCACACAAGTAGACGAAGTACTCTGTTCCGTATAACAACAGTGTTTTGATACTCACTGTGTCCAGAGTGGCACTTGTGGAAAAGTATTGTGCGTCCATGTGTGCGAGAATCTGGTTTTGAACAACGGAACTTGAAGACAAAACATCAACCAAATATCAAACATCTTGCAAAGTTACGACACGAAGATTTTGAAGGAACTTTTCCCATTCCAAGCTACGCTTTACAGGAATATTTTATTATTCTGAATGTTTGAGTTTCGAAAAATATTTAGTTAAATCAGTAAACCCTAAGAGATAAAACATTCTAAAATGAAATGTAGGGTCATCCAGCCAGTGGTTGACCACTTAAGGAAACTTTTTGGAAGATTTACCTCTACAAGCCATATTTAATAATATTATTAACAATTTCTTGTTTCAATATGTTTAGAAGTTATCACATTAGAACATCTTAAGTGTAATTTCAGCCAGAGTGAAAAAAAAAATGGAAACCAGTTTTTTGTGACCGCCATATTCCAGAATTAGATCATCAACTTACCAGCACATGACAGATAAATTTTACCAGAGAAATGCAGATGAGAAAATTAAACAGATTGGGTAATAATTTTTTGAAAATGTAGTACTTTGTTCACTTAAACTCAATATACTCAACAATGAAGAGAAAGAAACGTAAGCCTAATCTACAAAATAAACCATCAAGAAACTGAAACATTACAAAAACTTAGTTGTTTCTATATTTTTCTGGCATCAAAATATAACATTTGGATAACAAAAGAGAAACACAAAGGTCTTCATGAAGTCCACAAAAGCTAAGGTCGAAATACTTGTAGCCAGGGAGCTGAAAGCTAACCAAACGATCATTAGATAACCAATATACCCATCTTAGAATTTGCCGATGCCACAGAAAGTTATTGGGAATCTTGGTTTGAATTTTTGAATAGACACCTTGTTATTTAAAGTGCAGGAATAGGAGTATAGAAGATGATGAAAGGGCGTAGGTGGTCATCAGTATCAAAAATGGATTTTTTTCTTTCCTAACATGACAAAACATAGATAATTGAACATTTTGAAATATTTGTGTTGCGTTTTTGTTAAGCATTTTTAAATGCATTCAGCCCTTCCATGTTTAAATGCCACGCCCACTCCAGCCCAAGATAGGCTTCCATTTGTGAAATAGACTTTTTCTGCACATTTTCTTGTGAAGTTTTTCTTGGCAAACTTTATTTCCTTAGTGTTTAACAGCATTGCACACATATCACATTTTCTAGTGAGTCCACAGGAAACCTGTTCTTCATAACCAAAGATAAGTGAAGTCTAGTCTAAATAGTCATATTTGTTGGCTGTTTATTGTTTAGCATTCCAGCATTCGAGAACAGGTCGTGCAGGTATGTTTATCTACACTGCACCTAGCCGCTTTAAATGCGACTTTATCAAAGTAAACAGTAGCTAATACTCAAATACATCAGAAATTGATCAGCTACAAAACTACGAAAGGAAAAATAACCCTTACGCGACAGCCCTTCGCGGGCTATAGCTTACCGCCCGACTTCTGCGTCCCCCACCTCTACCCACTGTAGGCGTTATGAGTGGGGTGCAGAGATGGAGACTGGGACGTGGTCAGTGCCCCGAGCCCTCCCGGCCTGTTATGTGGCTGGCGACCAGGCGTCGCTACTTCAAGTAACTCTCCAATTGGCCCCAAGGGACCTAACGGAGGCTGAGTGTACCCCGTGCCAGACCTTCCAGCGGGGGCAAAATCCCCACGCCGGTACCGGGGATCGAACCCGGGTCATCCGTGCCAGAGGCAGGCGCGCTACCACTCCGCTAGGGAGGCGGTCTCATAAAAAGCTTCTATGGCATGGCAATTAGAAATAATTGCAATAGCCTAAATGCAGAAAGCTGCATGAACTTTTTTCATACATGTTCTACAGACGAGAAGCCTCCCCATGTTCTCTGTTCACCAGGAGGTGAATCATGGCGTAGTTACCAGCGATCACTTGTGACAGGAGCTGAATATGCATATAAACATTTCTGTCAACTGCAATGATTAAAACATCAATCCAATTTACAGGAAGCTTTCAGCTATTGAAAAAATACATGCATGGTGTGACTGAGTCTTTCAAAGGGCAGAGGGTACCAAAAAAGGTTTGTTGGAGCAAAACAATTGAAATTTGTTTTTGACTCTGTAATGTTTTAATAAGTGTAATGATGGCAATGGAGATTGAACCAAGAGAGAGCATCAAAAAGCACTTCGGGCATCAGATCTGGACTACGCTGCTTGGGCTGATAAAGCTATGGAGGAGGTGTCCAAAGAAACCAGAGTAAAGAGGAGTTCTATAACGGAATAAAATGATAGGAAAGCCTAACAGAGCTAGAATCCTGGAGCTTTCTAAAGTTGAAATGCAGGATTAGAAAATCCATGCACATTTTCTTTACCCTCTCCTGGTAAATTGCACTATTCATAATTCGGGCACCGTTTTCTTTAAAACCGACAAAGGTAAACATGTGAACATTTCAAGATTATTGTATAATTTATGATAAACCTCCCTTAGTAGTATTATAGAATTAACTCGTATGTAGTCGCGCGTGTTTTCATAACGTTATTAGCCGCGCGGGGTGTTATTCAGATCACAAACAAAAGCGGCTTTAATTTCATATTTGTGCAGCATATCACTATTAGAAATATGCTTACTGAATAAATGACTTCAGGGTACTACCTCAACTTTTATGACTTATTCTTTATGTAATTAAAATATCAAATTACTTTTTCTTAAAGCACATACGATATATCCTATTTGCGTACAACCTTTTGTTATAACCATTTGTTTCTAGTATTCTTTGTTCTGTACTACTGATTTAAGACATTACACATCACTAAACATTTGTTCTGTCAACTGATGATGAAGTTTTATGAATTTAGTCACTGCCACTGGCCTTTTCATAACACTTTTCATATACGTTTTTCATCTGCCATAGACACATGGCTTTCAAACTTCCGACACAGTACGATTTAACTTCTCTGTGTTTACTCGTCTACGAGTAATACCTCTTGCAGAAGTTTTCGCGTTCTTTTTTACTCTACTCCATAAGGATTCATTTCTGCATCAATCACACACAGTAACAGATAGGGAATAAAACTATAATTTTTCTCAGTGTACAGTAGCGTAAAGAGTCGCGCGAGGTGTTGACAACAACCTAAGGCATATTTTTGCGTATTTTATTAGAATTTCGACTTTCGTTTTTGATTTTTTTACTCAAAGCCCACACATTGTTTCCTACAAAGGTACCAAATATCACGACGTTCTGCTCCCATCCATTATATAATACTGCACCGCTAAGAATGGCTAGGGTGTTCAGAACACCCCGCGCGACCACTAAAGGGTTATTTTTCAAATTAAAGTATTAGCAATATGTTTTGTGGTAAAAATAACTATTTTAATTAATAAAGCCTTTATGCACCTTTAGGCAACACAACAGATAGTTTATCACGAGCTAATTTACATTACGTTCCTGGTAAGTTTAACCTTCATTATCTAGACCAGGAATTGACGCTTTGAAATGTGAGATAAAATGGATAGTCTATACGACAGGCGTTGTTCATTTCCCGGTGCAGTTATGACCATGCAAAAAAAGTCTGATATATGATTGGTTTGTAGAAAAAGTGTTAGACGAAGACCAAAAAACTAACGCAGCGAAATGGATACATATTAAGGTATCAATTATCAAAATATCTGCATTTACATCCCTAACGTTGTGTATAATATGCAAGCTGGGAGGTATAAAAAGCTAGTAATATTTCAGAAGAGCTTCGTATTAGACATTGGTTGTGGCAGCTTGGGTAACACAGAGATACCTACTAGTAAATAAATTCAGCATTTGAACAACAGAACAATAATTCAACTGCCCTCCCCTTCCCGCACTTAAGTCACGAACTGTAGGAGATCTCTGCAAAAAGGTGAGTAAACCAGATTGTGTGACGGAGTGCTCTGTAATGATAATTTCATAAGTGCTTAGCTCACTTTCTTTCAATTGCAAGACCATTCAAATAAAGTTAGCGGTAAAAGTTGTTTTAAACTAACCTAGAATTTAGCAAAAGAAAAAGCCAGTAAAATAAAATTGAAGTCCCTGAAATATTATCTACCATTGTATGTAAAATATTAAATTGACAGTAGTTATTGAGGTCCACAATGTGTTGGAGATGAATTCTTTGCAGACTAACTTGACTTGACTCGTGTACCACAGGATCAATACAGGCGGTCCAGGAATGTTTCCAGTGAAAGATGCGGCGGAACTGGACACAGCTGAAGTTTTGAGCATTCCATGATACACCATACAAGTTCAGGAAGTTGACCCAAGAATGTTTTCATTTGGTAACAGTTGCTTCCCTAATGGAATAGCTGCAACTAAACTATGGACCCGCAACCACAAAAATTTACACAGTTTGTTCAAAAGAATCTAATCTCGTAGAGAGAATAGAAGGCATCTCCTGAGATAACACGGCATTAGTAGGCATGGGAAATCTTGCACCAAATCAGGAAATGTGGAAAATCCTTTTATTCTAAAGAAAAGCTGTTACTCGTTTTTTTCTCCTTGGACCATGGAACTTTAAGCCGTCATATAGTGTTTCGCTTTTAAAGGCATCAATTGTTTTTTTTACTACTGCATTCTTCTTCTACCTACAACTAAATATGCACAAGTGTGGTGAAATGTATCTCTGTTAACCAAGATGGGTAGAAACACAAGCTTTCTTAAGAATATTTTGAAGAAGACTGCAGAAGAGGTTATTAGTGCAATTTATCAGATCCCTTTATTTGTATTCACTTTTCCGAACCAATTCATAAAATTTACGAAAATTAAAGCATCAAAACTCATGAGATTGCAAGTCGTGTTATGTATGGAGGAAACGGCTTGTTGCAATAGTCCAAAAACCAACTGTGACATTTCCCCCCTATTATGGCGCGGTCCGGTTATGTTCGGTGTTACTACATCCGTTATGTTGCCGCAGAAGCCCTTATTTTCGAACGAGGGCAACAGATAGATTTTAAAACCACATTCTTTTTAAACTTCATATCTGTGGACGCCATTGTATTGCTCGTGTGTGCGTGGTTTTATCTTGAATTGCTTTAGTGTTACACGCAGCTATACTTGTAGTTATTGTAATTTTTGGTTCACATCATAACAGAACACTAAATATTATGATATTTAACATTCGGAATCGAATTCATCCATAAGTGTTATTGCAGAACCAGAAATTAGTAGGTTCAGTATGTGTTGTGTGGCAACGATGTTCAAGCATTGTTGTCGTGTCAAAGCATTTTACCTTAGCCCTGAGATATTTGAAGTTATAAATAATGCTTCTATTATTTAGGTTAGCAGTACTGCTTTATGCTGTAATTGTGCACTCCAGCTTAGTGTAATATCAACCATATTGAGTTCTTGGAAACTGGCGATAAGCTGTTTCCCCTATAAATGAAGCTAGCATAAGGCATCTACTAAATTTAAAAACACATCTTTATTTCCTCTACTATGTATAGTAAGCAGGGGAAGTATTGTATTATACCCAAAATTTTGATGTGTAGATTTGACTGGAAATACATATTTTAAGGTCCCGGAATACAAAGAGCGTTTTTAGAAAGAGATGTGTTTGGAGGTGGGGGGGGGGGGCGGGAGCTGTGAACAGCATAACTCAAAAAGAAAAAGTCGGTTAAAGACTAAAGTTGGTATTTTAGTTTCATATCTTTTAACGATGCGGCTCGAAGATTTTTAAGCAAATCCTTTCACCCTAAACTCCTCTTTACAAGGAAACGTTTTCGAAAATGGTGACCTCAAAAATGGCTCTAAGGATTTTGATTAAAATGCCGTGTGTTTAAAATATTTTTATGGCAAATAAAATGTATACTCTAGGTGACTGGCATAATTGGTAAATCGTAAGGGACAGAATGACTCTTACTGTACAAAAAATGTAGATATTATTAAAACAAAAGTTATGTCATAATGCAATTTATTTTTGACTTTTCTTTTCGGTTTCTTTAGTGCACCATTTCGGATATATTCTTTGGTATTTGCGCGAGTTCTGAATTACTTACATTTTCCTCTAGTGGAAGCTTGTCATTCACCTGTTTCTCCTGGCCGTGTAGAGAGAACGCAATTTCAAAGCCTTCATATAGCGACCAACTTTAAAAGATTTGACTATCACTTAAAGCCTGCTTTCTTCCCATATTCCCCTTGTACCTACAAGGAAATTGCCAATTACGCAATTTCTACAACTTTATCTCGACTAACAGGAAGAAGATACCGGAACAAGTTTGTAAGAATGGTTAGTACAACAGTGGAGAAAGCCATGTGAGAGCAGAACATTAGATTTTTTACTTTCTCTACTGGTAAGTAGGGTAAGTATTGTATTCCACCCCAAAATTCAATGTCGAGATTTCACCGGAAATACATGTTTTGAGGCCCCCTGAATCCAAAAAAAAAAACATTTTTAGAAAAAGGTCCGTGTGTGTGTCTGTGTGTGTGTGTGTGTGTGTGTGTGTGTGTGTGTGTGTGTGTGTGTGTGTGTCAGTCTGTCAGTCTGTGGACAGCATAACTCAAAAACGAAAAGTCGGTTAAAAACCAAACTTGGTATTTAAGTTTAATGTCTTTCAAGGATGCGACACGAAGATTTTGAAGAAAATAGCCACCCTAAACTACCCTTTACATGGAAAATTTTAATTTTCTTGAAAATGGCTCTAACGATTTTGATTAAAATGTCATATGTTTGAGATATTGTTATGAAAATAAAATGTATATCTTGAATTTTCTGGCTATAGCCCCTGTAGTCGTATTTATTCTAGACGACTTTTGCATAACTGGTAAACCGTTAGAGATAGACCAAATTATACTACACAGAAAATGTAGATCTTGCTAAAATACACAATTTATGTCTCAATAAATTTTCTTGTAGGGTGAACCATTTCGAAGATATTCCTTGTTATGTGTGTGAGTTTCGGAAAACTTAGAACTTTCGTGAAATGGATCATCGTTGTTCATTTTTTTTATATGTTAAGTGTGCAAAGACAACAGAATCACAAACATTTGACTATTGCACAAAGCCTACTGTATTCTAACATTCCCCTTGCACCTACAAGGAAATAAGCAATATGATAATTTGTGCAAATGTTTATCTCAACTATCAAGAAAGAAGATATAGGAATAAGAGTTTGTAAGAATGGTTAGTACACGAGTAGAGAAAGTCATGTGAGTGCAACTCATCAGATTTTTTTAATTGTATTCAGTTTCTAAACCAATTCATAAAATTCATGAAAATTTAATAGAAAGACCCATGGGATTGAGTCATAATGTGCAAATTATCTTAAGCATAAGGCTCATACAAAGTTTTAAACTGCGTTATATTTCTATCGATATCTGCTGCAATAAGTTAATTGAAACGATGATATGCTATTCAAAGGTCCATTACTGCCACTGTAATCTCCATTAAAACGCTAATGGATTCCTCTCTGGGGCAAAAATGTTTGAATAATATTTTAACAGTAATTTTACATCAGTTCATTTGTTATGAATGTTAAACAGAATGTGACATTTTTACCACTGTTAGATCAAGTACAGGAAAATTTCTCCAAATCGTGACTGATGTAGATAGATCTGCAGGTCATATTATTCCTTTCTTTAATATTCATTAGTAACGTGAAAAGAGAGAAACTAAGATAGAGCTGTAACTTATCTCCTGAGAAAAGTGGTGCTAACGAAATTACTGTAATGAACAGATGAAAGAAAAATAATAAAATAACATGACAAAGGAAATACAGTAGAAACTGAACAATTGAAATCCTACGTTTGCAGAATTGATCTTGAGTATTAACTATATGATCCAAGTAACGACTGTATCCTAGTGGATTAGCCAATTAAATTAATCAAAATCGCCAGACGAAGGGGAAAAAACAGTAAAAGCAATAAATGCACAGTAAGTGGAAAATGTGGATTACACATTTTAAAAATCTGATGTGCTGTACTCAGATAACTTTCTCTACTCTGGACTGCCTATACTTACACACTCCTACTCCTCCATCTTTTTGTTAGTTAAGGCAAACATTTGCAGAAATGACCTGTTTGTTAATTTTACTGTTTGTGCCAGGGGAATGTAAGAATACTGTAGCCTTTGAGCGATAGACAAATCTTTTAAAGCTGATCGTTAAACGAAGGCTTTCAAATTTCCTTCTCTTCGCACAACCAAGAGATAAAGTGAATAACGACCTTCAATTCGAGAAAAGTTTAAGTACAGCAAAACTGGCACAAATAATAAGGAATAACTCCGAAATGGTACACTTGACAAAAGAATTATTTGGACATAGATTGTGTTTTAGCGAAATCTACATTTTTGTATAGTAAGATTTGGTTAATCTCTTACGGTTTACCAGTTATGCAAAAGTCATCCAGAGTAAACAGGACTACATAAGCTATAGCCACAAAATTCAAAATATATATTTCCTTTACCATAAAAGTACGTTAAACATATGACATGTTTAGCAAAATCCTTAAAAGGAATTTCATAAAAAATCTAAATATCCAAAAAATGATCCATGTAAAGTGTAGTTTTGAGTGGTGGAATTTTCTTCACAATATTCGTGTCGCATCCTTGAAAGATAAACTTCCGTTGTTGAGTTATGCTGTTCACAGGCAGGTGCGCACTCACACGCGCGCACTCACACGCGCGCACTCACACACGCACACACACACACATTCGCTCACATGTACCTGTTTCTAAAAATGATTTTTTGGTTTCAAGGGGCTTAAAAACATATCGAAATGTTGGGTCGAATACAATACTTCCGCTATTTACTATACCTAATAGAGAAAGTAACGAGTCATAATTATAGTATACTTAGTAAGCAACATTTGCTTAAAGATCATACAAAATGTCGAGTTTTATTATTGCATGTATTGCTGTAAACCGTGCAAGCTTCTACTTTAGTTCTACACAAATCTAATGAAAACAATGACTGTCTACTAGATGTAGCAGCTGTTGGTGGAAACGGCCAGATATCACCTCTCTTTGCAGTTAGCATAGATGTATAATGTTTTGCTAGCATGCATTGGTTCATGAGATACTTATATTTGTAACTGACTTTTTCACTAAACTGAACCTTCTAGTGTTGCAACAAAGATGTTTAGTCAGTTTTATGATAGTTTATTTTAATATTATGTTGTCAGTTATGAACATAATAAATTAACTGATATTTGTTTATATCATAAATGTATTAGTTTATTTCAATATGGTGGCTTTTACCTTCTCTTTTTTAAAAAGTCAAGTCCGTGCAGTTATAGTCCGAAATAATCTACGCGTACCACCTCACTGGTTACTTTACGTGGGCCCTCCCCATCCTTTACCACAGCCACATTTGATTACACTCGCCGGGATTGATCTTACAACGTTCGACTTTGAATGCATAACCAGTCCATTTCGTCTGGCCTTTAACAATAATGTCGATTCGAATTACTCTCTTTAAGGTACCTGTAACATGGATATCCGAACAGGTTCAGGAAATAATAATCAATACAATAGAGGATTAAAATGTGAAACTCCTATCAGTTGAAAACACACGGGCAGAAAATTCACTAAGATACCTGCAAAGTTTATTTTGCAATGGGTCACTGAGTTTGAGCATTAATTTAAGCACTATCTAAATAATTTATGTCTGCTTTCACACGTAAGACAATCAGGCTTGTCAAAATGTTCTTGTGATGTTGGGGAACCCACTTTGAAAGATAAATGCAGAACTCGTACCAAATAGGAAACATCACAATAAAAATTTTGTCACATTACAACGTAAAAGATCACTAAGTGGTGTCGATCTTTAGAGCTCCCAATAGAAACATTAAAATTAATTAGCAAAAGTTAAAGTGGATCTTAAAAAGGCAAAAACTATATTTGTAGGCTAAATAAAACATGGTTATATCATTTTCATATAGCTACGTTACAACACGATTATGTATACACGGCATTTGATTTATTACCATCCAGTAATATACATAATGAATCTTTCAAAATAAGCCAAAATCATGCTGAGCAAACGAGCAAAGCTATGCGGAATAAAAATGCCTAAAGAAATAGATTTCATTAGTTTTTGTGTAGTTTTGTATTTCTGATGAGTTATATAATGATTTTAACAAAGAAACAAGATAAAGGGAAATAAAAGTGAATGTTAAATGGGATTCGAACTGATATTAGCCCACCTCTCTTGATTTGAAAGAACATACCTTAGCCAGTTCCGCTATAGCGAACCCACGAACTTTGTCTCACTGACTAAACTCACGTCTGTAAGTCTAGCAGCCAACACTGGAATCACTTTAGTTCTAGTCCACAACTTAATGAAACACCATAAGAACATACGTTCTGTAGGTGCACAAAAGCTGAATCTGCAATGTTTGCCCGTTAATGTAGGAGGATTGCTGAACGATTGGTTTTAAAAACTGCGATGTGCGTTACGAGGTGACATGGCTGCCATGTCCTCCGAACAGAAAGGCAAGCATATTACTAATTTAATTCTCGTACGATATTCGCAAGTACGCCTGAGATTTAAGTGATCCTTCTCACTGAAGTTTGGTTTTTACTTTTGTAAAAGATAGTACGTTAGGTGAAATCTAGGCTTTGAATATTTGTGTAAGTACGAACTAGAGAAAGTAATGGTTATTTTATTCAAAAATGACTTACTAAGGTTGCTACGGAGATACATTTACATTCTGACAGAGAAAGCAATGTCAACGAGTATAGAAAGAAGTATAATTCTTTTTTCTCTGTTTTATTTATCTATTTCATCGTTACAAGAATTTATACGTCCTTCAGCAGAGAATGAAGGGATCTCGAGCAACTGCGTTCCTAAATAAAACATTACTTGCATTGTGCATGAATTCCTTATTCAAATAACTCTATTTTACACCGGTTTAACTGTTTCCTATTTTGACGCAAACATCCGCTTCCAGCCCTCGCGGCAAAAATAATTTCATGTAAACAGGCCTTGCTCACCAAATTGAGAAAAATATACTCGAGTACTAGTGGGCTTTGCACACTTCTGTGTATATTACTTGCTCCTAATACCTGCAGTTTTCAAGATTGTTGTGCAGTTAAGATTCTCGCTCCATCTTAGATAGGCAATACTCTCTGTGGGTATGTTTCCTGGCTGCGGGAATCCAGGAAAACATGTATAAATACAGCCTTTAGTTGGAAAGTTTTGAACATTTTGTGATGCCGGGCGCGGCGTAAAGCATAGGACTGTTGGCACCGGGATCCTTCACGCACATGCGTTCAAGGTAACTGTTGTTTGTACGTGACTAACAATGGGAGCAGCTACACAAAACTTTCAAGAAAGATTTGGCCACGTGATCGCCGGCTTGTGTCAATCGAGAAAGGTCCGTGTGACGTCTCTACTATATAAGGAGGCCAGGAAACAGGGGTGTATTGAGTTTACAGTTACATGCATGAGTCGGTCAATGTGTCAGTGAGATGGAGACTCGTGTGTGTGTGTGTGTGTGTGTGTGTGTGTGTGTGTGTGTGTGTGTGTGTGTGTGTGTGTGTGTGTGTGTGTGTGTGTGTCGTATGGATACGTCGGTCCTGTAAAAAAAAAGCGCTGATGACCTAGCAGTTGAGCACCCTTAAATCTAGCCGTTATGAAGATCTAACGACCGTCGAGTGTTCAGAACATAACATATTTTGTTGTTCAATAACGCTGCCAATTGACATGGAACTGTCGTATTTAAGCACACTCAAAAACCATCGGTGTGCACCGGGTTTGAACCCGTGACCTTGGGATCAGTAGGCTAGCGTCTAACCAACTGAGACTCCCAGACGTCTTAGTGTATGAAAGACAGAAACAATTAAGACACTGAAAGGAGTGAGTCAAGGTTACGAGAAATAAAAATTTTTAGTAATGGTAACGCGAAAGGCTGCAGGCTGTTAACAAGAAGTATGATGTGTATTTGTGATAAAATTGTAGAAGACAGTAAAGTGATTGAAAAGTAACCGAACTAAAATTGTCCTTTTGTCACACTGGTGTAGGAAGAGGGATGTAAGAACAGGCACTGTTAGAACAATTGTTGTCCCGAATGGAGAAGATGGAGTCGGAAGTGAAAAGTAACCGCATTGATTTTGTCATTTTATCACAATATGTTGACGCAAACGCTCCTCTCCGTCGAAGACGTCGCCTTTAAGACCTATAAGATCTCGTGTTTGGTGTCCGGACTAGCTCTAGCAAGAGGTCCTAATCTGCAGGGTATGCGTGAGTTATGGTAGGAATGGAACCAAACGAAGAATCAACCAACAGACCACTTTATTTGTAAATTTCCAGATTTGTAGAGAACTGCCGACGATATTTAAATAGAATGTAACTTTGTAACTTCAACTACAACGTTATAACACTTTAACTTTGTCACCCTTTAGCAACCGCTGAATTATGTTTACGCGCTAGCTTACGTACAGTTCCCAAGTTGCACGTGCGTTATCTCGACTCGATTCAAGACGAGTGTGTGTTGCGTTGCATTTGTTTTTGCACGGGCAACACGAAGGAAGCGATTTCCATTGGCTAACTTTAGAGCACGTCATGGTAAGATAGGAATCAGCCCGCTAAATCGTTGCACGTGTTTGTTTTTCGTGCGCGTCAACAAAGCCTTATCACTCTTTTAAATCTGCCAAGGCTTCCATTCTTGAGACTTTAACATATTAGCTTTATTACGTCTTCCCCTTCACTATTGACTAGAATCTCCTTTTGTTTCTTTGCATTATCAAATATATATTGACATAATTTCGGTTTCAATGTAGACGTTTACCTATTCGATTTATGAATTTCCAATGACAGAAAAAGGTGGGAGCTACAAAACATTCTGCTCTTCCTTTGAAATAACCAATAAGACCACTTCAGTTATATTTGAAGTTTTAACGGGATGGAAACCGGTAGATATGTGTTTCGAATCCCGGTTAGGGCATTCAATTTTTTAATTTCATTCTATACTTTCCAATCCTGTCCTACACACGGCTATTGTGTGAAACACTAATTACATTGTTCAATCTAGTAAGTTTACTTGGTTCAGGAAAGCTAAATGTCGCTAGATTTTATTCTTAACTTATATTTGTAGGGCAATTGCTAGTAATACATAAAACTGGGTTTTTTTCAGTATAATACTGAACAAATTAACACAGATATTTGCATGAATAATGACGTCAGAGGTCGATTAATCACCGAATTAACAATTTAATTAGAAGGAAAATGCATTAAAATGTCATCACTGACCTGGTTTGCTCTCTTATATAGAACCATTAGCAAATGACCACTGAGGAAGGTGAAGTTAGCATTAACCTACAACCTGAATTCCCCCAGAATATTCTGAAATATTACCAGAAGTTGAAATATTCCAATTAAGCTTTTAGGGATTGTTATTTGAAACTGGGATGCAGTTCAGCATGCGGCATCCATATCTATATCATAAATAACAACAAGATTGGCATTAAACCTGTCAATAACAGCACTAACAGCTGTCCGTGAGACCCATAAAATGCACCTATTAGTCATGTTGTCAGTACATTAATGGAAGTGCTTTCTTCACGGGTAATGGTGGGGTCTGAAATACCCACGATGTTGTGCAAGCACATTGGAGCGATGCAGCAACTAACAGGGGCTTTCCTACGATGAACAGTCACAGGCTCAGAAGTAAGCAATAGTGTGACGTTCAAGAGCGAATGTTACTTAGCACCTCCGCCAGATGTCATGTTAAAATAGAGGCTTTGTGTCTTCAAAAAACAGTAACCAACTACGACTGGACGGGAAGTGCAAGAGGGGCGACTCTAATTGTGGTAAAAGATTAACCCTAGAGATCGACTTCTGGTATAAAGTAGGTTTAATTTACATAACTAAAGACATTTACTTATATTATACTTAATGAAAGAGAACACAGTGGTTATAGAACTGTTTTCATTATCGCTCAAAATTCGGGATTTCAGTCTAAAAAACTCGCTTAGCCAAGGATTTGTCAGTTCACGTGTAGGACCGAGGCATGACCTAAGCGCCTGTACCTGCAGCGTGAGCTTGCGGAAATGACTTCCACAAATGCGAATATGAAATCACGTGCCCAGACTTTAATAAATTATGGCTCCAATGTCTAAATTCTATAATTTTGTACTCAACAAAAATTTACAAAAATATAATTGCTATAGCAGCGTAACTGTTGGGGTAACTGTTGGGGTAACTGTTGCGGTAACTGTTGCGGTAACTGTTGGGGTAACTGTTGCGGTAACTGTTGGGGTAACTGTTGGGGTAACTGTTGGGGTAACTGTTGGGGTAACTGTTGCGGTAACTGTTGGGGTAACTGTTGGGGTAACTGTTGCGGTAACTGTTGTGGTAACTGTTGCGGTAACTGTTGCGGTAACTGTTGCGGTAACTGTTGCGGTAACTGTTGCGGTAACTGTTGTGGTAAGTGTTGCGGTAAGTGTTGCGGTAAGTGTTGCGGTAAGTGTTGGGGTAACTGTTGGGGTAACTGTTGGGGTAACTGTTGGGGTAACTGTTGGGGTAAGTGTTGGGGTAAGTGTTGGGGTAACTGTTGGGGTAACTGTTGGGGTAACTGTTGGGGTAACTGTTGGGGTAACTGTTGGGGTAACTGTTGGGGTAACTGTTGGGGTAACTGTTGGGGTAACTGTTGGGGTAACTGTAGCGGTAACTGTAGCGGTAACTGTAGCGGTAACTGTAGCGGTAACTGTAGCGGTAACTGTTGCGGTAACTGTTGGGGTAACTGTAGCGGTAACTGTAGCGGTAACTGTAGCGGTAACTGTAGCGGTAACTGTTGCGGTAACTGTTGCGGTAACTGTTGCGGTAACTGTTGCGGTAACTGTTGCGGTAACTGTTGCGGTAATAGTTAACTTCATACTTCATTTAAGCATCTAGTTAATAGTCCACAGATGACAGTATGAGTTTAGTGTAGGCTTAAAACATTCTTTAATATCCATAAGTACTGTTGGTGAGTTAATTGATGATTCTCTGGATATATACTGTGATATCGGTTTGGGACAACAGCTAGCACATGTTGGACCGGAACGGGTGTATCCAAATCAACAGCAAGGAAAGGAACAAGAACATACAATTTTAATATCGTAAGTCACTATTATATTTTTATTGCCTTTCGAGCAACATAGATTTCTTTAAAAAGAAATCTTGACTATATTTTAGTATTTCGAGTAGCTTTCGCCTTACATATTAACATCTGTAAATGTACTACTAGAAGTTCATCTTTATTAATGAGTAGCTAAATGAATAACGTTTTCAAGAGAAGTTTGGAGAGTTGTCATGTGATTCAAGTTATTTTATCTTAGTGAACATCAAAAAGCGTTAATTTCGAGAACACATACAAATAATTCTAGGTACCAGTGTAGGTATAGCATTAGATAAAGCAACTGAGCAATGTCTTTCACAGAATTTTGAGCTGCACTTGGTGAATCTCCCGTTTCCAAGAAATATTGCCGGACTTTGCAGTCATTGCTTTCGTTATTAACCCACTGCTGGGATTTACGAATTGCGGCTTTCTTATCAGCTCGTACGTGTCGTCATTTCCTGCATGCAAAACTCTAATTGGATGAAATGCTGCAACTTCCGACGCTGTAGCCCCCACAAACCTGCACTTTTACTGTAGGTACAAAGAACTGTGAAATAAAGATAATTCGATTGACACAAACGTAGCAACCAGTAACATATTTAATAACAAAGTATTTAGTCACTATGCTAGTACGTGTTTGCACAATATTTCCTTTAAATAAGAGATCGGTGCCGAGTGCTACAAGACAGCATATTTTAATTTTAAGCTACTTAATAAGTCATAAATATAATAAAATTATTACAAGACCTTCATAAGATCAGGAAAAATGTACAAAATAGGGTAATACAACACGGAGAGACACCTCGAACGTTTAGATGAACATAGATCCATCGCGACTGCAATCCCTGGGGAATAAGGTATGAAGTGATAGGCTCCAAGACCTGTCCCTCTGCAACAATTGCCTGGAAAGGGCGTTGAACGACCCGTCGACCAAGCAACCTTCTAGTGCACTCTTTCACTTTAACAGAGGCTGTGCGTCATCATACGCCACAAAATATGGAAGCAAGAAAATGTGAAGGAAACTAATGAAATGAAAATATGAAGAAAATCGTTGTAAAGGAGGGACCACCCCAGCATTCATCTATCGGCCAGAGATAACTACGAAAAGCCCAAGAAATCGGCGTTTAAACTACTTGAACCCAAGACTTCCGAATGCTGATCCCGCACGTTAACATTCTGGCATATTCCCATTCACATTACCATATTGATCGAGTTTTGTGTTCCTGAGTGAACAGCTGCTGAGCGAATGATTGAAGGATGCCAGTCACTGATGCTTCAAACTTATGCTCATGCTCTTAAGCAAAGGCTTCATTAAAATGGAAATATTCTTTAAAAGTCTGTGTTACATTCGCACGAGAATATCTGCCTTCTATCGTTTATTGGCAAGTACACAAATTATTCTTACGAAACTTTATACTTCGCTGTACTGCATTTTAATGCTAATTATTTCGTTCATAGAGGCACTAATTTATTATACACAAATTATCACTGGGTGATTGTTTTTAGTCAGTCACCATCTGCATTCCATAAATCGCTGAGAAGTGTATTACACATAATAGTCGTTGAACAATTATAGTAGCAATATATTTCAATTTGACAACTGTGTTCTTAGCATAATTTGTTATTTTAATAACCGCCCGGTCACTGGATCTTCCATCTCTGCCCACTACAGACGTCATGAGCGGCGTCCAGTGGTGGAGAGTGGGACGTGGTCAGCGCCCCAAGCTCTCCCGGTCAGTATGTGGTCTTCGTAACAGGAGTTGATCATGCAGAGAAACAAGGATGGGTGATCGACCCGAAGCTTGGTGTGACAGCCAGGAAGTTGATGATACGAAATTATGGTGAAAGATGACAGGAAAGGTGATGATGGAGCAATTGCTGGAATGATGGTGGGGGAAGTCGAACTCGGGTCACTTTGGAAAGAGTCAATCTGTAGTTGGAGCTATTAAAGAGGATATTTCGGATATGGCTTATGACATAAAAATTAATTTGAAATAAGTTGTGTTTTAAAGAGCTGCGTTTTCGCCTATAACTCGACATTTACCAATTATAAAATATATAATTCCTTGCAAGGGAATATGACTTCACGGACTATTCCCAGAAAATTCAAGATATACGTGTGATTTTCACGTATATATCTTTAATATAGAGCATTTTAATCAACATTGGTGGAGGCATTTTTGAGAGAGTCAAACATTTGGAAAATATATCAAGTAAAGGGTAGTTTGACGATAGCTATATTTTCCTGAACACTTTTCGTTTAATTTCTTTTCAAGATACTGAACCTCGATGAGAAAACGAAGTCATCTTTTTGAGGAAGGTGTGTTTGAAAGTTCAATCAAAGGAGTAATGTGGGTATGGTTCTCTTAAAAACAAAGTGGATTAATTCAATATTTTTTATTTATTCACTTTTTTGTGACGTAAGATATCGTTAAGACACAAGCTATGCCCACATACATTTTTTAGAGTGAACCATTTCGCAGATATTCCTTGTTATTTGTGAGTTTTGCAGTACTCACTTTTCTCAAATTCCAGGTCGACATTCAATTATCTCTTTTTCGTGCCAAGAGAACGGAATTTCAAAACCTTCATATAGCAACCAGCTTTAAAAGATTTGACTATCGGTCAAAGGCTATTGTATTCCGTTATTGTCCTTGAACCTACAAGGAAATAAGCAATAAGATAATTTGTACAAATGTTTATCTTAACTAACACGAAGAAGATATAGGAATAGGAGTAGGAGTGTATAAGAATGGTTAGTATAAGAGTAGAAAAAGTCATGTGAGTGTAACACATCAGATTTTTAAGGTTAATTGTGGGTAGGTGCTGGTGAGGGAATAAAAACGCCTCATTTCCCCAGCAGTCGTGTGTCCCTGTGTGGCGTGTAAGCCGTCAGGAACAAACACATCCCTTGATGGGTAACGCTTCGGCAGCTCTAACCTCAAGAACACTAGAGCGTCCCACAAATTGAATTTCGGCCGCCTCGCCGTGCCCACACGTCCACATTTTAACCACAGCAGCAGCAGCCAGCCAGTCCCGGATTTCCTTTCACAAGGCCTCGGACACAAGGCACACAAATTCACGTCTGTCTGCAGAAAGAATAAGATCCCTGGCTACCCTAGGGAGGGAGGCGATGAGCAACTGTTTCCGCTTCAAGTGACTATCATTCCAGTAGAATCTGGGCGCGGCTGACAATTGAAAGCGCAATGTCGCTTCTTATCCTTTTTTTCTCCTCTCCTGGAGTGGAGGAATTTCTCTTTCCTACTATTAATTACTGTCTCTTGCTATAGTTTAAATATGACGTCTGTTGCTGTAGCTTCTTTCAGATTCACCTGAATGAAAGATATACGGTGGTTATTCAAGTAATAAGCTTGAAAGACTCATCCATTATTTAAGTCAGACACCGGCAAGTAAAGGGGGAAGCTCTGCCACCTGGAGGTAGTCTTTGGTGTCCCGGGTTCGATGCTGCAGCTCCTCCTCGTCCAACTAGCTGTTTCCCGGAACTTAAACGAGCCGGACTCATTCCTCGGTAAAGAATTGTCGATCAGTTTAAAAATAATTATTTAAAATTGTTTTGTTGTTTAACGACGCTGCCAATTGCCGGAATCATATCAGCGTCACCTGTGTGCCGGAATTTCGTCCCGCCATGTCTAACCAGCTGGGCCACCCAGAGCGACTGATGTGCATACAACGAAACCATCACTGCAACACAATTGAGTGTTAAGAGTAGCACAGTCCGCATACGGAGGAAGGAGGTAAATCCAACCTTCTCTCTTTCGCAAACATTGGACATTGCTGTTCTACGCCCATTTTCACTTACTTCAATAAACAACTTATCAAAAGCTTACTCGTCTATTTACTCCAAGGTGCCGCGCCGTAGCCGATTGGTTAGATCATTCGCTTCTCACTAAAGTGGTCCAGGTTCGATCTCAGGCAACCGCATGTGAGATTTGTGGACGAAGTGGCGCTGGGGTTGGTTTCCTCCGGGTTCCCCGGTTTCCCCGCCATCTCATTCCACCGGTGTTCTATCTGCATTCCATGTATCATCAGGGTCACCGTCTGTGGTGCCGCATGTAGTAAACGCGGGCGTTAAACACTGCAAAAAATACTCCAAGCTACTTGAGAACCTTTGCATAAATAACCTCATTTGTTTCATCACGTAGGTCATAGTGAAAATGTTTGAAATCTGGTCTCTGTGTACTAACACCGTGGTGCAACGTCCCTTCTGGCTAAGACCCACTGCCTGGCCGATTCGTCTCTCACCTCTCAATTACATTCGCCATAACTGAGGTGCAGCACTTGCGGGTGGGACGTGGTCATCGTCCTGGTTCCTACCAGTCCGGTATATGGTCTTCGCAATCAGGGGCCACTACTTTTCAATCAAGTAGCTCCTGAATTGACCCCTCAGACCTAACGAGGCTGAGTGCACCCCGGATCCTGTCTCCCAGAGGAAGCAAATCCCCAAAGATACTGAAAATCGAACATAACTACCACCGCCCCAGAAGACGAGCGGTCTCTATGTACTAGTCTTTCCATATCACGAGAAACAACCAAGTAGCAACTTCACGTTTTAAAATTGACATGGTGTTGAAACATTCAAATATAAGAGGTCCTGGAAATGCCTGATAGCACGCAAAAGACTATTTGGAACAATATTTGTAGTTACGTTAAATACCTCTTTCCATGCATTACGTTTTTGTGTAGCACTCATCGATTACCAACTATACAAAATAATATAACTGCTGAATGGAAGAAAAGGACGTCTTAGACTATTTCCAGGGAACGCAATACATACTTGTAATTTTTGTGCAAGTATATTAAACACGAGTATATGGTATTTTAATCAACATCCTTATAGAAAATACGAGTAATATGTAACGAAGGAATGGGTTTGAGGGTTTTGCTTGAAAATCTTCGTGTCGCATTTTTTTAAGTATATTTGAGTTTATATTGAGTTGGTTTATCTCCATTTTTATTTTTGAGTTATGCTGTTCACTCTCGCTCTCTCTCGCTCTCTCTCGCTCTCTCTCGCTCTCTCTCGCTCTCTCTCGCTCTCTCTCTCTCGCTTATTCTCTCGCTCTCTCTCGCTCTCTCTCTCACTCTCTCTCTCTGTAGCTCTCGTACGATGTCCCAAAAGTGCTAATATTTACTTTCTCTACTGGTAAGTAGAGGAACTGTATTCCACCCAAAAGTTCGATGTGGAGATTTCACCGGAAATATGTTTTGAGGCCCCCTGAATCCAAAAGCACTTTTATAAGAAAAACATCCGTGTCTATGTGTCTCTGTCCATATGTATGTGCTTGCGCGCGCACTGTGTCTGTGTCGGTTAGTCTGTGTACAGCATAACTCAAAAACGAAAAGTCAGTTAAAATCCTAAGTTGGTATTTAAGTTTAATGTATTTTAAGAATGCGACACGAGGACTTTGGAGAAAATTCCTCCACCCTAAACTACCCTTTAACTGCAAAAGGTTTAGAAAATTTAGATTTTCTTGAAAATGACTACCGATTTTGAATAAAATGCCATATATTTGAGATATTTTTGTGGCAAATGAAATGTACATTTTGAATTTTCTGGCTACAGCCCATATGGTACTATTTACTCTGGATGACTTTTGAATAATTCCTAAACCGTAAGAGATAGACAAAATCTTACTATACAAGAAATGTATATCTCACTAAAACACACAATGTCCAATTTTTTTTTTTTACAGTGAACCATTTCGGAGATATTTCTTATTAGTTGTGTTAGTTTCGGAAAACTTAAAACTTTCGTTAAATGGAATAATTTTTTTTTTTGTTTTTTTTTTTTTTGTATTTTAAGCGTGCAAAGACAACGGAATTTGAAAGCTTTTAAGGATTTGACTAGCGCACAAAGCCTACTGTATTCCCATGTTCCCCTTGTACCTACAAGGAAATGAGCAATAAGGTAGTTTGTACAAATGTTTATCACAACTAACATGAAGATACAGGAATAAAGATTTGTAAGAATGATTAGTACAAGATTAGAGAAAGTTGTATGAGTGCAACGCATCAGATTTTTGTTCAGAAGGTTTCAAAACCTGAATTATTTGTGAGAATTGAATGTCTACTTACTAGGAACTTGTAGATAAAATAAACACGAATGAATATTGGTCTCAAAATAAGGTGCATTAAGTCAGTAATACTAGCTAAAAAACAGAGTGCTCTGCCATGACTATATAACATCTTATTGCTATTTGAGAGGTTCGCAAAATCCTGGTATGTATCTCAGTCGAGAAGGGCATATTCTTTTCATAAATCTCTGCCGTTCTTGCAGATATTATTCGTTCTGATATTCTATTCAATATGAACGCGAAACCTCGCTCCCAGATACCCTCGTATTCGCATGTTTCTAGTCAAGTGAACACAGATCCAGCCTGTCTTTCAAATACCCCATATGGAAATATCCAAGCCGACCCAGCAAAAGACCTTTATGAAGCTACAATATATAGTGAGTCGAATTCAACAGTAAGAACAAAGATTTCTGGTGTTGAGTGTAGTAAGACGGATTTGACCTATTATAGTGTAACTTCTCTATTTTAAAACTATTCCACAACAAAGCTGTTCAACTTTTTTTTTTTTTTAAATTTACTTTCTAGCGCCTCTGACCAAATTTTTTCGATGTATATTTCTATAATATTCCTATTTTGCTTCAGGAAACCTACTTGCACTTGAAAAAAAGTAATTTTAGGTCGTAAATCAAGTCTTGTGATTTGATGTTTATTTCATAATAGGAGTATTTCAAGTTGCCACAAGGGAAAGAATTCATTGTGATATCTTTTTCTATGAGCAATCAAGATATATAATGTGTATTCACTTACCACGCTGTGCTGATTATAGGCTACATCATGGTCCGTATCACCCGCTCACTCCTCTACCAGTAAGGGAAAGCATTCACAGACCTAATATAATGCTTGACACTGGCCCCCAACCATCAGATATAGGTCAAGCTATCTCACACCATAACGTTGCTAGGAAAGGCGCGGGCGATAAGCGGGCACAGCAATAGACGGACTGATACAAAGACCGACTGTTCGAGAGGTTGCATATTTTCCAGATCATTCGCCGGCACTTCGCCTGTGTTATAAAAGCGAGCCGGCAAGTGTTGAGACGGCAGTGTTGGAACAGCTTTTATTTAGTGAATCGTCGGAGCTGTTTAGTGAGCAGTCGAGCAGTATTAGTGCTTTATGTCAATATTACGATAAGACAGTACAGCTGTGACTTGCAAGGTCACAACGAATTGGAGTGTCAATAATAGTAATAATTAGCTCTAGAGCAATAGCCCTGCGCAGGACAATGCTTACCGCCCGGCTGCTGTATCCCCCACCTCTCTCCACTATAGGCGTCATGAGTGGGGTTCAGAACCGGAGGGTGGCCCGGGTTCGAACCCAGGCAACTGCATGTGGGATTTGTGGTGGACGAAGCGGCCATAGCGGGCGCAGGCGGGTTACCTACGGGTTCTCCAGTATTCCACGCAGGTGCCTGGGATCGAACCCCGGTTCTTAGCGACAGATGCAGGGTGCTACCATTACGCTACGGAGGTGGTCCGAATTGTAGTTTGTGTTAGAAAAAGAACTTTGTTTCTGTGATTCAGTTTTAAAAGAGAAATAATGTGACAGAAAAGGTGAAATAATGTGACAAAGATGTTGTCGCAAAACTTTCGAGTACCTTAAAAGAGATTCGGATGGCTTTGCTAATAATTTTGAAACAGTTTACAAACGTAAAGAAAGTTTATCACTTGGGTAAAAAATTGTCCTCAGTACCTAATACCACTATCTCTAAGAAGTATAAGAATAAGTATATGAGAGCTATTCAAAGTTAAATCGCAACATATAGTGCACAGATAGCATACCACCATTTGTTATAAAGAGCTGTGCAGAAATATTGAAACGTCTTCTGTGTACTTCATTTAATTTTATTTCAATTAAACAAGCAGTTGATGTCCAGTTTTGAAAAAGGTAACCCGACTAAATTGAAAAATACATAGTTAAGATATATTTGAATAAGTTCTATATAATCGTAGTTATAAGCACGTTAAAAGTTACATATGACATCCAACAAGTACCTTTTATCGTAAAATATCTGTATATAACGATTTTACGCAGTTCATTGACAACTTCCTTAATCGGCAAATGCGTATTGATAAAATTTACACTAACATTTCTAAGGCTTTTGAAGGCGTCGGTCGTGATATTTTAATTGGGTTTCATCTTCATTATTAGAACTAATTTCCTCATTAATGGACAGAAAGCAGTATGTTTGATCATTCTTTCTACTAATTTAACATAGATTTCGGCCCACCTCAAGGCTCACAATTGGGACCACCGTTCATTTTGTTATTTATTATTGATATAAAAACGGTATTGAACACTCCGAATGTTTATTTTGGAGACGATTTAAATCTATTTTAACCTTGATAAGTACACGAGTTGCAATAGGACATTATAGTGTATTGTGAACCAACTTAAACGATTGTTTAATATCAATTTAATGGGCATATTCAGAAGAAACTGATTGTGAATTAATTGCTCAATCTTCACTAATCCGCCGTATGCGTGTTGCTTTCACTAACTCTGGTACATGCTTTCCTTACTATTTCTGGTACTCAAATGCTCTCGTTCCTAATTCTGACACGTAAAACCTGTCCTTAATATTTCTGGCTTGCACGTGCGTGCGTGTGCGCGCGCCTATCTGGGCTATACATCTCAAAAGGGAAAAATAGGTTTAAACGAAGCTTGATTCAAGAAGATCCTCAGGTCTCACATTCTTAAATACTCTTTTTTTTTTTTTTTTTTTTTTTTTTTTTTTTTTTTTTTTCCAAAAATGTCCATATAAATTTTTATTGAAATATACTTTAGAAATATTTTTATGAGAAACGAAATGCCTGTCTAGAATTATCTGGGAGTAGTATTTGATATCTTATTCCAGGAAAGACAACTTCGGGCCGTGTGACGTATTTGAACGAAGAGCCAGCTTGTACGTTCGTGTGACGTCAGGCTAGAGCAGTGTATTGCTATGCTGCCTAGATCAGCGGTATATGTGTTCAGTTCCCCTTGTTTCACACTAGTTTGAGACCAGACTTCAAGATGTAGAAACATTGTCAACTACGTTTCAGATCTTTGCGACCCCGTATTCATTGGATGTTAACAATGTTTCTAGCAGGTAGCAAATTGAATTCATAAATTTACAGTGCGACGATTTGCTGAAGGACAAATATAAACACAAGCAAGACTTGGCTGATTTTTATAAGAATGTTCCTCAAACCAGATTTCTGAGGTTGTATGTCCTTGTTGCACGGATATTATGTATGTTTGGTTTTACGTATGTGTGCGAACAATTCTTTTCGGTTATGAACCTTTCTAAGTCAAAATCCCGAAGCATATTGTCAGATCACAATCTAACACGCAGTCTTCGGTTACAAATGTGCCGTACATTACGCCCTAACATTGACAAACTAGTTAAAGAAAAGCGAAACGGCAAATGTCGGAAAATATCCACCTAATTGTTATGTATAGCTCTCGTCTAGCTCAGGCAAAATAGTTATAATTTCTGTTCTATTGGAGTTATAGCATGACTGTTCAATAAACTAAAATTTACTAGAATATATATATAGCCGAAATGTAATTATTTATAATCTGTGACTTCCGTAATTGAAACAGTAAGCATTAAAATTACGATGTCCCGTATGCCATTTGCTCTTGCCCGCTGTGACGTCACACGTTCAACTGTCTTTCGTTGGGAGCATGTGAGCTGAGTGAGCTGACGTCACAACAGCGTTACCTGTCTTCCCCTGTCCTTTCATTCTAGGTGAATTTTGCTTAGATGGAAAACATAAGATACATGCAAGGTCTTATTATGCAAAAAACGTAGATCTCGTTAAGGCAAAAAATGAATGTCCTCTATTTAGCTATGTATTCCACTTGGGATATATTCATCATGTTCAAATGCATCCAGTTCTCTCGGCCTTACAAAGAAAGGGACTTTAGAAGACCGTGTTCAAAGATTGGACTGTCTCTTGAAGCCTATGGTATTCGCTTATTCTCTTTGTACCTACAACGAAAGAGTATACAATAAGAAGATTTGTGCTAATGTACAAGTAGAAGTAGAGAGAGGAATAAGCGTTCATAGAATAGTTTGTATAAGAGTAGAGAAAGTCATGTGAGTGCACACATAAAATTTTCTATAATCTGGGTGAATGTATGAATTTTTAAATAACCGTATAATTTTATATGGGGTTTAGGGATATACAACGAAGGAGGATACTTCGCACACTTAGACGTTCATGAATATATTACAGCTACCACTCAGGAGAAAGGGCTGAAGTGAGACTACAGGTCACAGAGACACGCGGAAGTCCATGCTTGAAGATCGGATGGAGGAAACATGTCGACCAAAGAACCCTCTAGTGTCCAAGGGGAATACTCACTCATTGCAAATATCCACACCGTTTATCCAGCACCGCTATATGCCATGAAATATAGAAGACCAACAAAAAGCTAGAGGGAAATTAGGAAAGTCATAAAAAGAAGCATATGCATGAGAAACCTTCCCAGTATCCACTTACTGGCAAGGAAAAATAAAAGGCCCAATGTTAAAGTGGGGGTGTCGACGGAAATCGAACCCGGATCTCCCGGATTTGAGTCTCATACGTTACCGTGGAGCCATCTTGGTTGGTTAATTTTAAATCTTATATATTTAAACCACCAATTCTTGTGTATACATATGCCACGCAACTTGGAAACGATTTCGATCAAATTTTGTATTCACATAGGGTCTGCCCTTTATCTATATAGGTGTAATTCCCGAAAAAAAACGCGATTTTCCAGAAAAAACAGCATTTTTTATTCGCTCTCGTACAAATAATTTATAAAATTTCTTGAATTTTTGAAATATAAATGCTATATATTACATTCACACTATTTTTTCTACTCACTTTTACAGAACCCATTCACATCTCTTTGTCTAGTCACTCTTCTACGAACTTTTCTATGTTTGAAATGGAAATGCTACACATATTTACACTGCTTTCTCTACTCACTTTTAAATAACACATTCATATCTTTCTCCACTCACTCTTCTACAAACAATTCTCCTGGAAAAAAAAAGCATTTTATATACAAAACATGTTTGTCCCCGCTTCTAAAATAAATCATAATTTTCTTTGTTTGATATAGAAATACTATGTGTTGCATTCACACTGTGGTCGCTACTCATTTTTAGGGAATAAATTCATTTCCATACTCTAAAAATTCATATCACCTATAATTAATCTCGAAAACCGCTTGACCTATCACATCAAAATTCGGCACGTGTAAGTATTTTTTCATGGAGAAGGTGTTTCTGCTGTTATACTATACAATGTCTTACTTTCACATGGTTTTCTCTAATTGCACATAGCAACATTCGAGGGATCATCGTTTACTGTCACGTTAAAGTCATATAACGCCATCTCGTAAATTTTTGAGGTACAGCTGGAACCATCGTTCTTGGCCCCTGGCCTTGACTGGAAGTCTTCTAGGCGAACCCATAGCTTTTTTTTTTTTTTTTTTTTTTTTTTTTTTTTTTTTTTTTTTTTTTTTTTGTTTAATCAGTTCATACAATTCTGCAAATGAAACATGAAACCATGCACAACAAGTGGGGTGGGGAGGGGTAAGGTAGTAATGTTGGCTGTATGTGAGACAGTCCTTGTTAATATTCACAGTTTCTCTTTTGTACAGCGTGCAGGTAAGGATAGTGTATGTTTTTGCGATAAGAAGTGACGATAGTGAATTTGAGACACTGACCACACCATAAATCAATTATGCTACCACTACTTTCTAAATTAGGGTCCAAAACATTAAATAGTCAGAGTAGCGAAATTCTTTCAAATGTATGGGCAAACATGAAGAAAAAAGCTAAAAGCAAAGAAGTACTGATATCAGAATGGTTTTTCAAAACACTTCAAAAATTTCAAAAACGCGTATCAGATGCCACAGGAAGAACAGTGAAAAGAATTGTTCAAGAGTGCAAACAACATGAAAAACAGAACAAATCTTTTGCAGTTCTAGGCAACAAAGAGAAGAAATCTGTGTTGCATTCACATGACTTGTACTAGGCATTCTTAAAAACTAAACTAAACATTTGCAGAAATTGTAATGTTTATCCTCTTTTAGGTACAAGGAGATATGGGAATATAGTAGACCTTTCAAATTCCATTCTCTTTGCACCGTTGACATATAAAAAATAACAATGTTCCATTTGACAGAGGTATAAGTTCCCCAAAACTCACAAATAACAAGGAATATCTCCGAAATGATTCATTCTAAAAAATTTTACTTCTACATAGATTGTACATTTTGGTAAGATCTACATTTTTTGTATAGTAAGATTTGGTCTATTTCTTATAGTTTACCAGTTATACAAAAGTCATCAAGAGTAAATAGGACTAATGGCCTATAGCCAGAAAATTCAAGGTATAGATTTCACTGCCATAAAAATATCTCAAATGTATGGCATTTTAATAAAAATCGTTAGAGCCATTTTCAAGACAATAAAACTTTTCGAAAAATTCTCGATGTAATGGGTAATTTAGGTTGGAGGAATTTTCTTTGAAACCTTCGCGCCGCATCCTTGAAAGACATTAAACTTAAATACCAACTTTGGTTTTTAACCAGCTTTTCGTTTTTGAGTTATGCTGTCCACAGACAATTACCTTTTTCTAAAAATGCTTTTATTTTATTCAGGTGCCCTTAAAACATATTTTGGGGGAAATCTCTACATAGAATTTTTGGATGGAATACAATATTTCTTCTACTTACTATAAGTAGTGGCGAAAGTAAACATTAAAGAAAATAATCGAAAGTCCTTGCGGTAAACCTGAAACGGTTCTATAAATCGCATGCAATATAGTCACGTGACAGTAACTTAGTAATTATATTTAAATAAGTATAAGAGCACTACATACAGGTGGGTACTTTACTCGTACCTGCTGCTTAAGTAATACAAGGTGCTAACATAACTTCTCACATACAAAATATTTTCGCTCGAGAGAAAGCGAAACATGAACATTCACAGTGAAATATATTTATTACTTGTCAGAAAGAAAAAGTAAAAGAGCACAGGAGCTTCTAGATATAAAGCTGCAGCAAATAAAACACAAGTGGTCTACAGGAAAACAATGAACTGCGTCAGAAGACAGAGGGTCTACTGCAGACAAACCAAGCTTATTGCCAAGATACACGAACTGTTAAAGAGGACAGCTTTATTTCATTTCTTCTTAAGTGATTAACAAACTAATGGTTGATTATAAAACGTTTTAGTAGCATTTCCCGCCATCATATCCAAACAAATAAATATTTACAAAGTCCTAACAAACAGAATTCACAAGAGCTTGGTGCAAACCAAAAAGTCTCGCATTCAGGAGGTTGTGGGTTCAATTCCCGTGGCTGAAGTTCCTGTTCCATGGGCTTTTCGGAGCTTCTCCGGGTTGCTGGGCAAATTTAGGAAGGAATAATTACAACCCTCAATTTTCCTGTGTTTCCAGTTCACTGCATTAATGACTTAATTCATCGTTGTAATTTAAGTTCAATGTCTTTTATGGAGCGATACAAAGATGCTGAAGAAATTTCCTCCACCTTAAATATCTTTTACATGGAAAATATTTCTAAAATTTAAATTTTCTCAAAAATGGTTAACGATTTTGATTAGAATGTCATACTTTTAAGATACTTTCATGGCAAACGAAATGCATAGTTTGAGTTTTCTCGCTATAATACCTGTAGCCCTGTTTATTCTTGGCGACCTTTGCATAACTGGTAAAGTGTGAGAGATAGACCAAATCCTAGTATAAAAAATGTAGATGGCGTTAAAACATATCACTTATGTCTATTTGCATTTTTTGTGGAGTGAACTATTTCGGGGATATTCCTTGTTATTTGTGTGAATTTTGTAACAATTTTTTGTAATTCACTTCATCTCTTGGTCGTGCAAAGAGAATGGAATTACAAAACTTTAAGGCATGAAATTCGGTGAAAATTGCTGAAAAGTTTGTTTTACTCTTTGCATTTTTATTATGCTTATACTTTGCACTTCATCGGCACACTTTGGTTTTCTCAATGTCAGACATTTTTAGTGATCCAAGAGACCATTTAGTTGTCAGTGCGAGTGGGCGTTCTTTGCTAAACTTCGTCGCTACAACTTTGAAATGCCTTTTTCATTTTCACTGATTTTGATTTTAGTCTCTTGCAGGGAATTTTGCTTCAGAAAGGTTGTGAGTCGGCTGTGCTGAAATTAATTTGATATAGCAAGCTAAAATGTCGTGAATCTGACGTATGTTTTACTTCCAAACAGAGACATGCCGTCAGTTTTCTGCAATGCCGTAATCTTGCCAGGTTATTTCAGTGTTACAGTAATATATTAAGCATTGTTTAGGTAGTTAATAGTTTTTAAGTTATTCATTTTATGTATAAATTAGCGAAGGCGCGTAGTATAAAAGTTATCCAAGAACAATAAATTTCTAAATTTTATGAACAGTGCTAAGGCGAAAGGAAAGTTTATATATTAAGAAACAACCAAGCAAACTTAAAATTCTCAAAAACTGCTACTGAGGCCAAGAAGAAAGCAATAGTGTTCCACATATGGTGCTGCGGAATTTCAAGTTGAGTGGATTTAGTTACAATAAAAAAATATATTGTTAAACTTTAAAATCGATTTTCTCAGGGTTGTTTTTTTTTTCCCCCAGTATTCTTCATTCTTCAAAATGCTCCTTGGACCCTAGTTTGTAGCTTATTAGCTTGAACTTTTCAGGAAAGCTGAAATTAAGTATTAAAATTTATCATCCGCTGTTTAAAAAGTATTAAATAATTGAGCTGAAATTAAATACTTTTTATAACTTATACTGAAAAAATTGAAAACATCAATAAATCACAAAACTTTTTTTCTCTTAAACTAATCGATATGGCAATTTCTTTATACGTGTATACTGAGCCCAAATTAAACATTTAGGAGAGATACGATAAACTGTGGGATCCAAGGGTCATTTCATATTAGCATATCGGAAAATGATTTATTATTAATAAATAACACAGTTTGACATAGAACATTGAAATTGTGTGTACAATATATATTTTATGTTCTGAGTGTGTGAAAAAGAATTCAAAGCAATCAAAAGAAAACTGGATTTTTTTATGTTCATAGATACATTGCCTTAAAATATTTGTCTATTGCTCAAAGCCTACTGTATTCCCATTTTCTCATTACACCTATAAGAAAATTAACAATAATATAAGTTCTGAAAATGTTTATCTCAATTCACATGAAATATAGGAATAAGAGTTTGTAGGAATAGTTAGTACAAGAGTAGAGAAAGTCATGTGAGTGCAACACATGAGATTTTTCCTCTTTGACCTAGGATGATTTTCCAGAATGAATAATAATACTTGGGAAATATAATGTCTCTTATTACTAATTAGTTGATTAAAATAAGATTGGTTTCCTTTGGTGACAAGCAGTGACCTGGAATCGCGAACTGATTTTTTTTCTGCGTTCCAAATTCTCTCTAAAAGCATGAGCAGATTTATTTACTTTGTTCTCTGAACAAAGGAGGAATTCATTCAAACCAAACCGCATGTGCTGACGTCATTGCTTCTGAGTGCAGCTATACTTAACGATAATTAGTCCACTTCAAAATAATTAGTGAATTCATTCTTTACCTCTAACCTTAAAGTAGACATGTGTAATAAGAGGTATAATATGAATTAACAATAAAAGTACGTTGTCTGACCATGTCTACTCTTGGAATACTGATGGAAAGCAACTAAATTTTTTACTTACTTTACAGTAATACTAATTCGTGGGAAATTGAATGAAATTATAGCAATGTCTGATATCTTACAATGATCCAGACCTGGTACATCCTCTAGTGATACAATATTCTTAACTAAACTTATCTCAGAAAAAGCATTAGAATTTAACAGACCAGCATAATGTGCTTTGTGTATCTTGAAAAGGTATTTGATGGATTAGAGCTGCAGTAGGCTTTACAAATTTCATAAAATGACAATGTGCCGAATGGGGTGATCAAACTACTAGAAAATATATGTTCTAATAATTTTAGTGAAATAATTACTAGACAGTTAAGAGGGAATCCCAATAAAAGGGGGAGGGGGAGTAAGACAAGGCGATTGTTTAAGTCCATTCTTATTCAACGCCGTGATGGATGCAATAATTAAAGAAGTCAGAAGAATTGGGATATATTATGGGAGACAAAGATTAGTATGGTATGTTACGCAGATGATGTTATACTTCTGACAGAAATTGCAAAGACTTTTATGGAAAGTATAAAAACTTCAATATGAAAATTTTAATAAATAAAAGAAAATTATTAACGGTTAATAAAAAACCTATGAGAAGTAAATTGTAAATTGAAAACAACAATATAGAATAGATATTTCATTTCATTTGCCTGGGTGTTAATATTACTAGTGGAGGAAATCTGGCTCGAGAAATTAACAATCAAATTGTGAAAGCAACAAAAATATCTGGATGCATTAATGAGTTAGTATAGCGAAAGAAATATACAAGAGAAACAAAAGTCAAAATTTACAAAGTAGTAATGTGACCAGTAATAAACAAGAACAGAGGCCACAAGAACACGACGAATAATGGAAACAAAGGTGTTAAGGAAGAGAGCTGGAAAGATAATGTACGTTAAAGTAAGAAATGAAAAAAGTCGAAGAGATCTGTAAGACCCAACCGGTGACTGAATGGGTAGGAAGAAGGACGAACGACCATATATCCAAGATGTCCGATGAACTATTACTGAAAATAGCCACAGACAAAATTCCGGAAAGAAGTAGTCCGGAACGACCAAAAAAAGAGATTAAAAGATGAATCGATTCGTGTATAAACCAAGAGGTTACGCCTAATATAAAGAGAAGATTGATTTAGAAATTCAATGCAATGATGTTTTAATACAGACGTGATAACTAGAGCCCAAAGCTTCATACAGGAAACAAAAGGTTGCGAAGTTCGTGGGAAGTGTAAGTCTGTCACATGATCACAACATAAAGGAGGCCAGGTACAGTCGACGAAGGAACGTTGTAGATAAGGTTTTTACATAACTTACATTCATCGTTGTCACCATTTGCAGTAATTTATTCCCAAATACTTGTAGTTCAGCAATACCTGAATATTTCGATTTTGGCGCTGCAGGTATTTTACTGTATGGAACATTCGAGAGGCACTTGCCCTTAAAGCCACGGCCAGAGACCCTTGCGCTGTAGGCAGTGTTGCGTGCTGGCACTGTATCCGCACAATGACTTCTCACTATGCCTTAGTGGAGGTAACTTGCGATCGGCTCATTTGGTGATAAAGAAAGGTCCGAGCCCTAGTTATAACATTCAATTCTGTGGAGCAGTGGTGCTAGGATGCTGGTTATCAGATAGCGAGTGCATTTTAGGTTGAATTATTGTGGGTTTGTTTGGCTTTATTTTTCCTTCTTTCCTTTTTTCCCTCTTTCCTTTTTTTCTTTGTTTCCTTCCTTCACTCCTTCCCACCTCACTCCATATTCCCTTTCTTTCCCCTTTTCTGCTCTTATCTTTTACCCTTTTCTTCCCTCCCGTTTACCCCTTTTCGCCTCCCCTTTGCCCCTTTTCTTACCTTCCCCTTTACCCCTTTTCTTCCCTACCCTTTTCCCTTTTTCTTCCCTTCCCCTTTTCCCCTTTACTTTCCCTCCTCTTTTCTTCCCTCCCCTTATCTTCCCTACCCCTGTTACCCTTTTCTTTCCCTCTTTTCTTACTTTCCGCTTCTCTTCCCCTCCTTTCCTTCCTTCCTTCCTTCCTTCCCTTCCCTTCCCTCGCTGTTTTTGGCTGTCTGTCTATTTCTGTCTCTACAGATGCAATATATGCCCTAAGCACTGCCGCCACTTATGATCTACTGCGTCTCCCTTCTTTTAATCCCCTAAGATCTGCTTCCTAGGTCTGTCAGACTCTTGAGGTATGAGGTGTGACACAGGTTAGACGTGTTGAGCCACATCACGGCCATCAGTCAACATGGACTTTTGCGAACGAACCAGAATTGTTTTCGGAGGTATGGGGAATGTGTTTACGTTGAGGGTCGTTAATTTTAACATCTGTTGCGATGCACGTAACCCTAATGTAAGTAGTACAGTATTTGATGTTCCGTGATGTTCCTCGCCCGGTCCTCTCTGCCACGAGGCGGCCCGCCGGATTTACAAACGCACTGTAGTTCAGTTTATACTTATAAAATTTGATTTAATATTTCAAACATGTGTTGAAATTTATTACAGGCTAGTTTTTATACATATTAAGCTTAATCATTATTATCGAGTACCTTTAATTCTTGCAACCGTTTAAGAAAGTCATTATATAAGCACATTTAAAACGTTAATGTTACTTTTACATAACACAGAAATATGTTAACGTACCAAAATATCTGTTTCTGTCAAGCTGTTGATTCATGCAGTATAATACTTTTTATTCTTTTACTCTGCGACTTCAAAGCTAAAGGCCTAATTATGTTTCATCATCACTGTGTGTTCATTGTGAGCATTACACAGGGAAAATGTAATTACAGAGTGTAATTAGGTTTTGGGCAATGAGAGGGCGCTAGGTGACAAATAGATGTAGTGAAACAAAGTAGTGCGCCACAGAAGAGCCAAGTGCATTCCTTGCTGTAGGCTAAACTCTGTTGTAACGGGTGTTTAAAGCTCATTAACATTCCTTGTTGATGTGAAGTCACACGATCCTGCCAGTTAATTCCCAAGTCTTTCACTTCGCTTTATATAAATACTGCAATGCACTTCAATACGCCAGCAAACATTAATTACAAACACACGAGTTAAAAAGTTAACATTGGAATTCTAATATCAAATGGCGCAATTAGCAGTATGGTATAAACTTGGTAATAAATGTTTTAAAGGACCCTGGGAATGTAAAATGACCTAAAATATATCAAACTGATGATTTTAAAGTTTATGTGACTTTCAGTCATCGATTGGTACTGAAATTATTTAGGTTCTGCTGTTTTTAAAGGAAGACTTTAAATGCCACGTATAGAAAACGAGTTTAGTAAAATGTAAGGTTATCGTGAATATATAACGAGGCCTCCTTTCCCTTCCCCTCCTTTCCCTTCCCCTCCTTTCCCTTCCCCTCCTTTCCCTTCCCCTCCTTTCCCTTCCCCTCCTTCCCTTCCCCTCATTTCCATTCCCCTCCTTTCCCTTCCCCTCCTTTCCCTTCCCCTCCTTTCCCTTCCCCTCCTTTCCCTTCCCCTCCTTCCCCTTCCCCTCCTTTCCCTTCCCCTCCTTTCCCTTCCCCTCCTTTCCCTTCCCCTCCTTTCCCTTCCCCTCCTTTCCCTTCCCCTCCTTTCCCTTCCTTTGCCTTCCCCTCCTTTGCCTTCCCCTCCTTTGCCTTCCCCTCCCTTTGCCTTCCCCTCCCTTTGCCTTCCCCTCCCTTTGCCGTCCCCTCCCTTTGCCGTCCCCTCCCTTTGCGTTCCCCTCCCTTTGCGTTCCCCTCCCTTTGCGTTCCCCTCCCTTTGCGTTCCCCTCCCTTTGCGTTCCCCTCCCTTTGCGTTCCCCTCCGTTTGCGTTCCCCTCCGTTTGCGTTCCCCTCCGTTTGCGTTCCCCTCCCTTTGCGTTCCCCTCCCTTTGCGTTCCCCTCCCTTTGCGTTCCCCTCCCTTTGCGTTCCCCTCCCTTTGTCTTTCCCTCCCCTTTGTCTTTCCCTCCCCTTTGTCTTTCCCTCCCCTTTGTCTTTCCCTCCCCTTTGTCTTTCCCTCCCCTTTGTCTTTCCCTCCCCTTTGTCTTTCCCTCCCCTTTGTCTTTCCCTCCCCTTTGTCTTTCCCTCCCCTTTGTCTTTCCCTCCCCTTTGTCTTTCCCTCCCCTTTGTCTTTCCCTCCCCTTTGTCTTCCCCTTTCCCTTCCCCCTTTCTTACATACAGTTATAGGCAATGGCGTGAAAGGAATATAGTGATTATTTCTGACCGCTCGCTAAATGAACTGTTGCTTGTTTCACACAGATAAGAAACTACAGGTGGCCACATTATTAGTCTCAACCGCAGGTAAGCTAGGGAGGTTGAAATCACCTCCTTGCACCCGCTGGGGCAGAATGACACATTTATCCGTGGTTACTGAGTTCCAGTGGCGACACATTCTTACGTACAGGAAATCAAAGACGTAGATACATATTCATATTCTACTCCTAATTAACCCACGATGTTTCTGAGAATTCTTTTGAACTATTTAAGTTTCAGAAGGTCTTCAAAATTTGGTGCAAAAGATGTTCACAGTCACAAAAGATAAGCAAGGTGATTGTCACTTATCTTGCTGCGATATAATAAAATAATAAAATGAAATAATAAAACTGCTGCGGTATTTCAGTTGTTGATACACACGGAGTATTTTGAATATTAAAGTATTTTTGCATTGTGAATAAATTGAATAATTAGTTCCCCGAAAACTATAATTAAGATTGTGATAGAACTTTGTGTTGTAGTTCATAACATAATTTGCCTTAATTGTGCAAAGTATTGATTTCCTACGTATAAAACATAGAAAATTCAAATATTAGTCCTCTAAAATAATAATGCAATGCTATCCCCCTGCACTTTTTAGCTTTATCTACCTGAATACAATACGTATTACCCTATAAGGCACCAAGAATCAAAATAAGGACATATTTCTGTACAAGTAGAACCATTAATGGAATCTGACACAACCTCATAGGTCAAAATACTGCACTCTGTAAAATCTTTGGAGTTTGCACTTAGAACTGAGGTGGCTCTTGCTCTTTCTGCTCGTTATTTCTGGAATATCATATCCAAAGATTCTCAGGAATTGTTCGCTGTCAATGGAATTTTTCAAGTACATTACTTGGAACATCTCTCAAATTCCAGACTCTTATCCGTGTACTCTCTGTGATCTGTGGTTTCAACTCCGGCCTTTTTAAGGGCCCTGTATGTATGATTTCTTCAGTTGTTTCGTCGAACTTTCACCTGCATGCTAAAGAACGGCAACAGCGGCCGCGTTACAATATTTCTTCATTTCAAGTTAACATTTGTTAATTATTATGATGCCGGGCACGGCGTACAACAAACGACGGTCAGGGCCAACGTACTTCACATCATATACCAAGCCGGCGAGGAAATAAAAGTGCAAGGTCAAGCACCCACACCACTCACGCGAGTAAACACGTAACAAAGGGTTTTCCAGAGCCTTAGGGCGGCCGTCGTGTTTACGGAAGTCTAGAAAGTCTTATGTTTCGTTATCCTCGCCATATAAGGAGGCGGGGAAACAGCAGAAGATTTAATTACAGGCACGAGTTGGTCAGTGTGTTAGTGAGTGCAAGACAGATGTGTATGTGTGAGGTACGGTGTTTGTTAAAGATACATAAATCTACCCATCCTGGGAAGAGTAAAAGTGAGATACATAAAGGAAGCAGTTGGAGACGCAGCGATGTGAATACCAGTCTGTTCCTCAATTGTTCCCAAATACCAAAAACCGCCAAATAAAATACTGCTTCCCTTAATAAAATTTTAATTAAAACACTTTTAATTAACTATCGAATTCAAATAGAAAGCAAATACACAGTCACCTTATAACGTTTGGTTTCATTATTTTCATTTTCACTTTCTCCTACGCATTGTACTACGTGTATTTGCAGGGGGAAATAGAGAATTCCAATCGATACAGAGATTTTACTGGAAATACAACATACACACACACAAACACATCCCCTGGATGAATAAAAGGGTCTGAATACGTGTAGAAGTATGTATTTGTCTGTAAACACCATAACTCAAAAACCAAAGGTCGGTTAAATACCAAGGTTGGTCTTAAATTCAGCGTCTTCCAAGAATACAACACAAAAGTTTAAAAAAATATTCCTAGCCCAATCTGCCCTTTACATAAAGAAGTTGTCGAAATGGCCCCTCAAATATGTTTTTATTAATTTCCAGCACGTTTAAAATATTTTCATGACAAATGAAATGCATGTTTTGCATTTTCTCAGAATAGCCTGTGAAATTCTCTTCATTCTGCATTACTTTTCATAACTGGTAAACTTTAAGAGACAGAAAAACGTGGATTCCGTCAAAGCGCACAACTTGTCTTTTTTGTGGAGTTAACCATTTCTGAAATATTTACTGTTATGAGTTTGAATTATCAAATAGTTGTACTTTTCTCAAGTGGGAAGTCGTTACTCGTGTTTTTCGTTCTGATCTTGTAAAAAGAATGCAATTTCAAAGCCATCCATAGCAACCAGTTAAAGTAGTTGATAATCACTTATGTCTACTTACTCCCACTCCCATTGTACCTACAAGGAAATGTGTAGTTAAAGCAAACGTTAACCTCGATTAAGTAGAATTAGATAGAAGAATTGCTGTTTGTGAGAAAAGTTCGTACAAGAGTGAACGGAGTTCATGTGAGTGCAACACATCAGATTTTCTTCTTCCTTTTTGGTGTGTTTAACGCCTCGGTTTGCTACACACTGCCATCAAGACAGATATCGATGAAATGAAATTATATTTGGGAAAGAGATGCTGGGAACAAAACCATCATTAATATCACCGTTATTATCATCCTTATCGATAATTATCCTTATCATCCCTTTCATGGTTTAAACCTATTGACCTTTTCTTGTCTGAAGTTGTGAATTTGTCTTGACATATCCTCGTTGCTCATCTTCAAAATGTTTTTTCTTTTTTTTTTTTTTTTTTTTTTTTTTTTTCTTTTCCTGGTTTGTCTGCACTTTAGTAGCTATTTTGGAACTCGGCGGCTTACAAAGAGTGCCTAAGAAAATTTCACTGGGCCTCGCGTGTATATCACATTTATCGTTGTACGAAACCATTGCCATTTCATTAGTTGGTTTAGGCCATGGTGCAGCGATGTGCCACTCCATCTGGTAAGTATGTCAATAACCACAACAAAGTTTCCAAAATGACGTAGAAACGAAATATGTTTCGCTCTGGATCGTATTAGCTACAGGAGTTTCTCATAGAGGCCTCTTATGATTGATAATCATACCTTATCGGCTAGTACACGGCATTCCCTTAAGGGATTAAAATCTAAGGGGAAAACTTGATCAGCGTCCAGATTAGCGGCTGTCAAACTTACACCTCAAAACACGCAGAAAACGATACAAAATCCACTGGAGATTTTCTTAGGCGCTCTTTATATGTGTTGAAAGTAGTTCATTTAATGTTATTTTATTCTAATGGAAAATACATACTCCTTTTCTGAGGACTTCATTTTTCTGTTTATCTATTTTATAGCCGCTATCGTTCTTAAGAACATTATCCGTGCAACTTCTATTTGTTTAGCTTCTTTTGTTAGTGTTCAATATTTACATAGATCCATACAAGATTGGAAGGTACTTCATAGAAGTTCAGTATATCTTTCCTTGTTTTGTATAAGTGTTAGTTTTATTGTGCCAAAACTTTGGCATTGTCTTTTGTATTCCAATTTTTTTTTAAATTGGCAATTTCACAGCCTAAATAATTAAAATTTTACACTTGATCGATTATTTTGTCCCTTGAGTCTTCCTTCCTAGAGACGGTTTTACATTTAAATTCTAAACATTTTATTTTAGAAACAGATATGCTTAAATTATGTGCCTTTTATTTAGTTCGAATAAAAAGTATTGTGGAGAATTCTCTGATGGAGACGGTATATCTTGGGTCGTCTGCATAAAGCAGCGTCGTTAACTTGTGTTGCATAACAACTAATTTGCTCTTACCATTTTTATAACGTGATCAAGATTAAAAAGTACAGTAGATAAAGGAACAAAACATTCCACGCCTAAATTTACAACCCTCCGGTATTTGCCAGTTCTAAGGGATGAACAAAACATGGACGAAGAACTGAATCAGAGAGCGGTTCTAGTGGGATTTGAACTGCGGACCTCCCGTTCACGATTCCGTATCACAACGATTTCGTCCACCCTTGTCGGCAGTGATCTAACAAGTTATTTGGTTCGAGTATTATTGAAATCATAGTACATTTTGGTAACAGAAAAATTAGCTCATTCCAGATATCTGGTGTTTAAGCTTATCCTTTTGAAAATGTGTACTATTTTCAGAAACAGAAGAATGAAAAGAAATCAGCACTGCCTTCTTGTGGACATCTCATTCCTTACCATTTATACAGTACCTTATTACGTCATGCTTTCACTTTCTTGGCCGATCTGTCACATTGAGTTCTGTATCGAGCTAACGTGTCTCCTTTGAAACCGGTGGAGACCGATATCAGAAGACACGTCATATAAATGCCCCTACAGACCATCATAATTTCGATGTCTTGCTATTTGTGGTCTGTATGCACTGGAACGTCGTTAGCCCAACTAAAAGGTACGGACACTTATCGAGAAAACTATTTTTTGGATAATTGATGGTAATGACTTCAAGCAGTGAAAAGAAGAAAATTTGATTTAAAACCTACTGCTCTTTACGATATTAAAGTATGCATCTCAGTACAAACAAACATTATTTCGTAACAATCAGTATATTTTGTGAACGTTTTTCTAGGAATGTTTGCGAGCAGCTATAATACCACATCATTTGATCAGCACTGCGTATGTTACTGTTAATTAAATTATTTGCTTCACAATATGCAAGGCAGCATCGAAACAAAACGCTTTGCTTTAATGATGGTACTGTGATTCAATATTTTCCACGAATTTGAATTTGTAGTCTTTATCTCTAATGATCTGCGTATGACCTCCACAGTCACTCTGCGTCGAGTTTTCCTTTAATACACACTAGAAAGCGTTTACTGTTTGCTTATATTTTAAACAAAAATAATGCACATAAGTAATTACCAACAACGGTGGGCCTCCGAAGAATGCGTGTGCAAGCACCTAACCCTTGTTATAACATTGCAATACGAGATTTCTTGTAATGATTAACTCCATACAGAACACATACCTGTGTTAAATTTGAGGTTTATGTGAATGAAGATTGTCAATTGTTGTAGCAAAGTTGACATGGCGAATTATTAGCGTCTGGTATTTTTACACTCTACTAAATAGTATAGTAAGTGATAGCTGAATTCGATCCAAAAATTCAATGTCGAGATTTTACCGGAAATACATGTTTTGAGGCCCCCTGAACCCAAAACGTTTTACAAAAACAGTGTGAGTGCACAGCATAACAACCGAAAAGTGGGTTAAAACACATAGTTGATATTTAAGTTACATTTCAAGAGTGTGGCACAAAGATTTTGAAGAAAATTCCTCCATCTTAAACTATCCTTTACGTGGAAAAGTTTTGAAAATGTTGATTTTCTCAACATCTAACGATTTTGATTCAAATACCATATGTTTAAGGTATCTTTATGGCAAATGAAATTATATTTTAGGTTTCTGGGTATATCTCTTTATAGTCCTGTTTACACTTGATGACTTTTCCACAACTGCTAAACCGTAAGAGATAGACTAAATCTTGTGAGATATTTCTTGTTATTTGTGTGAGTTTTGCAATACTTTTCTCCAATGGAAGCTCGCTGTTCACTTCTTTCTTGGCCGTGGAAAGAGAACGCAAATTCAAAGCCCTCATACAGCAACCATCTTGAAAAGATTTGATTATCGCTCGAAGCCTGCTGTATTTGCATATTCCCCTTACTCATACAAAAAACCAAAAATAACATAATTTCTACGAATATTTGTCTTAAATAGAGGGAGATAGAGGGATAAGAGTGTGTAGGAATAGTTAGTACTAGAGTATAGAAGGTCATGTGAGTACACCACATCAGATTTTGTCATTGTCTTATTTCTCTTTTCCTCCGCTGTTTCAATTAAGTGTGATTCAATTAAGTGTGACTTTCTGTAATTAAATACCAGGTTACTTGTTGTTGCACCGCAGTTTTCGGAGAGATATGGGATTCTATTATTTGTCCTCAATACGTGGAAATATTTCTTGCAGAAAATAATTGTGATGTACGATACACACACAAAAAAAGAAGAAAACTGTTGCACTCACATGACCTTCTCTACTCTTGTACTAACTATTATAGCAAACTTTTATCCCTATATCTTCTTCGTGTTACTTAAAATAAACATTTGTACAAATTATCTAATGCTTATTGTCTTGTAGGTGCAAGGGGAATATGAGAATACAGTATAAGTTTTGAGCGATAGTCAAATCTCTTAAAGCTTTGAGGTTCCGTTCCCTTTGCACGGATAAATTATAAAAAATGAATAACGATGTTCCAAAACTTACACACATAATAAGGAATATCTCCGAAATATTTCACTCTATAAAAACATTTTAAGAAATATTTTTGTGCAGCCATTTAAGTCATCCAGAATAAACAGGACTACATGCGCTATATCCAGAAAATTCAAAATATACGCTTCACTTGTTATATCCTAAACATCTGGCATTTTTATCAAAATCGTTAACCATTATCGAGAAAATCAACTTTCGAAAAAATCAATTTTCGAAACATTTTTCATGTAAAGGATAGTTTAGGATGGAGGAATTTTCTTCATAATCTTCGCGCACATCCTTGAAGAATGTTAAATTTAAACACTAAGTTTGATTTTTACCCGACTGACACACTAACACACACGGACCTTTTTCTAATGCTTTTTTTTTCTTTTGTCCAGAGGGCCTCAAAACATATTTCCGGTGAAGTCTCGACATCGAATGTTAAGGTGGAATACAATATTTCCTCTACTTACTATACGTAGTAGAGAAAGTAAGGAACACATGTGTAATTTCCATCTAATTATGCTGTATATACAAGAAGTGCAGTTATTGCATACTTGTAATGACACTATACGCCTGTTCTGGATAAGTTTGCCTAATTTTACTCGCGTAAATTACTGAATCACTGTTACATTCAGTTGCTCTGACATGCATTAACGTGTTACACATTCCAATTTTACAATATGTAGGTGCTGCGGCGGTCGTTTGCCACTCGACCTGCTCGGTCGGTTCCCTCTGATGAGACTTGCATGCGTGTTACGGGTGCCGGGAAGTCGTTCAAATATGATCTGGTTTTCTCTTATAAATTGTATTTATTGACGTCGATTACATTTTATAATCACTGATATTTACAATATTTGGTTTTAATTCAATTAAGCAATACACAAAAGTTCTCGATTTTTGTTGAAGCTAGTCCGTAATTATTTTCAAATAATTACTGCCTATATTTTACAATCTATACGATTTTCTCCAGATTCTCCAGTTTACCCCGCCACTTATTCCATCAGTTGCTCCATAATCACCTTTTCGCCTGCATTTCGTACCATCCTCTTCCTCACTCTCATACCTGGTGCTTGGCTGACCACCTACTTCCAGGTCTTCAGTCTGTCTGGTCCAGAGGTCCCTCTGTCCCTAGGCGTCTGATCCTAGGCACTGGCTTGTAAGTCCTAGGGGAGGGTAATCAGGGAAAGAAGAACCATGTTATGTTGAATTATATTTTAAATACGCATGCATTAAATATATAACAAACGTATTGACTTGAAGATATTAACATTAATTACATTGTTTTCACGTACTTTGTAACAACTCATTCATATTTTAAACTCTTTAATTATTAAAGCTTTCGATAATATGCTTTATCACTAAAATAAATCGCAAAGTTAATGGATAATTTTGTCTTGAAATTGTAATGAAAGAACTAAACTGCCATAAAACCTTAACTGTAAGTTCAATTAGATTAAAAAAAATAGTTTTATCAACTTCTATTACTCATGAAATTAGTTTAACAAACAATAGTATATTACTATTGTTATGGTTATGGTTGTTATGGCTGTTCTTAGTGTTATTGTCATTATTATCATTTATTATGTACTATTAATTAGTTTATTGTTATTGTTGTTGTCTCAAGCTTAGTCTGCATTTATTCAACAGATACAAGATTCCGTTTTCCGGTCCCAATGACTGGCTTTAAACAAATCCTAAGAATGAACTGTAAATCAAAGAGCGATGTTATACTAGGTGTAAAACAAAGAAGGGTTAAGATACAATATCTCTTATGGAATTCTACACTGAACGTGTAGGTAATCGATGTCTAGCCCCAGGGTAACATGATTACCGATTCGACTTTCTAGAGGGAGGGAGTGAGGGAGGTGTGCTTGTGTCACAGTATCTATAAGGATGACATCAAAATGTTTCTTTTGAAGTATAATGGAAAACGAAAGCTAAAAGTATGGTTTTCACGTGCTCTGTTAATCTCAGTTACTATGGTTCTCTAAGTATTCAACATATAAAACATTAATACGCGGCATGTTTTAAAAATAAGTAGCGTTTAAATATTTTATCTTGCAGGGCTCCAGTCGCAATTTTTGGCACACGCGATCACTTCCTCTGGCCTTTAGCAAGCCAGAAGCAGCTGTAAGTAATCGCCGCTGTATTTTTCTATGTATACAGAATTTGCAAAGTTTCAAAGCAATCGAACGACCCGCCGATTGTGAAATCAGTGATTCGTTTTCTGAATGCGAGAAATTTCCCATAAGGGAAACAATGAATGATAATGCCCGGCCACACACATACAAACTGAAGATCTGACGGCATTTGATTGGAAATAATTCAACCACCCTCTCTACAGTTAAGATATGGCACCAAGTGATTTTCATCTATTTGTGTACCTGAAGAACTTAATTCGTAGATAACATTTCAACGACGATGATGTGAAATAAGATATGTTAACTTGGGTTTCGTCACCGGCAGCATCGCTAAATGTATTGTGCATTTGGCTAGGAGAAACTGCAATTACTTTGTCCGTTTTCACTGGAAAGTGTTTCCTAAGGTTAAAGTTGTAGGTAATACTTTATAAAACTCTTGGAACATAAGAGCACCTAACTGCTGTGCAAGAGGTCCCGGGTTGAGGGTGGGTGGGGGGCGAGAATTTTTCTCCAGCCAGGATTATTCCTCATCCTTCCCTGAGTCTGGAAATGTAATGGCAGCGTCGTGGCTGAGTGGTTAGACCGCTCGCCTACCACCTTACCAATTGCTGCATTATCACCCTTCCAATCATTCCCCCACATTTCATATCATCCTTTTCCTAACCATCATACCCGGTGCTTGGCTGACCACCTAGGCAACCCGGGTTCGATCTCAGGGATCAGCATGTGGTATTCGTGGTGGAGAATGCGGGGTCAGGGTGGCTCTTCACCCGCTTACAGGTCTTCACACTGTCCGGTCCGGAGGTTTCTGTGCTCCCCGACAGGCATATGACCCTAGTCACTGGCTTATAAGTCCTAGGGGTGTAAGTCCTACATAAGAGGAGGGCAATCAGGAAAAGAAGGCAGTGGAAACGTTTATCTTGCACCAGCCCAGAATCTTTTGTATGCAACGTCTTATTGATTTTTTTATTTTTGGATAACAATTCTAATTTCATTCTCTCCACTGCTTGTAAAACTTCAATAGGTTCAGCACAGTCCATTGAAATGACTCGCCATTTTATATAAGTATTGCACAACTAAGATTTGTGGCCTACTTGAATGAGGCCATGGTCAATTTCTGCAAGAAAAAAAGTTGGCATTATCGGAGTGTTAAAAACTTTTGAGCACTGAATAGAAGAATTTTGTAGTTTTAACATTGTCGTGAACTGCTAAAATTCCTACTTTTACTATCAACTGCCTAAAAATGTAATTTTAGACCTAACGTTTGTGACAAATTTTTTTGGATTCTATGAACGTTTTTCTTGTGCCTTGGGCTTCGAATTATCCATGTTCCCCTGTAAGTCCTGCGACATAAAGCACGTGGGAATTCTACCTTATGACTGCGGTGCTGAAGTACCGAATATCTTTATTTTTAAGGTCGCACGTGTTGAGGGGTGTGCAAGCACTGACAGGGGAGAAACGTGAAGCAGCACGCACGACGGGCCACTCACGAGTTTTACGTCCATTTGCGGGTTGTAAACGTCAGAGTTGCATTCAGCTAGAAACTTCCAAGTCAAGCTCTCTGAGAGCGTGACAACATCTGACGTCATATTCTGTGTTATATGCGCCAGGTGTTGCCGCCGCTTCTAACACGTAATTGTCCTTGTTTCTGTTTTCCATTTCATACACACATTCAGACCTTAATACCACTACATTTTTGCTCTATATACGAGCGTGAAGAAAGGAAAAGACTCATAAAATCAGCGAGAACTCTCTAAAGAGTGCACTATATTCCAGAACAAACAGTCAACCTAGGTTACGCAAAGAGTTAGAGTACACAAAATTTAAAACGCCCATACAGTCAGTATAATAAGTTTCTGACTGATCAAAGTTGACGAATAATAATAAAATTTAAAATACACAGTTTCGGGAAAACAGTCTTTCAGCCAGAGGAATTTAAATTTACCAATATCCAAGAATCGATTTTACTTACTCTACTGGTTAGTTAGTATTGCTGATGGGCTTTAGGAAATAATGTAATTTTTACCCATAAAATCTCAGGTTATAGTCTTTAAAATACTCGAGAATCAATCACAACGTCCATTTTATTACAATGATTCTCAAACTGCTTGGAACTTCACAAAGTTCTTGTAACATCATATAACGCAGACGGAATATGCTGACTTTCAAGTCCTAGCTTAAAGTGAAACTTTTTCAGTTTCAAGAGCGGAGAAGCAAAGAAACAGCGCCTTCTAGAAGAAACTTCCATAACAGATCAGAAGCGTATCTCTCTAAACTCAGATTGAAGCATCAAACACTTTACAGAAGAAAACCTTCAGAATCGTGCCTCTGAATAAAAATTGCAGGCGAATGATGTTAAAACAAAATGTGGATCAACATTGTTGACATAAAGGAAGATAGCTGCCTGCCTGCCTGCTTGCATTCTTCTCGTAAAATATCGGTGTATGTACATACATGGCACAAAATGACGGACGGACGAGATTTGGTTCAACTTCCCGACTTTGGGTTGAGAATACAGGCTCGGAGAAGCCATTTAACTTTAGAGGCGATTACAACACAAAACTGGCTAAAAGCAGTCATTTACAAATGCAAATGAGGCTTAAACCCCTGCGTGAAAGGAAGTTAATTCCCTTTCTTAACTCTGTTTAACTTATGCTTCTACAAGAGCCGCAGCATAACGTTTGTATCTTGTTTTCGCTCTTGACTATGTACGATATCACTGTCTTGCTATTTTGATAATGAACATGTTCTAGGAGAAAATAAGAGAAGACATTTAAAACTGCTCTCATCTTTTATTATACTTATCGCAAGATTGGAAGTTAAAAAATTAACTGCAACGTATTTAGCGAATTATATGTCATTGACTCAGAAGAATGTCTTTGTCATTGAACGTCCAATCGCGGTGTGGAGTTGGGAGGTTTACGGTACGATGTAAACAGTCACACCAGCAGTTCAAAATTGTCTACAACGCACTTGAGCTACAAGTAGTGCCATTTTTACTATGCGGTTCCTTGAGTCTCCAATAAACATAATTTATTAGTGATTTTATTCCGAGTATGATCATAATTGCTTTGTTTTATGAGGTAACAGAACATTAGTGATGCTCTTTCACGTCACATTTTTTTTGAACCGTAAAAGAAAGGATGTCACTTTTAAAGCAGGCTATGAACCATCAACGCGAGAGGAAAAAACAATAGAGCGCTATCTCAAGTTCACTTGTGAGAACCACAGGTCACAGCTAAACTTCTGACACAAGTACAGGATCAGCAATTCTAGCAACATTTCTGCACATATTGCATTTTGCAGTATTGCCATTATGCCATTCACATAAAAGCTTGTGCTCATTGCACTTCTTTTGTTCGGGTTGTCGCGTTTCATTTGTTTTGCGACTTCCAATTTTGCCGTGGGAGTGCGCGTTAGCCAGTTGATTTTGTTGGCCGTGAGCCTGACTAGACCAGCTCAGAAGTGATTCTCTCTCTCTGCCGTGCGGTGGTAAGTAATATAATTGTTTGGGCTTACAGCAAGGGATCATACTTTGTAAAATGGCCTTTCTGACCGTGAACTTGCCTGGATTGTGTTTCCAGTACGGAATATGTAATTGTTTTGGAAAATAGTTCTCGGGAATTTGTAATATATGTGCGAGTAACCAGGGTTTTCAAATAGACTCGAACACGTACCCACCTTCTGAACTTGCTTGAAGTTGCATGGGGTAAACCTCTAATTTAGTTGTGTATTTAACCATTCTTCTTGTTTAAAGGACGCATTATGTGAATTACTGATCCATGTTATCAAACTTTCACATTCTTTTTTCGATTTACAAATGTTAATGTAAATGTTAAATTCAGTGGGAGAACTTGTAATGTATGATGCCTGAAGGGCGAGTGTTGTGTTTTGTTCGAATTTATATATCAGTTAACAATCAAGAAACCCTACTCAAGTTATTTAGCCTAATGTATATTTCGTTACTTTGTAAAGGATGATCATTTGTAATGGTTTACTAATTAAATGCAATTAGTCAGAAGTTTGTGTGCTTGATAAAGAAAGAGGGGAAGAATTGGTCCTACCGGTTACCTCCAACACCAGGGTCCTTTCCTATAAATTCATTAGCCCTTTTCACAATTTTTCCAATGTCCCAAGGTGGTTATTTATCTCCTTTGCGATAACTATACTAAATGTTGTCTGGAAATGAATCAATATCAGATTGAATTAAACAGACTTACATTCACGATTCATCACAATTCAGCTTTTATAACAAATGACAACATACGGAGTGAAAAAAGAATGTGATATTTGCAAATACGTTCCTTACATATATAAAATTTAAAGATAATATGCGCGCTGTTCAATTTTAATCAAGTATCTAAAGAATCTTGTATTACATTTCGTTGCCTTCCTCCATCAGCTATCATTTATTTTTATCTAACTTCTACGCACTATTTTCACCAAAAATGGTTCTTCTATTTACTTAATGCTAATCGTAATAGCCTTGTAAAAAAGACTTAAATACCTTGTTTTATTTGTAGGCACACAAAACGGATTTAGTAAGATGTACTGTTTCCGTTTTTTATCGTCTTACGGGCTTTTGCAAGTGGTGAGGCATAACTGACCACTGAACTGCTAACAGTTGCAATACGATGCTAGAGGCGTGGTGCAGTAATGAGAATAACAAAAGTGGGAAGGGTAGATACACCTGGCCTTGTAGAAAAGTCACGTTTTAGTTTTCTTTAGATTTATCTCCAAATTATTAATGCTTATTATGGAAAACGTAAATGTTGCTGGAAATAAGCAGAATTTATTGGAATAAACAATTCTGTCATAAGAAAAGCTTTATCTTTGTCCTTAAATTACAAAAGCGCGTAAAGCTTTACAGTAAACATAGTGCAATACTGTAATAAAAATATAAAAACGTTTAAACCAACAAATTTTCTCTGTATTTGGACTAGAATTAAAATTGTGTCGAAATACTTTAAACATGTTTGTCTATTACATTATATTATAATACCAACAATTTCTAATTTGGAATAAAAGGTTTTCTTCTAATTCGTAGGCATTAATCAGCCTTTCTTGGGTGGCATTAAAGTTTAATTATATTTATGTGAATTTGAGTTGTTTATGACATTTGCGGAACTCTTACCAGCTTACCATAGACCAATAATATGGCCACGTGTAGTTTCTGATATGTACGACATGCTGTGAATCAATAGTTGAGTAACGATTTAATGAGTCCTCGGAACTATGCAACCAAACAACCCTTTAATGCCGACATGTTATTAGCTATAATTATGTCCAACCAGAGGGACAAATACTTCCATCATAGGAGAGGGGTAAAGAGAGAAAAAAGAAAGGAAAGCTACGAAGATCTCATTAAATAACCACGATGCCCTTGTATTTTACCCAGTTCGCTTTCTGTGCAACAGCAATTGGACTATCGATAACGCCCTGATATGTACTTCCGTGAAATTCCATGGTCCTTCGATGACATCGCGAGAAACAACTGATTAGCAACATGCTTTTAAACATGATAAAAGGTATTGCTATATTAAAACTAATAGTGAGTACCTCGGATAACGGGTTATTGCGAACATTTATTTTATTTACATTTTTATGTTAGTTTTAAGTTCATGTTTACGTTCTGAATGCTGCAAGCTTTTGTTCACCTCGTACAATTTAACCGTTATACAAAGGTATTGAAAATTCCTTCCTAATGAAGAAGAATTCACAGGCTATCCTAGAAACTCATATTATGGGTTATATGTAATTTAAATGTACTGCATTTTAATCAAAACTCTTAGACATTTTTGAGAAAATAAAATAATAGCGAAAATTTTTCCATGCAAAGGCTAGTTTGAGTTGAGGACTTAAAAAATGTCAATTGTCACATTTGTCAAAGATATTTAACTGAAACGCACATTTTGATATTTGTCAAAGACTTCGTTGTAAAATCAAGTTGTTTGCACTTCACCTGCGAACACACACACACACACACACACACACACACACACACACACACACACACACACACACACACACACGAACGGCTTTTTTCTAATTTTGTTATTGAGGGACTCTAAACATTAATTTTCAGTGAAAACTCGACATCCAAAGTGATATAATTGGGTGGTACACATAGTAGAAATGTAAAAAGTGAATATGTATTTGAAGTGTCAATTTCCAGCCACAGGTGTCGAATAAATAGTAAATATTTTTGTGAGTACATGTTAGTAGGTTTAGACTGCGTTTCACGGAGTACTAAAGGATGTACACATACTATCTGACGTCACTGCATAAGTTACAACCAACTTCTTTTAGAGCGCATGTTAGTTCTCCCTGTCATTTTGGCTCCTGAAATATTCAGTTATGAAAATGTTTGATACTTCAGTCTCCGTCTTGGAAGAATATGAGCAGCGTTTTACTTACTGTCATTTGTCTCTATGGAAAAGCGCTAGTTCTCTTTGATCCTTCGCGACTGCAAGTTTGTCACATTCACTTTAAGTTAGCGTTTAAAAGATTGTCTAAATCTAGTTAATAGATGTCTCTTAAGATTACATAAAAACGAAGGTAACAAGTACCATAAAAAGTTAGTACGTGAACAGTTATTGTAGAAAATGACGTTAAGGTGTCTGCTGAAACAACTGTGTGAATAGTGCTTCAATAAATATCAATAAATAAAGTAAGCAAACGTGTTTATGTTAAACGGAGGACAACTCATACACTGAAATTTACAGTGGTAGCCTGTTGTGGCTATCATCCCTAAGTTAGGCAATAAACTTAATGACAGCAAAAATTCGTAAAGGCATTGGAAACACCGAAAAGGGCAGCTACCGTAAGGGTTGCTTTTGTAGAAGCTTGACGGAGGAAGAACGAAATAGCAGGCAGAAGGGACGGCCAATAACCCCATATACATAGAAATATAACGGGTGATCCAAAAGATTCGGAACCGGCTGCGCCTGTACGCGTCCTCGGCGCTCCTCGCCGACTGCCGCTGTCATAGAACATCGCGGATGAAATTGTACATTTTAAAACTACTTTTAAAGGTTTACTTACCAATGTTGTTAAAGGAGATGCTGAACTGGCCACCGTCGTTGTCCATACATCTTCGACATCTCTTTAGAAAACTATACATAACTCACCGTTCATGTTGAGAAATGCTGGCAATTTCTTGGCGAATATATTAATTCTTCCAGGTTAGTCTTGTACACATTATGCTTTATGTTACCCCAGAGATAGAAATCGCAGATCACCTGGAAATCTTTCTGCATATCACACTTTCACTTGGCGAGCTGCCTGAGTTAGCACATACGAATCATAAATTAATACACGCTGTGCATTGCAAAACAAATGCTGAGCCATAATACACCTTGTTACTAAGTACAGGACAAAATAATAAATCACACTGGTAACAACTCAACACACGTTGTTACGTCAGCTCAATACTGCACTTTCAGGGCAGAGAAAAATAAGTCAACCTCATGACCTTGTGTTCAGAAACTGCGTTATTGTTTCTGTATGCACAGTGGAAAAATACCGCACAGTGGTTCGGATGTTTTTGGGTCTCTCTTAGTGCCTGACTCTCAGGCACACAAGATGTAGACACAAAGCTTGTATGCATTTACCAATGGAAAATAAAACTAAAATACGCGTAGCTGAAAGAGTCCGCAGTTATGGAGAAGTAACCATTTAAGACAAAACGCGCGCGTGTGGGTGTGTGTGAAGATTAGTTGGCAGTGGCAAGATGACAAGGAATAAAGGGATAGAAAGCGAAACAGTCATGTGATATACTATTTCTGAGAGCAAGGGCCCATGCAACCTTGAGGTAGAAACTAATCCTGAACCCATAGTAAGGAATCACGTAACTTCTCGCATCAGCTAGCCAAATTTCTCGAGCATTTATTCTAAAAACTGATTACCTACATTCACCTAGGTTACTCTAACCACTATCGTTGTTGTCACATGACTTCTACGAACGCTTATTTTCCTATCTACTTCATATTAACCTAGATAAACCTTTCAAAAAAAAAAAAAAAAAAGATTCATTGCATATTTTACGAGGGAGATACAGGAAATCAAATTGATAATCATGTGTTTAAAACGTGAATCTATATATGTTGCTACGGAAGTTCATATTCTCCATGACTACGAGAAACTTCTCCCTACAGTACTTTAAAGAATAACAATTTTGTTAAAATATTCAAGCTCTAAGTGCTAATAAGATTTAAATAAGGACAATACGTGATGGTTGTCGAACTTCAGAATAAATTTAAGTTCTGAGAAACAATACGTTATATAACGTTATTACACATGGCCAGCATGTAGGTAAAAAACGCAAGTATAGATGTGTTCTGGGCCCGTGACCTCCGCGGGGTGAGGTGTGGGGAGAGAGGGGAAAAGTTGTCATCTTACCCAGCGAGTGAGTAATCTGCAGAATCACGTAGCCTACTTGCATAGCAAGATGCAGAACTAGTTCAGTGCAGAATTGGCACGGCCGCTTGTGTATTCAGGTGGGCTGCATGTTATCTTCCCAGCGTTTCTATCTGTCGGCAACTCGGATATCATTACGTCACCTCACCTGCAGTGAACGCATTTCTTTCAGAGTTCATAAGGCCAGAACATAACTATATAATAGCAGAAGTTATAAGCCAGTGAAAAATAAGTTGACTTTCTAATGAGGTCACGTGTCTCAAATAAGTGATTTTCCAACACAAATGTAAGCCCCATTCTACTGTGGGTTTTCTCAGTATGCCTGGAATTTTCCAGCGGATCAAAGGTTAATATATAACAAAAATAAGAAGCTACAATAATTTCTAATGTTAATAGTAACACTTGCCTCTATTAATTGCTTCTCCATTTATCACTTGTATAATAAACGAATACTACAAGTTAGCGGCAGAAGACAAAGATTTTGTAATTTAGAAAATATCCAAAAGTGTGGAAGCAATGCTTTGCGTTTGCCTGGAGCGCAGTGTCGACACTCAACTCCATGGACACAGCGCATTCTGTTCTGCGCAAAGCAGTACGCTGACAGCGCCATCTCTTGATACAGCCGTGCATCATCCTACCAAAGAGTTATTTGAAATAATTCTGCACAGCTATTCCCAGAAAACTTAAGACGTTCATTTTATGTCATAGAAATAAATAAACTATAGCAATTCCAAATTGAAATCATTAGTAGTCATTTTTGATGACGGGACGTATTTTGGAAACCTCGAAGGGTTATCAGGACCACTAATTCATTTCAGTAAATAATAATTATCTATTAAAGACAGATTTCTCTACTAGGTATGGTAAGTAGAGGAAGTATTATACTCCAAGCAAAAATTCGATGTTCCATGTCGGGATTTTAACGGAAATGTTTGAGGCCCCTGAATCCAGAAAAGCAATCTCTGGGTGTGCGTGTGTAGTATAACTTAAAAACGAAAAGTCAATTAAAAATCAAACTTGGTATTTAACTTCAATATCTTTCAAGGATGCGACAACAAAAATCTGAAGAAAATTCCCCCACGGTAAACTATCCTTTACATGGAGAGCTTTTCGAAAATTTTCATTTTCTCACAAATGACTCACACGATTTTAATTAAAATATATATTTTTGATAATTTTATAGCGAAGAAAGTGCATTTTTGAATCTTCTGGCTACAGCCTACGTAGTTTACTCTTGAAGACTTTTGGGTAACTGGTAAACCGTAAGTTATACACCAAATCTTACACGAAAAAAATCTGATGTGTTGCACTCACATGACTTTCTCTACTCTTGTACTAACCATTCTTACAAACTCTTATTTCTATTACTTCTTTCTTGTTAGCTGAGACAAACATTTGTACAAATTATCTTATTGCTTATTTCCTTGTAGGTGCAAAGGGAATGTTAGAGTATAGTAGGCTTTGTGCGATAGACAAATATTTGAGATTCTGTTGCCTTTGCATTCTTGACATATAAAAAAATGAACAGCTATGACCCATTTCACGAAAGTTCTAAGTTTTCCGAAACTCACAAACATAACAAGGAATATCTCCGAAATGGTTCACCCTACAAGAAAATGTATTGAGACATAAATTGTGTATTTTAGCAAGATCTACATTTTTTGTATAGAATGATTTGGTCTATTTCTAACGGTTTACCAGTTATGCAAAAGTCGTCCAGAGTAAATACGACTACATAGGCTATAGCCAGAAAATTCAAGATATACATTTCATTTGTCATCAAAATATCTCAAACATATGACATTTTAATAAAAATCGTTAGAGCCATTTTCAAGAAAATGAAAATTTTCGAAAAATTTTACATGTAAAGGGTAGTTTAGGGTGGGGCTATTTTCTTCAAAATCTTCATGTCGCATCCTTGAAAGACATTAAACTTAAATACCAACTTTGGTTTTTAACCGAGTTTTCGTTTTTGAGTTATGCTGTCCACAGACTGACAGACTGACACACAGACACACACACGGACCTTTTTCTATAAATGCTTTTTTTGGATTCAGGGGGTCTCAAAACATGTATTTCCGGTGAAATCTCGACATCGAATTTTTGGGTGGAATACAATACTTCCCCTACTTACCAGTAGAGAAAGTAATATAGGTTGTATTGAAACATATGTCCATATGGTTTTTTAAAATAGTTTCTGCAAATGTTTATCTGAAGTGTCATGAGGAAGTTAGAGGGATAAGAATGGTTAGTACAAGAGTAGAGAAGGTCATGAGTTGTAAATGCATGCTGTCTGGGATCTGGTGTTTTCGACACGTATAATGTACGGTTTTAAACTTGTATTCCACACGTGAACGAGCAAGTTTTATGATCTGCCGTTATGAAGAGGGTCTCTTTATTAAATTTCTCCATATTGGTTGTCTGCCATATAGAAGCCCTCTGACGTAAGATGTGCTAGCTAACCTGCAGAGCAAGCTTTATGGGTGGTGCACCCCGGATTATTAACATGGATAAACCACAATCTTTTCTCGGATGAGATTTGACTCCGTCCTTCTGAGATATGCAGATTGACAAAGTGACAGCCCCTGCAGCGACAAAACCCTATTTTCATTATGACTGTCCTCCTTGGTGTGCGGCCCTGGAATAATAGCCGATTCCTTTTCTTTGTTTTTGAGATAGCAGTGTTTCGCCAGGAGCAAACACAACAGAATATAATACCACAGCTCATCCATTTCAGAGCAGGCATAAACATACTAGATGACTCACTCATTATACGCTTAGCTTTTTAAAGCCCTATGACGAATTAATTATTTTTATGATCTTGGAGGTTTTTTGTGTACTACGTATAGTAAGTGGGCAAAGTATTGCATTGGACTCAAATTTGTTTTCCACCTTTCACCAGAGCTATGTTTTGTGGCCCGCACCATCCAAAAACAGCATTTTTAGGAAAAGGTGCGCGCGCGCGTGTCATAACTCAAACGAAAAGTTGGTTAAAAACCAAGTTGGGTATTTAAATTTAATATCTTAAGGTGGTTAATCACTTATGTCTCTTGGGTGGGCAAACAGAACGGAATTTCAAAGCCTTCATATAGCCACCAACTTTAAATTTTTTGACTGCCGCTCAGTCTACTGTACTCCCATATTGCACCTGCACCTACAAGAAAATTAGCAGTGAGATAATTTCTGCAAATGCTTATCTTGACTAAAATGAAGAGGATAAGAGGAGCAGGAGTTTGTAAGAATAGTTAGTATAAGAGTAGAGAACGCCATGTGAGTGTAACACATCAGATTTTTTAATGTTAATGTTCCCCATTAACCTCCATAATTATTTTGTACACCTCTAGTTATTCGTAATGTGACGCTGGTGTGCAGGTCGCCATTAGAAGCTCAAAGTCAAGCTGCCTCACACCACTGCTTGTAAATACGTGGCCCGAAGACAATACGCTGGTTAGAACAGATAACGAACATGAGTGCGGCAGAACAAGCGTTTCTAGACTGTTCTAGAATATTTCCACTGCCGGCTTATTTAGGAGAAAAAGGTGAATATACAGAAAAATCCACGCTACGACATCCTCGTCTACGTAAGCGAATGCAGAGAGAAAGAGATCGAGCAGATCTTCGGAGTTGTTGAATGAGGCCGCTGTTAACAGTTAATTTTAAGTGTGTGTGTACAGTCAAGATTGTTTCAGGTGTTTAATCGTCGCGTCGCAGTTATCGGCAGTGTTGGAACAATTTTTAGTGGGTGAACCGCCGTTTTTTTAACAGTAGAGCACTATTATTTTGTGTCAAGGTTGAGGGGGGACACCTAGTATATGTAACAGTATGTAGCACACTTTCATATCAGGTTGATTTATAATTTAAATATTCCTCTACAGAGGAAAATGACTCATCACGGAGATATTTTTAAAGCGAAGCTTTGAGATCTTTGAAATTGCTAACTTTTTTCTTTGAGCTACTGAGGAGAGCATTAAATCTTTTAATTGTTTTATAGTAGACTTCTTTCTGGATGCCAGAAATTTTTGCATTGGGACGATGCATGCTTCTCTTTTGCCTAGTGTTAGAATTATACACTTTCGTGTTTATAGTAAACTTAGGTTGATTAATTACTTGCATAGACTTTTAAATGGTTAATATATACTGGATACAGTAATACAACTGCTTGCTTGTTACAAAAACACTGGTGTCATAGGCAAATAGATACTTGCAATGTTGTTAATATGCAATGGGAGGTCATTCATGTGAATTAAAAATAAGTGGTCCTAATATCAATGCTTGGGGAACACCATGTTTTACTGATTTCCATTCTGGGATGGAGATTATTAATTACCGTTCTGTTTTCTGTTTCTAGGTATGAGATCAACCAATATACCAGTATAGTGTATTGATCCACTTCTTACTCACACTGCCATTGTGAAAAGTGATTTAGAGGCAATAACCTAACTCATCTGCGTGTTTTGCCTGATCCACTCAGGTATGTGAATCAACTGACTTTTTGTGTATCTACTATAACAGACATAGTATATAATCATATTGAGAAGTTGAGGTTTACCATTTAAATACTACCTGCGTATTAATTTTCATTTCTAAATCTTCACTTGCGATTTAATTAATACAGCAGCAATGTCTGATTGCAATTTATTGACGTTTTTGAAGACAACAATCAGGTGCGTATTAGCCAATTAGCCACCAAAACTAAGGTTGCTAGTACTGTATTTAGTTTATGCACTATTTGTATTGTTAATATCTTAAAAAAATAGTATACAACATATATGCTTTGAGCGGATTAGAGAAACTCGACGTTGTCTCATTTTCAAACTCTTCCTCCTTTTCCAATGATGCTCTTACCGCAGTTAAGTGAGTGAGTTAACTGGTGGTGAGTTAACTGGACTGTTATTATGTAGTGTTTTTCATTTTAAATTGTAATGTTCTCAAAACTGCATATTTTTCACTAAATGTCTCATTAACCCAGGAACTATAAATGACGGACCTGGAATTTGTATCACATTTTTAGAACAGTATGGATTGAAACAGACCCACACTGACTTGTATGTTTACGCTGATCAAATGTTTTCTATAAAAAAAATTTAATCAAGGTTATTTTCTAAAATAGTAACTCTTAACATTTGTATTTTTATAATGAAATTGGTTAGATTTATTTAAAAATACGCTGTCTATATTCTGTAAAACTTTGAAGTTATCATAAGAAGTTCCTAAGATAATGGTTCGTGTATTAAAATAATTTTACATTAGCAATATAGGGTTGTTAATCTTCCCTTGATCATGCCTTATCTCCTTATACAGGGTGTTTGGAAAGTGCCCCATATTGCAACAGGAGTTGGGATTAGTCAAAACTAGAATAAATGTTCCTATAAACATATGTCCGAAAACAAATCGTGTTGAGGTTTGAACCATTTTACAAAGTGGGTTTGGCATACACCATTGTCCCATATCCAGAAATCCAATGGATTGAGGTCCGGCGGAAGCGGAGTCCTTGTTGCTGGACCTTCTCGACCAATCCATCGTCCATTAAATGTTTGGTTTAAGTATCAGGATCGCTTTAGTCCCAATATGTGGACAGGAATTGTGGATGACAGACTCCTAGAACCATACATTTTACCGAACAGATTAACAGGTGCTGTGTTACATCGATTCCTGCGCGATGAGTTACTCGTGCTTTTTGAGGAGTTGTGCTTATGGAAAAATGAAGCATGTGGTTTATGTGTGACGGTGCATCACCCCATTTTGTAGTACAATACTTGAACCAAACATTTAATGAACAATGGATCGGTCGAGGAGGTTGGGTAGCAAGCTCTCCGCGCTCGCCGGCCCTCAATCCATTAAGTTTATGGCTATGGGGACATTTTAAGACATTGGTGTATGCCACACCTATCGAAATTTATACATACGTTGCACATTTTTGTAAATGGCTCATATCTCAACAGGTATTTGTTTCCAGATACATATATAGGAACGATTAATCTAGTTTTGACTAATCCCAACTGTTGTTGCAATATCGGGCACTTTTAAACACCCTGTATATTCATAATACATGCAGCTTTCATCATCGCAACGATTATTGTATATGATCACCAGGCGATTTATATCTCGAAGCAACGTGGAAGGACATGAAAGTTGAGTTATTCTTTATCGGCTACTGCTAATATGTGACGCCTACCTATTGGAGAGGATTCTGTGGCAAATAACTGAAATACCCTGCGAAGTTCAAGTTCAAACTATTAAGTTCACTGGCATATAAACGTCTTAATGTACAACCATACTCATCCATGATTGCTCTACCCAAGGGCAAATCCAGAGAAAACCCAGGAGCAAATTTTATCTTGGAAGAACCGAAAAGGTGGTTTGTACAGTAAGCGAATTAAGTAAAATGCAAGGGTATCAAGACCTTCGTAGCTTCCTCTACTTTCACTCTCTTTACCCTTCTCTAATGACAGCAGTATTCATGCTACTGGCTGGACATAGTTATAAACAATGACACGTCGGCATGAAAGGGAATTGACTCACGGCATGTTGTATACATTAGAAGCTACGTCTATGGCAAGCTGGTGGCACAGTTCGACAAATTTCATAAACTGTACAAACTCACAGAAATGTAATTAAATGTTAATGCCACCCAAGAAAGGCATTAAATAGAGAAACTGTATTATAATATAACGTAATAGACAAATATGCTTAAAGATATTTAGATAGGAATTTTAATTGCAATATAAACGTGGGGAGAATTTGTAGAAGGATTAAAGTTTTTATATTTTTCAATATAATATTGCTTTATGTTGATTGTAAACCTTTACGTGTTTGTAATTCTAAGGACAAGGTTAAAGTTTTTGTTATGATAGAAATACGTTTAACTCAATAAATGCTGCTTATTTTAAGTATCATTCGCAACCTTTTATGTAATAGATATTCAGAATTTGGAGATAAATGTAAAACAATATTAAAACGTGTTTTCTTCTAGAACGTAAGGTGTGTCTACCCCCCCCCCCCCCACCCCTCCCTTGCTTGTTCTCATTTCAGCACAATGCCTCTAGTCCCGTATTACAACTGTCAGCAGTTCATTGGTCAGTAGTTATACCTCACCCCTTGCTAGACTCCATAAGACGATAAGAAACAGATGCTCCTGAAGAGTGAATTTTACTTAATTCGTTTTGTGTACAATGGAATTTCCGATAAAGACGAAAGTGTAGATGCTTCTGAAACAGTTCAGAGCCATCAGACATAGTTCGAGCAGTACAATTTGTTGTTGAAGGATTTTCTCGACAAAAGTGTCACAATATTGGCATAAACTATACCGAATTTGCCTTTTTGTTTTGTGGAATCTATTGTGAAATGGCATTGCATGCTGAAGAACGACTGCATACAAAATATTACCAGTCATTTTATTTGCGTTTAATATTGTTTCACATCCATGCAATTCAGTAACAAATATTAGTTTCTTTGGATTGTATCCGTGATAAATACACAATCCTAAAGGAATTACGACATTCATATAGTTTTTTAACACAAAAGTGTTAATATTCCTTACGCATTTCTATCCACCCAAACAGTTTTACCAATGATGTGACGTATTATACCGTATAATACCCCGATTTGGTATAATAAAAAATATAGCTCAGGGTTTAAGCGATGCCACAACTCTAATCCTATTATCGTATTACAATAATTGGAGGGATATGGCGATCTCAAATAATTTTACCTAATGCGCTTAACCCTTCGTTAGGTGCGTATATATTTGTCAGATACATGGGTTACTTTTCTCAATATATTTCCAACAAATAAGGCTATAGGCTTACCGTCTCAGAACTTTAGAGACCCTACCTTTGGTCTTACTTCGCCAAAATTTTAAAATTTTCACTGCATTGGTGACTTTGCAATAGAGGCAGACATAAGAGCCAAGAGCCAAGAGCCAAATCAGGTCGCTCGGGTTTACCCGGGCGGGATGTATGCCCACGGTACCTATCCATTTAGTATGGATTTACCCGTGAGGTATGAAAGGTGTAGTCAATTTGTACAAGCTATTTGTGTCAGTGTCAGCCAATGGTGATGATTGGTTACTCTCTCTTGCTATAGACTAGGGATATGAGTGCCAGTTAGAATATCTACCCATCCTGGGGCACCCATGCCCCTCTGCTCACTTAGCAAAGGTCAGCTTGTCTAACCAGCAAGTCAAGCAGTGTCAAATTAGCGAGAAACCGAATGCATTGGAATGTTTGGTGAAATGAGGAAGCAGCGAAGCTAATTAGCCCAAGACATCCTTGGGTAAACGATAGCTTTTGGAGGCAGACATCACCACACGTATAATATGATGTGCCTGATGGGTACATAACTTAACTCACTGTTGCCGCTACCCAACCAGGGAATCGTTGAGATAACTCGCTTAGGGGTTATAGTGTGACAAAACGATATCAGTCTTATTACTTTTGTGTCACTTTACTGTCTTCTAAGGTTTTAGTAGTTTTATTCTGGTCATTACCACAGTCTGCAGTCTTTCGAGCTATCACAACTCATACTTTTTTTGCTTCTTATAACCTTGCTCAATCCTATGTCTTTCTTCACTTGCTGCACTAATTACGACGATGTAATCACTCGCGACGCATGTTGAGCCTTCTTACAACGACCGACGTATATTTCACGACGACACACATGCACAGCTGTCTTGCACTGATACACTTCCCGACTTTCGTCTGTAACAGTAGAACTCTAAAGGCTCACTCACTCCCTCTGTTTTTCTGATATCCTTATATACTGGGATGACGTCACACGGACCTTTCTTGAGACACACACACACACACACACACACACACACACACACACACACACACACACACCGGAAATGACTCCACTAGAAATCTCGAAAGCTTTCTCGACGCCCGTTTTGTTTCTGCCACTTCGATTGTTCAGTCATGTACACACAGAAGTGCGCGAGGCAGCTCGGCCCTGAACATCTTTGTCCACTCACCCGCACTGCATCTGCTGTGAAGTAGCTTGGTCCCGTCACTCCTTTGTTGTGGGCCGAGCCGGACGTTGTGATGTACGTAATTAAGCATGTTTTCCTTATTGAGTTCTGAACTTGGAAAATGAATAGATACAAATAAACATACATGTACTCACATAAAAGCTTTCATATAAAAATTTCAATGTTCTAAAAATATCACTGGTCTTGTCATTTCAATCACAGCAAGCACTGGTTGGCTACACCACCTGACGTCACTAGCACGGAAGTCTACTGCACATCTAGGTAATGATTCCTACAGGTATGTCGTGTTCGTTCGCGTCACTCCGCGAATATGACTTGAACTTCGTCTTGCGTCCTAAGTCACTGTTTTCATGTCCCAAATTTCAGTAATCAGCTACAGTCTTGATTCGCACAATCACTTCACTTCACTTTCATAAGTCTGGCATCAACTACATCGTAATGTCACAATCCACTTAATTTCACTATATATACAAATCAACGCTCATGCTAACTCAACTTATAAAATCCGCTGTTTGGATGACGTTCGCGCGGTGTCTGAAATTCCCGGCAATTTAAGAATCCCGGTTTATGATTGATTGATAAAGTTTCAATTGGAGTCCTGACTTTTCACACAATAAGTTCGTAGTTTGTTATTTCGTTATTTTCCACCCACTCTATACCAGGTGCTTCAGGCAACGCGCTATAGCCCCTAACAGTACATGACAAAATCGCCTTAGTAACGTTGTCCCTTATTGTGTCTGTCACTGTGGAAATTCCGGCTCGTCAGTTGATGACGTATTGTGCGTCAGACTCCATGAGAAAGGATGAACTGAAAGTACCCTACAGCAGTCAGAACGCATTCCAGGCACAACTACTACGATGGGTCTCTAACAGGTGCAGGCAGTTCTTCAGCCCGAAAACGTTCCAGGTCGCCACAGAGCGCACCACCATCGAGGTCCGGATGATCAATCAGTCCTCTCGGGCGACCAGCCGACCACAGCGATTCCACTTAGCCTAACAGTGTATTACCAGAGTGCAAGCGTGTGCAACCGGCAACTCTGGTGACGCGTAAAACCTGGAAAGATCGGATAGGGACAGAATGAAGATAAAGGGAGTGATTCGGGGGATGTAAGGTAAATATCTTTCCCAGCATTCCCCTGGGTAACCCGCAAAGAATCAGTCTGGAAGGTGGTCCGCGGGAATCGAACCTAGGACCTCCCGAATGCGGGCTAGAGATGTTACCGCCGGAGCTAACGGTAACGTCCCTAAAAGCAACTTCCACGACGAAATATGCCCAGGTCTTATACTTTACATTAGGAAATAACTGTTGCAATTACATTTGTTATGGCACTGTCTATTAAGTATCCAGTATTTAGAGATAACGAGAACCTATATACGTGAGGATATCTTACTACTAAATTATGATACACAAAAACAGATTAATAGTAGGGAAGTAAAGAACAGGTAAAACTTGTTCTTTTAAAATACAGAGTGTCTAAAAAATGTACCAAATTTTAATGATTATAAAATCATTATTCATGAACAGAAAAAGCAGTTTAAAGGCTTAAATTAGAGAACTATGTTCGCAAATGTTCGAATTGATGACCTCCATGTCCCGGACGAAGCTGATAACGCGAACCAATAGATTCGCAAACGTCACAAAACAATTTGAATTTTGGCAACATTGTCTTTCAATTTCCAACTCCAATGTATCAATTGTTCTGGATTTTGTGTGATAAACTCTGTCCTTGAGTTATCACCATAAAAAGAAGTTCATTGGCGAGAGGTCTGGGAACACGAAGGGTATTTAATGCATGTGTTTTGGACAACTCTTGCATCTTGATGGTAGTGGGGAGGTGCTCCATCTTGCTGAAAGTAAATCTTGTCATCACCAAACACCTCATCAATGTGTGGATCGATGGACTCCTGCACCTCCTGTCACCATGGACAGTTCCGTTATAATGCCCAATGGTGATATCCCACAACACGTTGCTAAGTTAAAATGGTGTTTAACTAGAAGATGAGGAGTTATGAGACCCCAGTAGGTACAATTATGCCATGCTGTTACATTAGTTACACCTAAAAAGCATAAAAGTCAGTACTTTATTGCTAGTCGTTCTTTAATTACATTTATCTTTTGTAATTCACTTAAATTTGTCTGTGTTTATAAATAATTATTTTATAGTCATACTACAGTGTCAGTACACTTTTGAGACACTCTATGTGGATCTTCAATTGGAGGGGCTCCAGTTCGTGTTAAAAGGATTACAATTATTATTATTGATCCGAAAATGAATTGCTTATTACATTGGTTAGCAGGAAAACATTCCAGACGGCAAGACGGCTAAATGCTCATCACACGATGACACATCTATCTGTCCATAGAAACAAAACATGCACTGTAATGTGTTCTTGATTGTTGAATCAAGCGTTATACCTATGTTAACCTTTATTTTTATTTTAAGGAATGTAATGCGATTTATGACCACTTGATATACCATTAGATCTAAAGAACACTCGAATGATTCATAATTAATCGGTAATTAAATTTCTTTATTTTTCTTTATCTCATTACCCTCCCCTTATGTAGGACTTACAAGCCAGTGCCTAGGGTCAGACGCCTGTCGGGGAGCACAGGAACCTATGTACCACACAGAGTGAAGACCTTGAAGCAGTGGTCAGCCAAGCACCAGGTATGATAGTGAAGAAGAGGATGATATGAAATACAGGCGAAATGGATGATTGAAAAGGTGATAATGGTGCAATGAGTGTTGGGGAAAACCGGAGAACCCGGAAAAAAACCGCCCTGGTGTCGCTTGGTCCACTAAGAATACCATATGTGGCTCCGTGGGAGCAATCCCGGGCCGTCTAGGTGATAGACGATCCTTCTAACCACTCTAATATTTCGTGTACATTTCACGGACGCCTAACAGCGCCATTAAAGACCATGCACCCAGCGGAGCACTAACGATTAAATCCTGAATACTATAAAATGATGTTCCTAGCCATTTTTTCCTTTAGTTTTAAAACCGATAGTATGCTTTGTTGTTGTAGTGGAATTTAGTGTGGTACGAACGGAGAGAGAAGGATCGTGACCGCAACATTATTGTCACGGGAATGTTACATTAAAATTTCTGGAACGTGAAATGTGCCCCATCTGCCAAAACAATGAAATTCATAGAATATTTAATTATCATGCAACTTTCAAACCAATACTCCCAGTTCGTGCGTACACAGATGCTATTGTATTTATTTACTTTGTAATTATACCGCAAGACCACCTCCGTACCTTAATGGTAGGGTGCCTGCTTCTGGCGCGGAGGACACACGTTCGAACCCCGGCATGGGCGTGGGGAGGTCTGACCTGGGATGCACCTAGCCTACTTAGGTCCCTGAGGTGTCAATTGAGAGGCTACTTGATTATGAAGTTCACATAACCGGCCGGGAGGGCTCGGGGTGCTGATAACGTCCCACCCTTCGTTACTCCCCTACTCATAACGCCTGTAGTGGACAGAGGTGCGGGACGCAGCGGCCGGGCGGTTCGCCTTGGCCCCCTAAGAGCTATTACTCTGGGTTGTAGTTAGTTTAATTACAGTGCAAAGTAACTGCACTCTTAAATACATGAGTTACAAATAATAGAAACAATTGATTAATATATTTCATTTTTTTAAAACTTCTACTTCCAATTTTGTCGCTGCCATGATTAGGCCAGTTTCATGTTTCTACATACTGTATGCACCGCCTCATGTTCCCTAGCAGGAATACAACGTATTCGTACTTGGTAAATAATGATAGTTACACAGTGATATCTCAAGCTGGAATCGTGCGTCTGGTTGCACGTAATGTGAGCGCAATCAGAAGCACGAGTCCATCTTCAGATATTACTGACGTACGAACTCGTTCACTCCTGCGAGGGACCTGGTGGACAGTGTATATTAGACATGTTGGTAGGTATAGTACCCAGGGGGTTGTAACAAAGCGGCAAATCGACGAATCCCACTCCTGACACCAAAGTAACAAGCGACAAAATCCAGCCCAATTACTTTCCTACCAGGTCGTTCTTAATTCAGTCCCTTCATTGTCGTACTTCATTTTCTGCCTCTCATATACTAATTTTGACGATACAATCACTCTATTGTCATGATAACTTCACTTCAATGCGACGTATCTTTCACGACGACAGTACCACACACAGCTGTCTCGCACTCACTGACACACTGACCGACCCATGTCTGTGACCGTGACCACCTATAACTTGGGTGGGGCCGCCGGATGTGTGGCTTTACTAGTTCTGCAAGCTAGTACCCGAGAAGTTGAGGAATTTTACAACCACGCTCAGGCGAGTCAGGAAGTACTCAATCGTCCATGAGTATCGGGAACCACTAAAGACCAACGCAATCCGAACAACTCCCTTACAAGAGAGGCTCGGATGTTCGGCCCTGCCTACTTCCACTCAACAATTTCATTCCAAAATTTCACCTGAAATATATGCTTTGAGGCCCCCTGAATCCACAATCCACACAAATAATCTGAGAAAGAGCCCTTGCGCGCACGGGTGCGTGTCTGCGTGCGTGTGTGCGTGTGTGTGAGAGAGAGAGAGAGGGGGAGAGAGAGGGTTGAGAGAGAGGGGGGAGTAGAGAGAGGACAGTATAACTTAAAACCAGAAGTAGAATGTTTACGTAATTAGTATTAAAGTTTTGGGTTTTCCAAGGATGCAAATCGAAGTTTTCAGGTAATTTCCTCTCTCATATTACCGCTTATATGGAAATATATTTTCTCAGTAATAAGTTTTGAGACTTTAATATGCCAACTGTTTAAGATATTTCATGAAAATAAAGCTTGTATCTTCAATTTTCTATAAATAGCTGTAAAATTCTCTTCATTGCGATATGTGAATATCTTTAAAATGCACAGTATAGTACAAATATTTTTTTGGCATGAGATATTTTCGATATTATAAATTACTCAACACTCTTTTAGGGTTGTGTGACTATTCTATATGTAATGAAAAGGGTGTAGCATTTAAAGAACAGTATCCGCTTTTAAACATCTGTTCTGTATCCTGTATACCACTTCTACAACGAAATGTATAGTGGAAATATTTCTCCACAGTACTTCTCTCGGTTTCGGGCGTCTTTCTCGATTTTTTAAGAAAATTAAAAAACTAAAAATTAAACATTGTGCCGACTTGTTGCCGCAAGGCGTGGTCGGCTTCTTCAATGGGCAATTGTAAAACTCATCCAATTAGTTACTACCTATGGTTAAACTCGTTGTCTCGTCCCACTCGTAATCCTATTGGTTCCTTCTCCTCCAATAGAAATCCGTCCTGGTAATAGGGTCTTCCATATCGTGTTGAGTGGTTTGCCCGTGTCACGGTTCAGACTGCTCTTTTAAGTATTTCTGTTTTCCCTCAGTATTCTTTGGGTGTTCGGTCCTCTGTTGACGACGCTTCTTAGCAGCCGCTGCTGGAGGTAAGTGGTCAGCCCGATAATATAGTACGCTCGCTGCACCTTCGGGTACTAAGCAATGTCTACTACCAAACCCAATCCTGTACCCAATGCCACTGTCAAAAACAGCAAAACCAGACTCGATATTCAGGACTCAGCAATGCCCAGCACATCTGGCGCAAACAATAACGTCTCCGTGAGCTCACCTCAGGAGGCAGTCAACCGGCGACGCCGAAAGCCCATACAAGGCGGAAATGGCAACGCCAAACGTTTGGCATTAACCGAATACACATCCAACCAAGACGCTAAACGCGGACCAAATTCAGGTTTAGGCCAAAGCTCAGAGGCAAACTCTGACAGCTCCCGCGAGGATTCAGATGCGAAATCCAATACTGACGATACCGTGGTCCAGTCTGAAACGTCCAGGATGGACGAAGACGAGGCAAGCTCCTCTGATATCTCAACTGAGGTGGACGAGGCAGAATTTCGGGAAGTGGTCAACCGCCGGAGGAAGCGCCGACAGAATCCACCAACTGTCTCGACTGATGAACCAACAAAAAAACCAGCCCAGCAGCATATTCCGCCTATCATCGTAGACGATTTTAGGGGTATGGTGGGCTTCTTAAAAGAAGTTATGCCAACAATTTCGGGGTCGTGCTCGGTGACGAGGAGGAAGAGCCGCTACGTCTTTCAGGCTAAACATGTGGGGGACTAGAACACCCTCCTATCTGTCCTTGAGCGGAGAAATCTCCCTCACTTTACGTTTGGTCTCGACAAAACTCGAGACATCCGCCATATTATCAGAGGTCTTCCATTAGATACGCCCGTGGGCGATATCGAAGAAGAGCTAAGACGTAAAGGCATCACCCCTCAACTGGTAAGGCAACTTACCAAACTGGGCGAGAACGGGGAAGCCAAGAGCCCAATTCCTTCTTTCCTGGTTGTGGTGGAGAGGGCGTGCGATCCGGAGATGAAAATCGACGGAGTCACGTCTCTCTGCTACCTCAGGGTGAAGGTGGAAGCGGTGAGGAGTTCTTTTGGACCCCCACAATGGTACCGGTGTCTTGGCTTCAACCATTGGAGCCATTTCTGCCGCAGAAGCCTGCGATGTCTTCGCTGTGATGCGCACCACAAAGAATCCTGGCCTAGACAAATAACAGACGATCCCACCTGCGCAAAGTGCAAGGGCAAACATGTGGCCTGTTACGGAGGTTGCCCTACGAGGAAGAGAGTGATCGCCTCCAGGAGACCACAGATATCTCAAGGTCCAACTCCCGTCAGAGGAGACCAAGGGAGACCTTCCACCTTAAATCACCAGGCCCCTCAACCTCAACTAGCCAACACCCCTAGGGTTTCCCAAGCTCAAACCAACCAACGCACCTCGGGTAGTCCATGGACGTCTCGAGAACAACACCAGCAACCATCACACAACACACAACATCAGCCCCAAAATAAACCTCCCTTACAAACAATCCCAAGGCCGCAGAGGGAGAGAAAACCCCGGAAGCCTAAACGAGCACCCAGAGTGGTCGAAGCGAGTGATGTTTCCACCACCCGACGTCCTCAGGAGGAGGCTAGAGCCGAGGAGGCTAGAGCCGAGGAGACACCAGCACCTCCTCCTTCCACAAACAACACCCCCTCAACCCCTACCTTTCAACTCGCTGAACTGCTCAAATGGGTGCAGCTAGTTTTGCAGACCCATGGGCAAAGGATTTGCGATCTTATCGTGAGATATAGTTCTGCGAGCGACTCAACAGCCAAGACGCTCATTGTAATGGAGGGGCTCGCCCTCCTGACCTCCGTACTCCAAAACACCCAAAATGGCCAGACAAACTAGGCCAAGCACCTCATTTCGGTTCGCGTTTTGGAACGCGTGCGGATTGGCTGGCCAGGCGGGGGAATTATCCCACTTTGCCCGCACTTATGCCCTAGACGCTATTCTAGTTAGCGAAACTCATCTGCGCCCAAATGTTCGCTTCCGTTTACCGGGCTACGTTTGCCACAGAACTGATCGTCAAGGTCGTCCTGGAGGCGGAACGGCGGTGTTCGTAATGCAGAACGTAGTCCATCGTCCAAACCAGCTCCCACCCCTTCAAACACTAGAGGCCACGGCTATCACTCTGAACCTTGACGGTACAGAGATACTGATAGTCTCAGTATATCACCCTCCCCGAAGGCAGTTTGTCCCAAATGACTACCTTTCCATCCTAGCTCTTTATCCCAACGTCATCCTAGCTGGGGACTTCAATACCAAACACCAACGCTGGCACTGCGGTCGAAGGACGGATGCCCGAGGCAATTCCATCATCCGCCTCATCGACGTGGACCCCGAACTAAGGGTGGAGGGCCCGTGGCAACCCACACATCATCCGCATGGTCTAGGGCTACCCTCTGTCATAGACTTTGCGATCATAAAGCATTTCCCATTTCATCTCACACTGACATCAATAAACGCACTCCAGTCAGACCACAACCCAGTACTGACAGAAATCAATACCGGGATTGCCAGTCATGACAGCTCGAATTACACTCGAGAAACGGACTGGGAAGGTATTCGTAATTGCCTTCGCACCTCCATCCCACCTAACCCCAGAATCAACGACATCTCAACTCTCGAGGCGGCAGTTTCTTCTTTCACATCCATTGTGACAAGAACTGCCCAAAACCTCACAATCCGTGTTCCATCTCCCTTACACCCAGACGTCCTGCCACTTGACATAATCCTCCTTATCCGCCGGTCCTGGGCGGCACGAAGGCTTTATCAAAGGCATCGCACACCCCACAACAGAGCCCTATTACGGCGACTGCGCCGACTGGTCGGAGCTCGACTGCGTGAGCACCGAGTGCAAGCGTGGGAGAATAAGATGGCCAGCCTGGACACTGAAAGTGAGGACGTGTGGAAGATCGAAACCGTCGTGGCCAATACAACTCGCCAATTCAGGGCACCCGAGACCTGGCTTATGAACCTGAAGCCAAAGCCAACGTGTTCGCTGACTATATAGAGCGGACCATGTGTCCCAGAGACGACCCCCAGGACTATAGATTCTCAGAACGTACCCGCCAAGAAGTACGTCGATTTTTACGACGTCCGCTGGAGGATGCGGCACGACTACCGGTGATACGTCCCAGTGAAACCCATGGCGCATTAAAACGCCTCAAAATCAAAAAGGCGGCGGGACCTGACGGACTAGCTCCCCTCATGCTTCGTCACCTTCCCTTCAACGCCGTGCTCTTCCTAACTAGAGTATTCAATATGTGCCTTGCCCTGGGTCACTTCCCACGCGAGTGGAGAGAGGCTCGGGTGATCTGAATTTTGAAACCTGGGAAAGACCCGGTGCATCCCTCCAACTACAGATCCATAAGCCTTTTGTCCATCCTTTCGAAAGTTCTAGAGAGGATGATCCTAAACCGATTATCCCCTTTACTGGGAAACATGCAAACCATCCCAGAACATCAGTTCGGCTTTCGACCTGGGCACTCTACACCTCGGCAACTGCTGCGTGTGGTGGAGGCTGCTTACCTGGGTTTTCAGGAACGCGCATTCACTGGTGCGGTGTGTCTGTATGTAGAAAAGGCCTTCTCGACTACCTGGCACACAGGGCTGCTTCACAAGCTTATCCACCTGGGGCTACCCACACAACTTACACACATCCTACACAGTTTCCTCCGACACCGGACCCTCATAGTCACAGTTGCTGGGCGAACCTCCACAATAAGGCCAATAAGAGGCGGAGTCCCCGAGGACTCTGTTCTGTCCCCTACTCTCTTCAGTGTCTATATGGCAGACTTCCCAACAGAACCACAGGTCAGTATAGCCCAATACGCAGATGACGTATTACTATACTGCACCAACAGAAACATCCTCAGAGCCTTCAACCCTATACAAAGACACCTCCGCCTAGTCCAAGACTGGTGTTGGCGATGGCGAATGTCTGTCAATCCAGACAAAAGCCATGCCATTCTCTTCACGAGACGTCCCACACCTGCAGGCTGCCCCACCTTCCAACTTCGGGGTCAAAGGATCCAGTGGAGAGACACCATCACCTATCTGGGAGTTAAACTAGATAGGAGTCTAACATTCCGAGGACATATTAGACACCTATCGGCGCGGTCGCAGGGGGCTATTGCCTCACTGTACCCCATGCTGAAATCTGAGATGCCAGTCCGCCTGAAACTACACCTATTCAGAGCTCTGATTATCCCCTCATGCTTTACGCCTGTGAAGTGTGGGGCATGGCAGCGGGTAGTTGTCTCCTGTGGCTCCAGAGGGCGCAGAACAGAGGACTTCGGTCCATCTACTCTGTCCCCTTATCCTTCCCCGTGAGACTACTTCACGAAGCCTCATCTCTTCCATACGTGGAGGATGAAATTAGGCGCCGGGCAGCAAACTTGTACGCCAAATTACCCAACCATCAAAGCGTCCTGGTTAGATCTCTAGGTGATTATGACCCCACAACACGCCGCTTCAGGTCGTATAGGGTTCCCCGCATGGCTTGCGGGTATATCCCATAACAAAGTAGTTTACCCATCAGCAGCAAAAGCTAAACTACAAAATAATCCCAACAAAGAGCTATTCGGCTCAAAATTCAAACCACCATCAAAATTCAAAATTTAAAAGATCAAAAGATCTTAAAACTTTGTTTAAAAACTTTTATTTCCACAGAATGCAGACATTGCTGACTTCTGTGAGCCATCAGCAAAGGGGCAAAATAGCCTCCTTATTATATAAGCCTTAACCCAAATTCAAAAACATCACCCTAAATCACCCTTTATACCAAAAATTCTATCTGCGGTTAAACCCTATTAAGGGTAGGTACGCAGCAAAATATCATCGGACTGAACCACAGCCTGCCAGCATGTCGTCGTCGTCGTCGTCGTCGTCAGTATTCTTTGAGATAAATTATTACAGATTGCTAAAGCTTTAAATTGTCAAACTCAAGGTGGTGGCCGGTGGGTTTTGTATTTCCACGATGGCAGATTTTCTGGTTGAGTTTCATTCATTTGTTCCTTTTTACTTTCTCTACTGGTAAGTAGACGTATTGTATTCCACCAAAAAATTCGATTTCGATATTTCACCGGAAATATGTTTTGAGACCCCCTTAATAAAAAAAAGCGTGTGTGTGTGTGTGTGTGTGTGTGTGTGTGTGTGTGTGTGTGTGTGTGTGTGTGTGTGTGTGTGTGTGTGTGTGGTGTGTGTCTGTGTCTGTGTGTCAGTCTGTAGATAGCATAACTCAAAAACGAAAAGCCGTTTGAAAAACAAAGTTGGTATTTAACTTTGTCTTTCAAGGATTTTGAAGAAAATAGCCCCACCCTAAACTACCCTTTACATGGAAACATTTTCGAAAATTATTTTCTTGAAAATGGCTCAAACGATTTTGATTAAAATAACATATGTTTGAGATTTTTATGAAAAATGAAATGTATATCTTGAATTTTCTGGCTATAGCCCCTGTAGTCGTATTTAGTCTGGACGACTTTTGCATAACTGGTAATCCGTTAGAGATAGACCAATTAATCACAGTATGCAAAATATGCAGATCTTGTTAAAATACACAATTTATGTCCAATGTTCTTGTAGGGTGAACCATTTTGGCGATATTCCTTGTTATGTGTGGGACTTACGGAAAACTTTCAACTTTCGTAAAATGGAACATCGTTGTTTATTTTTGTATGTTAAGTGTGCAAAGTGAACGGAAGCTCAAAGCTTTAAAAGATTTGACTATCGCTCAAAGCCTACTGTATTCTAACATTCCCCTTGCACCTACAAGGAAATAAGCAATAAGATAATTTGTACAGATGTTTATCTCAACTAACGCGAAGAAGATGTAGAGTAAGAGTTTGTAAGAATGGTTAGTACAGGAGTAGAGAAAGTCATGTGAGTTCAACACATCAGATTGTTTCTTGTATTGATACACCTGCCTGTTGTGGTCTACGTATGATTTACCAACATCACAGGTAATTCTATAAACACCCGGATTATTTTTTGGTTCTCTTAAAAAAGCCAACAAGGCGCGGCCCATACCTGAAATCAAGAAAGAAGTATGGACAAAGGCCGTGGATGTCTACGTAGTCATTTATTTCTATAAAGGTTTATTTCCATTTACATGAAATAGAACAATATGCATTCGTGGAAATCATCTATAGATGAAGATAAAGATAAACGAGAGTGTACAGCATGCATAGGGAGACTTGAGGGGAGGAAAAGATAAAGTTCAGCCACTCCACCTTCAGTCGATCAGACTGAGTGTTGACCTCGAGAGAAAGTTGACATGCTTTATGTTCACCTGCGTCTAGGGATGTACAAACCTATGACGTCATGACACTGTACTGAAGATCCCTATAATACCTAATTCAAAACTTAACGTTAAGTACGTAGTTATATTAACTAAGTTCGAATAAACCAGCAGCGATATACATAGAGCATTACATTCTTGTAAATTACGTATTGCAGAACGTCTGCATTGTTTTTACTGGCAAGATTATATTATGTACAATATTGTTCGTACGAAGACGTAAGGCTGACAAAAGATGATCGTCTCTGAGACGAGTACGTGCAGTATTTTTAACTTGGTTAAGTTTTTGAAAAATACAAAGTTCGCAGATATAAGTAGATACAAGTATTGACATCATTGCAGCTGCAACATCATGTGACATGGGGAAATTTTCATAAGAAAATGCTTCATATAGGGCATTGCCGTTTTTACATGTCAGTTTAACTTGAGTTCTGTTCTGTAAGCGAATTAGCTATAAATGCGGGGTATTATTAGCTATAGCAGCTCTGAAGGACATGGGACCAGTCAATAAACAGATTTCAGGATAATATATCTGAAAACCTAATCTTGAATTCTTTGAGAACATTATTCAGAGTATTAGAATGGCCTTCGTAAGTGCCTAGATTATAGCACCTAATCAATGTACTACAAATTGAGCAAATGAGGCAATGGGCTTGGTCATTAAGGAAAACAAAATATTCAAATTCCCAAGCTTCTTGAAAATTACAAGGTAACGTATTACACTGCAACATGTTAACTTCGTACACGCCTGATACTATAAGTCACGCTGTACTGTCACTGCCTGCAACACAGTGGAACGCGTGAAGGAAGTGAAGGAGTGGCAAGTTCAACGGAACCCGCGAGGGCATAGTCACCATGCCTGGTGTAGAGAAAGTCATATGAAAACTTATTAGCTGCCTTGAGATTGCCTTTGAAAACATAATGCCTAATTAACTGCTTACCTAGGATCCCACAGTATTTTGCATGTGTAACGTAGTTATAACACTGGTTTTTCTGTGCCTTAATTGTTAAATCGTTACCGTCTTGTTGATGCTTGAAATGAAATATCGATAGAAATTGTCATATTTTCCATGCATATTCTGTGGAGCAATATATTGTCTACTCCATGGCATCCTAAAAAATAGTCCAATCTTTTTTTGTAAATATGTTATTTTATAAAGTGAATAACTTCGTTTCCAGGTCTTTGAGTAATTTATTTAATTAATCATGTGTTTAACAGTTCCATGTCTATAAAATAACGTTTTTTTTTTGTTTTTTTTTCCAATGGTGAAATAATTATGAAAATCGATTCGGTAGTTTTCGTGATTATCCCACTAACACAAACACACAAATGTTTTCTCTTTATATCGTTAATATCCATGCGTATGAGCTTTGTTCATGTTTCATATTATAAATATATGTTCATTGTTTTTGTGAACGATAGTAAAGTATTGCCTTAGCAACTCTGTCACTTCATGTTGTTGTTAGTACTGGGTTGTGTGGTAGGCTGATGATAAGGTAAAATGAGCCTAAGTTTGCACAGTAAAGTACCCAATTAAAATATTACATACATTTTATTTAACATTCCAGTGAATAATGATAATAGCAACCTATTTCTTTCTGTAAAATTCAGATCAATTATACTTGGTTCTTAAAATGTTAGAAGTTATCAAATCTTATTTCCTATATCTTGCTCTTGGTGTACCTGCCACAAACACTCACTTGAGTTCTTGAATAGCTTGACTTAAAACATACCTGCCAAAACATCACCTAACACCATCAAACTGATGTTGGCATTCAGTAAAGGAATTAATTAAACTTAAGTACATATTCCTTGAAGTCCCAATTATGGCTTTTTATTAGAAAAATATTGAAAAACGTCACACAAGCCGTGTGTGGTCAAAGTTTAAAGGTGGAATCAGGACTGACAAATTAAATTTAATGTCATACTGGCAAGTTGGCCATGATAGCTCAGTGGTTAAAGCAGCCACTCAATAAGCGGAAGATCCGTGCTTCAAATCCCGGCTAAGGCATTGAATTTTTCAGTCTTAATTCCACCTCTTAAACTAAAACTCAAATTAAACTGAAATGATATGTGGATGGGACTCCGGTTATAAGGTATTTCTGTAATTTAGTAATAATACTAATTTAAATGAGTAATTATAGTACATATAGAATTATAGCATAAGGTGTGTATATTTGTAATTATTATAGGATAATAATACGATAAATAAATGAAAAACGTATGGACTTATAGCGCATTATTTAGACTAGGTAGTAATTTTACAGTCTTATGAGTTTGAATTTTTACTTTCTCTGTCATCTATCTAAGGAAGTAGTCTACTAGACTCAGTAACTCTTAAGTCGAGATTTCACCGGAAATAAATGTTTTGAAGCCCCTGATAAAAAAGAAAACTTACGAAAAAGTGCGTATGTGCCTATGTGTTTGCACATTCTAAAATACATTTGTCAACCCGCTTGCAGTTTTTACTCTAAAAACGGCATAATTTTAATTTAATTTTTATGTCCCAAATATGTTTTCAGGTTCACATACGAACTATGATAGCCCCCTTCAAATATTTTGCAAAAGTTGGTATTTGTAAAATATTTCGTTTTTAGTTATGTTGTCCACATACCCGGATCACATTGGTGAATTTAAAAAATTATCAGAATTAGGAGATCTCAGAACGTGAATTTTCAGTGAAATTCAGGTTGCAATTTTCGTTTTGAATGCAATAACCTTTAGACTTACTTGAGGCACAAGTATGTAGTGAAGAACTAATTTTCCTGCAGTAAAATTAGTCAACTATTACGGAATCTTATTCTGCAACATTTTGCTTTGGTGTTAAGTTTTGTCTGTCTTCAGTGGCAAACCACAATTCTCTAGAAAGCTACACTGTTACTGAACACGTACTGGTACGCTATCACCACCAAATGACGTCATGAAAGTGTTCTCCGGCAATACAGCATGGTAGCGAGAGAGACAACGTGCTCTTGCTGGTGTCATCTGGCAGCTATGTGAGAGAGCTGGCAACAAAAAGCTAATTCTAAAGTAAAGAGTAAGGTTTAATTTTGAATTCTTGACAGCAGTGTCTCGGTTGTTCCAAGCTCTGTCACATGCCTGACATCGATTTGCGTTCCTCCAACGGGGCTCCTGCTTTGAAATGCAATCCTATTACTAGGACGCCATAATATTGAGGAAAGGGGGAAGAAAAAATGTTAAAGCGACACAGCGGAAGCGAAGAAAGAAGGAGAGTAAGCGAACGAATTGAGAAGAAAAGAAAATTAAGTCGGCTTGATGTTTTACGGCTTGAAACGCATTCAAGAGTCAATGTGAAGTGTCTAGGCCGATTGAGTTTTAGAGTAAGTATGAGAAAAAGCAGAGGCAAGGACCAAGGCTTTCGTTTGGTACAAAAGTAAAGTCTATTAACAACTTTTTGAGGAGTTAAGAAAACACTGTAGCGTGGAGTTTCTTCTAACTTGAATGCACACACAACTCAAATTAAAGAGATGGTCATTAAAATTCTTATCTCCGTCTTTGTAACTGGAAGCCTGCAATAATGAAAAGTACACAAGTAATGATGTTAGGAATCACCTTATAACAGCACAGATGAACTTGAGAGAGGAACTCCGGAGAAAATTTAATTATAATTATTGCCAGGTATTTCATGCTCACGGAATATAAAACCCTATTTACTGAACATAGCAGTTAAAGTTCATAATTATCTCACTGGAGTGCGGTCAAACCCAGTGTGATACGACACAAGCCTCGTGTGTTGCAGTCACGTGACTTTCTCTACTCTTGTACTAACTATTCTTACAAACTCTTATTCCTATATCTTCTTCTTGTTAGTTGAGATAAACATTTGCAGAAATTCTCTTATTGCTTATTTCCTTGTAGATACAAGGGGAATATGGGAATACAGTAGGCTTTGAGCGATAGTAAACTCTTTTAAAGCTTTCAAATTCCGTTGTCATTAATTTTTTATATGTTAACTGTGCAATGTTCTGTTTGATACAAGTACAAGTTCTCCGAAACTCACACGAATAACGAATATTTCCGAAATGGTTCACCCTACAAAAAAAATTTGAACATAAATTGTGTGTTTTAGGGCGATTTACGTTTTATATAGTAAGGTTTTGTCTATCTCTTATGGTTTACTAGTTATGCAAAAGTCATCCAGAATAAATACGACTACATGGGCCATAATAAAGAAATTGAATATATACATTACATTTCCCATAAAAATATCTCAAATATATGGCATATTAATCAAGTTCGTTGCAGTAATTTTCAAGAAAATCAAAATTTCTAAAAAATGTTCCATGTAAAGGGTAATTTAGGGTGGAGGAGTTTTCTAGAAAATCCTCCGTCGCATCCTTAAAAGATGTTAAACTTAAATTTCAGCGTTTGTTGTTAACCGACACATTGATAAACGCGCGCGCGCGCACACACACACCTTTTTCTAAAAATGATTTTTTTAGAATTCAGGGAGACTCAAAATGTATTTCCAATGAAATGTCGCCGTCGGATTTTTGGCCAGAATACTTAGTTGCGAAACTCGTTTACCCGAGAAAAGGGCGCCTGTAAATGTGCTGGTGTTAAATACTAATTGTGATCACTTCCTCACTGGAAGTACTTTGGTTTTATTGAGTATTTTCCGGAACAGAAAACTTTGTTATACAATGTGTTAGAGGTATAAGCGTAGATATTTTCATTGATAATTGATGACAGTTTAATGAACAGTATTTTATCAATATTAGCTTATTTTGAAACTTATAACTACTTTGGTTAGTACTATATGTAGGCGTAGCGCAGAGGATATGGCGATCTCGTGATAGTGAATGGTGTACCAGAATCGAGTTCCAATTCTTTCAGCAGTGCCAATGACTTAGTGTCACCTAGACTAGTAGGTTAAAGCATTTACTAGCAGCCGGTGCAAATCCGTAAGACTCTTACTTATATTTCTAGGCAAGATGTCCCATCAGTGTTAATTATTGGCTAAATTATTCTCCTTAAATCGTTTGTAATGAGTTTTATTTCCTTTTGATAAAGCTTAATACTGAATATAACATATAATATCTTAATTTCTAATGTAAGTTTCCTTATTCGTTGCTGATTTTTATAATCAAGTTGGCTAAACGCCGTATTTTCGACGAAACTATTTTGAGCAACCGTTGCCACTTGTGACAGGATTGCTGGTTACAATATTTTCGATGAAATTTATTTCAATAAATTCACAAAGCTGTTAATATTTTACGTATTACTCGTGGAGAAAAATCGTTGCTGTTTATGACAAGTGAAGCAGAACTTCTTAATGCCTGTTTTACATGTAGTTTTAAAGGCTTAGAGAAGAAGTTACTTCAAGATCACATCTCATAGTGAAGCAAGGTGTATAATTATATACAGCAACCGTAGTTTATTCCGCGATGCACTTACCACCATACAAACACATCTGGTAGCAATCTTTGGAATTGGTTTGTGGGAAAACTGTTAGAGAATGAGAAAAACGACTAACACGTAGAAGTGGATATATACGAAGGTACCATTTATAAAAATATTTGATATTTACAATATGTCTGACGAAAGAAAGCAGTTTTCAGGCGAGGGCGCATTTGTACCCTGGCTAGGTAAGTATGAGAGCTGTCCATATCCACATTAGGAATGATGTAATACGCCTTATTTGTTAGTTTCCCCTGCCTGTCGTTTGCACTCATTCATCAGGCAGGTAGTATACCCCTAACAGTCTGTATATTAAATTGATTTTGGTGATATGAGCGTGTGTAGGCTCTTTATAAAATTATATCAGTGCTAAAGTATAAATGGCTCTCTACCTGGTTTCCTGTCTTTTGCTTCTTCCCTTTGAGGAGCGAAGGTGTCCTTTTTCAGTCCTTTAATTAAACAAGTTGGTTAGATGCGACAGTCCTTTGTGAGGGAAGGTGTTTTCAAACTATGTTAAGAATTTTTCGGGCTCTTGAACTTTTCGTGTGTGTAGGATATAATTCATTTCATTTCACCGACGTTTAACAGATTTCATTGCTTGAACAGGCCGTTCGCACGCTCTCATAAATTAGTTCTGTTTTATTGGCATACAAGTGATTGCGCGTAGTCTTTCAGTGTCAACTCTGCTTTTGGGGTAAATCTACAGATGGATAAGTCTGTGTAGTGGTGCTTTGTTATAACACTTGAAGGAGCAAAGCCTAGAGAAATTACATATAGCTTGGTTAATCTACATGATTATAAAGAGTAGGCCTTCTTAGCCAGCCTTCCTATGGTTATTGTTTTAAAATAGTATGACGGGAGGGCGAAAAGCGTCAGAGACCGGCCCAATGGGTATCCTAATCAACACTTCCTAAATGCGAGCCCCATGTTCCCCCGGGGCTATCTCGCTCGATCAGCTGTGGTAGCTGACAACGTGCATCGTGCTCTGGAGTCTTAAGCAGCTGTCATGGGAATCATTCTCAGAGTTTCTGCGAAGAATTGCTCAATAGTGTGAGATCTGGATTACCAAAAGCTCAGTGACTTGCCACCCCAACTAGGTGCTACTCCGGGTTTACCTGACACCGCCTGTAGCACAAGGTGTCCTAAAACTATTGACAAAACCAAGCTTTGGGAAAAAGATATCTGTAAAAAATCTTATGTATTGCACTCACATGAGTTTCTCTGCTCTTGAACTATTCTTACGAACTCATTCCTTTATCTTCATATTAGGTGAGATAAATGCTTGCCAACATTACTTTATTTCTCATTTGCTTGTACGTGCAAGATGAATATGAGAATACAGTAGGCTTTGAGTGATATTCAAATATTTTAAAGCTTTGAAATTCCGTTCTCTGTGCATGGCCAAGAAATAACAAAGTGAATAACGATCTTCAATTTGAGAACATTTTAGGTATTGCAAAACTCACACAAATAACAATGAGTATATCCGAAATGGTTTACTCCAAAAAATACACTTGGACAAGTGTGTTTTAACGAGATTTACGTTAATGTATGGTAAGATTTGAACTATCTCTTAGGGTTTACCGGTCATAAAGAGTAAACAGAACTACATGGCCTATACCCAGAAAATTCTAAGTATACATTTCAATTGCTATAAAAATATTTTAAACACTTTGCATTTTAATCAGAACGGTTACAGCTATTTTTGAGAAAATCAAAATGTTCGAAACAGTTTCCATGTAAAGAGTAGGTGAAGGAATTTTCTTGAGAAACCTCCCTGTCGTATCCTTGAAATATATGGAGCTTAAATACCTACTTTTATTTTTAATCGATCTTTCCTTTTTGAGTTACGCGCAAATAAACGGGCCTTTTTCTAAAAGTGCTTCCTTTCAGGGGCCTTAAAACATGTATTTCAGGTGGAATCTCGACATCTAATTTTTGGATCAAATACAATACTTACCCTACTTACTATCCATAGTATAGACATCATGAAGCTGTTGACCCATATGCTTGTCAATAGAAGTAAAACTGAGAGAAAATGCTCCTTGACCACAAATAAGGGCCATTTTAATGCATGGGCCAAAACCATTTGAATTGCACACTTGCCCAGTGGGAATGTGCTTTATGAGTAGGAAAGCTTTACTCGTATGGAATTTTATACCTCCTTTTACATTGGCACTAACCGCTTCTTGTGTAGAAGAGAATACTTTCATCCATAATGTTGAACAGCGTTCAGAATACGCTATAGTCCGTGGTAGCAGATCCATGTATGTGTTAGAGAAAACTCTGAGTCAAAGGACCATTCGCTCTTCTCTTGTAAAAGCAAGCACAACGTTGGCAAACTTCTCAAATTGGAACATTACTAGAGGTAGATTTAATGCAAGTAGAATTATATGCATTAAGATCGCGATAGACATACACGAGGTTGAACATTCTTGAAGCGTGGGGGATCAAAATGCGTGGAATTTGTCACAAGAGAACTCTCTTTTAAATGAAAACTCTAATTCATATCTGCAAGATTTTTTTTTTCTGGAGAAGACAAATTAAAAGAATCTGTGTTGCACTCACATGGCTTTCTCTACACTTGCACTAACCATTCTCACATACTTATTTTTATATCTTCTTTGTGTTAGTTGAGATAAGCATTTGTAGAAATTATCTTTGTTTATCTTATAGATACAGAGGGAATATGGAAATACAGTAGGCCTTGAGCGATAGTCAAATTGCTTTGAAATTTCGTTCTCTTTGTACGGTTAACATAAAAAACGAGTAACAATATTCCATTTGATAGAAGTATAAGTTCTTGAAAACTCGCCCAGATCACGAGGAATATCTCTGAAGTGCTTCACTCTATAGAAAAGTTTACTTAGACATACATTGTTTTATTAGTTTCTAAATTTTTTGTATAGTAAGATTTGGTCCATCTCTTATGGTTTACTAATTATGCAAAAGTCATCCATAGTAAACAGAACTACATGTGATATTACCAAAAAATTCAAAATACACATTTCATTTGTCATAAAAATATCTTAAACATATAGCATTTTAATCAAAATCGTTTGAACATGTTCCATGTAAATGCTAGCTTAGTGTGGGGAAAATTATGTTAAACTTAAATATCAACTTTGGCTTTTAACCGACTTCTCGTTTTTGAGGTATGTTGTCCACAGACAGGCACACATACACACATACCTTTTTCTAAAAATGCTTTCTTTTTATTCAGGGGACCTCGAAACATATTTAAGGTGAAATCTCGCAACCAAATTTTCAGGTGGAATACAATACTTCCTCTACTTACCATATGTGGTAGAGAAAGTAAGAAAAATTGAGGACCGAAGATTTATTCACATTAAAACCATCATAGTCGCAAAATGGTTGTTTTAATTCCTTATATATTTCTCTATTGTTCTGCATATTTGCCATGTGTTAAAAGATTGTCATAACTTTCTATAAGTTTTGGCACACCGACGTCATAGAAGCTTGCCGCCCTGGAGGACAACCTGTGGACAATCACTGGAAATTATCAATCGTGAATTTTCCTGGATCTTTTTTATCCACAATATTGACTAAATCTGAACGTTGATGGCTAGTCAAATCGTGGCTCATTACACATTCTCCCGTCCATTTCTCATCCATTCATGCAGTTTGGTCTCGCTCATCGAATTAGGGCTATACTTTTCACTGATCTGTCTATGAATGTCCGTTCGTGAAACGTTTCTTGCTGTCAAAAACCGAATCAGAGAACGTAGTTTACAGTCGGTGGCCCATCGATTATTTTAAGCAGATTGAACCGACACTGTGAACAGCACAGTGCAACACTGCAGGTAAGTGCTAAGAGCTTTTCTATTCCAGTTCACACGTGGATAACAGTATTTCATTTTGCAATGAATCAATTGCAGTATACAGTACAACAAAGCGTGTGCGATACGCATGTGCTTACATAATTTTGTAGGGAAGTTGTAAGGCAATTTGAAAACAAATTTTCTGGTGTGCTTATTCCGGGTCGAGAACATTCGTTTGCTTGTAAATAAATTCAGTGGGACGGGATCAATTTCTGATAGGAACGGAAAGGTAAATAGACGTCCTTACAGTACAGAAATTAGACGAAATCGGAGAAGATTTAGAGCGGTCACTTCGAAAATCTCTTAGACGTCTTGAATAAGAAAGTGACATTTCAAAATCTTCAGTATGGAAAGCAACGAAACTTAAAACTTTAACCACACTAGGTTACTGTTGTCAAAGCATTTCTACCACCTGATCATCAGAGTCGAGTAAATTTCTGTAACTAAATTTTGAGGAATGCTAATGACCGAGCATCCACAATTAAATCTGTTCAATGCCGAAGCACGTTTCATTTACATGGTCATGAGTTCTTACAACACAACCCATATTATGCTACAGAAAACGCATGATCAAAATGATGCTTGTATTTACATCGCAATTTCTTTCCATGTAGCGTAGTACAAATTATAGTGTATTTTGTACTCATACCACATTTCATCTATCTCTGATGCATCAAATAAGATAATATATATAAAAGCTAAATGAAGCTAAACATGGGAATGAAAAATAAAATTAAAAAAAGTAAATACAAGCACATACGCACAGAAATATAGCGGGGGCGTACTAGGCAGCCGTTTAGACTTTACTATTAATTATTCCCCACAAGTTTTAGACTATAAAATTAACGTTTCTAATATGTTGTACACGTCTTCAGGAGGAATACTTATTTCTAAACAAGTACATACATTCAAATATCCTAAATGTAGAGTTAATTTACTGCACAAACACGTGAACACTAAGTTTGAGAATTGTGCAAGTTACCTTTGGGAAATGACCTAGCGCGCCCTTTGTCTTGCTGTCCAAACTATCTCCATCCATCACTACAACGAACTCTCTGTTCACAACACAAAGTTTCGCACTGTGCTTGGCTTCCAAATGAAAATCATGGAACTTCTACTACTATGTATAGTAAGCACGGTACAGCATTCGGCCCAAAATTTCAATATCGAGATTTCACCGGAAATATGCTTTAGCCCTCTAAATCTAAGAAAAAGAGCATTACTAGAAGAAGGTCTGTGTGCATGTGTGTGTGTCCTTGTTTCTCTGTGTATGGCTATGAGAACATCATAACTCAAAAACGAAAATTCAGTTAAAAATCACAGTTGGTATTTTGGTTTAATAACTTGCAAGTGTGCAACACGAAGATTTTGAAGAAAATTCCCCCAAACTGAACATCCCTTTACATGCAAAATTTTTCGAACATACTGATTTTCTCAAAAATGACTTACCATTTCAATTAAAATGCCATATGTGTAAGATATTTTCTGGCGACGGCCTATGTAGTCCTACTGCTCGATGGCCTTTTCATAGGTGGTAAACCGTAAAATATAGACCAGTCTTACTGCGCACAAAATTTAGATCCCGTTAAAACATACAATTTGTATCCAAACGCATGTTTACTTTCTCTAAGACTAGGAAGTATTGTATTGCACCCAAACATTCCTTCTCGAGAGTTCACCGGAAATATGTTTTGAAGCCCCCGAATACAAACAAAAATGTGTATATATTTTTAGGAAAATCTGTGTGTGTATGTGTGTCTGCACCTGTCAGTCTGTGGAGAGCATAACTCAAAAACAGAAAGTCGGTTGGTAGTTAAGTTTAATGAATTTCAAGGATGCGACAAGAAGGTTTTCAAGAAAATAGCCTCATCCTGTAAAATACCGTTTACGTGGAATTGTTTTCGAAAAGATTGATTTCCTTGAAAATGGCTAACGGTTTTGGTTAAAATGACATATTGAGGATATTTTTGTGACAAATGAAATGTATATTTCGATATTCTGGCTATAGCCTATGTAGTCCTGTTTACTCTGCATGACTTTTGAATAACTCGTAAACCTTAAAAGATAGACAAAATCTAACTGCACAAAAAATGTAGTTCTCACTAAAACACATAATTTGTATGAATAAATTTGTTTGTAGAGTGAACCATTTTGGAAATATTCCTTGTTATTTGTGCCAGTTTTGGAAACCTTAAAGCTTTCATCAAATGCAACATCGTTGTTCATTTTTACTTTCTCTACTGGTAAGCAGGGGAAGTATTGTATTCCACCCATACATTCGATGTCGTGATTTCACCGGAAATATGTGTTTTGAGGCCCCCTGAATCCAAAAAAAGCATTTTTAGAAAAAGGTCCGTGTGTGTGTCTGTGTGCCAGTCTGTGTGTCAATCTGTCAGTCTGTCAGTCTGTGGACAGCATAACTAAAAATCGAAAAGTTGGTTAAAAACCAAAGTTGGTATTTAAGTTTAATGTCGTTCAAGGATGTAACACGAAGATTTTGAAGAAAATAACCCCACCCTAAACTACCCTTTACATAGAAAAATTTTTCGAAAATTTTTATTTTCTTGAAAATGGCGCTAACGATTTTCATTAAAATGTCATACGTTTGAGATATTTTGATGACAAATGAAATGTATATCTTGAATTTTCTGGTTATAGCTCCTGTAGTCGTATTTACTCTGGACGATTTTTGCATAACTGGTAAACCGTTAGAGATAGACCAAATCATACTCTACAAAAAATGTAGATCTTGGTAAAATACACAATTTATGTGTCAATAAATTTTCTTGTAGGGTGAACCATTTCGGAGATATTCCTTGTTATGTGTGTTAGTTTCGGAAAACTTAGAACTTTAGCAAAATGCAACAACGTTGTTCATTTTTTATATGTTAAGCGTGCTAATAGAACGCAATCTGGAAGGTCAAAAAGATTTGACTGTCGCACAAAGCCTACTGTATTCTCATATTCCCCTTGCACCTACAAGGATATAAGCAATAAGATAATTTGTACGAATGTTTATCTTAACTAACATGGAGATATAGGAATAAGAATTTGTTATAATGGTTAGTACAACAGTAGAGAAAGTCATGTGAGTGCAACACATCAGATTTTTTGTTGTGTGAATTATTTCGAAGGCATTCCATATTATTTGAGTGAATTTTGCAATTGTTATAACTTTTCTAATATGGAAGGTCGTTATTCCCTTTTTTATCTCTTGGCCATGCTAACAGAACGGAATTCCTAAGGATTCATATAGCGACCAGCTTTAGAACATTGGACTATCGCACAAAGCCTACTGTATTGATACATTCCCCTTGCACGCACAAGAAAATTAATAATAAGCTAATTACTACAAATATTTCGCTGTATTAACATGAATTGGATAGATAAATTCGTGTTTGTAAGAATAGGTGGTACAAGAGTAGAGAAAGTTATGCGAGTGTAATACGTCACATTTTTATTCAAAGTTCTGGACAATGTGGCCTATAAGCTTAAATTCCTTCAAGTTTACACCTGGCTTGAAAATCGAAAAAAGTGATGGTTATATTCACATGAAGATTTCCACTTCAGAAAGTTATACTAATTCTAAGCATTGGTTGAAGACGTAACGCAATCAATTGTCAGATGTCAAAATACAGGTCGCTATACTTGGTGTGACGTCATCCTGCAAGACACCATTTGTGTACGGTTTGCCGCCTGGTACTTCCGCACAGCCGTATGATTCTGTGTAGGAGAAGTTGCCTAACATCAAGGCGTTCATTCTTAGCCTGAGAATCTTACAGTTGCATCAAGAACTAGCGGTTTGTCACAGTGAAATAGGTTTTCATCCTATTTTCTTCTTTTGAATCCATGTCCACCCGCTTCCAGATGTAAACAATATACATAGGTCCTGTATTTCAAAGGTTTAGCCTAATTCGACCCTGCAGAAAATTAAAGTACATAATTTCCCTTTCCATTCTACGAGTAGCTGATTTACGATTTCCAGCTGACTTGCATTGCTATCTTGTGGATCTCAATAAACTAGTTTGATGTATTAAAAATTAAAAATATGTTGCGTGTTGACGCTGTCATTTTCCAGGGTCACATCAGCGCTGCCCGTGTGCCGGAGTTACATCCTGCAGGAATTCGTTTGCATGCTAGTAAATCTACTCACATTGGCACGGTTACATCAAGTACTTGTGCTGAGCACCACCTTGGATATTTAGTAATAGGGATGCCACGCAATAAATTATTACGGTTTTACTCTATATGTTACGGGACCGAGTTGGGTTGTTGATAGTGTATGCTTGGGACCGAGTCGGGTTGTTGATAGTGTATGCTTGGAACCGAGTTGGGTTGTTGATAGTGTATGCTTGGGACCGAGTGGGGTTGTTGATGGTGTATGCTTGGGACCGACTCGGGTTGTTGATAGTGTATGCTTGGGACCGAGTCGTGTTGTTGATAGTGTATGCTTGGGACCGAGTTGGGTTGTTGATAGTGTATGCTTGGGACCGAGTTGGGTTGTTGATAGTGTATGCTTGGGACGGAGTCGGGTTGTTGATAGTGTATGCTTGGGACCGAGTCAGGTTGTTGATAGTGTATGCTTGGGACCGAGTTGGGTTGTTGATAGTGTATGCTTGGGACCGAGTTGGGTTGTTGATACTGTATGCTTGGGACCGAGTCGGGTTGTTGATTGTGTATGTTTGGGACCGAATCGGGTTGTTGATAGTTTATGCTTGGGACCGAGTTGTGTTGTTGATAGTGTATGTTTGGGACCGAGTGGTGTTGTTGATAGTGTATGCTTGGGACCGAGTTGGGTTGTTGATAGTGCATGCTTGGTACCGAGTCGGGTTGTTGATAGTGTATGCTTGGGACCGAGTTGTGTTGTTCATAGTGTACGCTTGGGACCGAGTCGGGTTGTTGATAGTGTATGCTTGGGACCGAGTTGGGTTGTTGATAGTGTATGCTTGGGGCCCAGTTGGGTTATTGATACTGTATGCTTGGGACCGAGTTGAGTTGTTGATACTGTATGCTTGGGACCGAGTTGGGTTGTTGATACTGTATGCTTGGGACCGAGTTGGGTTGTTGATACTGTATGCTTGGGACCGAGTTGGGTTGTTATTAGTGTATGCTTGGGACGGAGTCGGGTTGTTGATAGTGTATGCTTGGGACCGAGTCAGGTTGTTGATACTGTATGCTTGGGACGGAGTTGGGTTGTTGATAGTGTATGCTTGGGACGGAGTCAGGTTGTTGATACTGTATGCTTGGGACTGAGTCGGATGGTTGATACTGTATGCTTGGGACCGAGTTGGGTTGTTGATACTGTATGCTTGGGACCGAGTTGAGTTGTTGATAGTGTATGCTTGGGACCGAGTTGGGTTGTTGATAGTGTATGCTTGGGACCGAGTCGGGTTGTTGATAGTGTATGTTTGGGACCGAGTTGGGTTGTTGATAGTGTATGCTCGGAACCGAGTCGGGTTGTTGATAGTGTATGCTCGGAACCAAGTCGGGTTGTTGATAGTGTATGCTTGGGACCGAGTTGTGTTGTTGATATTGTATGCTTGGGACCGAGTCGGGTTGTTGATAGTGTATGCTTGTGACCGAGTTGGGTTGTTGATGGTGTATGCTTGGGACGGAGTCGGGTTTTTGATGGTGTATGCTTGGGACCGAGTCGGGTTGTTGATACTGTATGCTTGGGACCGAGTTGGGTTGTTGATACTGTATGCTTGGGACCGAGTTGGGGTTGTTGATATTGTATGCTTGGGACCGCGTTGGGTTGTTGATAGTGTATGCTTGAGACGGAGTCGGGTTGTTGATAGTGTATGCTTGGGACCGAGTTGGGTTGTTGATACTGTATGCTTGGGACCGAGTTGGGTTGTTGATACTGTATGCTTGGGACCGAGTTGGGTTGTTGATAGTGTATGCTTGGGACCGAGTTGGGTTGTTGATAGTGTATGGTTGGGACCGAGTTGGGTTGTTAATAGTGTATGCTTGGGACCGAGTTGGGTTGTTGATAGTGTATGCTCGGGACGGAGTCGGGTTGTTGATAGTGTATGCTTGGGACCGAGTTGGGTTGTTGATACTGTATGCTTGGGACCGAGTCGGGTTGTTGATAGTGTATGTTTGGGACGGAGTCGGGTTGTTGATAGTGAATGCTTGGGACCGAGTTGGGTTGTTGATACTGTATGCTTGGGACCGAGTCGGGTTGTTGATAGTGTATGCTTGGGACCGAGTCAGGTTGCTGAGAGGACCGACTTGCATTGTTGGCAGTGGGACCGAGGTCGGTTATTCACAGCTTACTCACAAAGATAACGGGAACGAGATGTGATGCTAATTTTTAGCTTCTGTGTCTGTTACATAAACTCTTCCACGCTGTGTTTTGTTTGGTCGATATCCAAGCTCTGTGAAAGTTCTAAGCCGGTTTTACTTTCTCTACTGGTAAGTAGGGGAAGTATTGTATTCCACCCAATAATTCAATGTCGAGATTTCACCGGAAATACATGTTTTGCGACCTCTTGAATCCAAAACAAAAGCATTTTTAGAAAAAGGGCCGTGTGTGTGTGTGTGTGTGTGTGTGTGTGTGTGTGTGTGTGTGTGTGTGTGTGTGTGTGTCTGACTCTGTCTGTGGACAGCATAACTCAAAAATGAAAAGTCGGTTAAAAACCTAAGTTGGTATTGAAGTTTAGGTTCTTTCAGGGATGCGACAAGAAGATTTTGAAGAAAGTAGCCCCACCCTAAACTACCCTTTGCATAGAAAATTTTTCGAAAATTTTGATTTTCATGAAAATGGCACTAACGATTTTGATTTAAATGTCACAAGTTTGCCATATTGTGGTGACAAATGAAATTTATATTTTGAATTTTCTGGCTATAGCCCCTGTAGTCGTATTTACTCTGGACGACCTTTGCATAACTGCTAAGGCGTTAGAGATAGACCAAATCATATTGTCGAGAAGATGAAGATCTTGTTAAAATGCACAATTTATGTCTCAATAAATTTTCTTGAAGCGTGAAACATTTCAGAGATATTCCTTGTTATGTGTGAGAGTTTCGGAAAACTTAGAACTTTTGTGAAATGGAACATCGTTGTTCAGTTTTTTATATGTTACGTGGGCATAGAGAACGGAATGTCAAAGCTTTAAAATTTTTGACTATCGCTCAAAGCCTACTGTATTCTAACATTCCCCTTGCACTTACAAGGAAATAAGCAATAAGGTAATTTGTACAAACGTTTATCTTAACTAACACGAAGAAGATATAGTAATAAGAGTTTGTAAGAATGGTTAGTACAAGAGTAGAGAAAGTAATGTGAGTGTAACACATCAAAGTTTTTAAGGAGTGTTCCCTTGTGACGTATGTGGGCTGAGTTTTAGATCCATGGACTCGGGGCTCATTTCAATAATTTCATCTATCGTCTGGTAGGACCTACCAGGTTAAACATTACCTTTATAGAAAATACCAGTGTGTAAGGAACGGATATTTGTATAACCCAATAATATGTATCGCAATATGTTACAGGACGATCACATGGTGTATCTTCTAAGGCTGTGTACTTCCACTTTGTCGCCAAATATTGATAGACTTCTTAAACGTAATCAGTACCAAAGAAATCACTCTTGAATAGATGTTTACCGTATAGCGTTTGAAAGTGGTTTTGTAAATCAAACCCAACGTACATGTAACCGACACGCCACTATAACACAATGCACGTTTGAGTAGCAAAGTCTGCGCATAGTAAATGAGGTAAATCCAACCTCCCCGCTTTCGCATACGTTCAACATCGCTGTTCTACAGGTACAGGTAAAAGATGAGAAGGAAAAGCAGTCCAGGAAGGAGAAAGAAAAAAGAGTAACCTCCTTCCTTAATTGCAAGAGAAGTTCCGGGTTCCTTTGGTTTGTAAAATGAATGAAGCTAAGTGAAAATGAACGTTCTAAATAACTCCTGCTCCAAGATTTAATTAATGGCTTAAATTGCTAAATGACAGTTTTAGTTCTCTCAGAATGCAGCAATGAGAACCTAAGAGCATACTTACTGGGTTATCATTATTTTCCTTGATAAGGAGCTTACTGAAGTTGCAAGTTTGCAAAGACTGAAGCTAAATGGGAGGTTTTTGACGGTACAGGGGCAACCTCAAGCGGCGGGCCCAAAACCGCGACGATGTCTCCTGCTGTTTGTGGCTCTCCCCCTTCTCTTGTTATCCCAGTTTATGGCCTTGTTCTGTGGTTCCACGCCCGAGTTCGATTCCCCGAATCGCGACTAATCGCTCCACTTGAATTTATTTGACCGATTTAACTAAGAGGCCCAAAGGGAGCCGTGAACTGGTAGAATTTGGAGATTTATACCGCAGTGCTGAGGTACAAACAAGACCACAGCATGGCCCTCCTGAGAGATACACAAATCATTGTCTTTGTCATTGAAGCATTAAGTCCAAACATGCACTGTAGTAATGAAGCCGCCGATAATAGATGATTATCCACTGAGTATTTAACACAAACATAGCAATGCTGTCTGCATACATACCGCACTCCAGTTCTACACAAACTGGGAAGTACGAGTATTTTTACTTTCTCTAGTACAAGGGTAACTAATACATTCAACCCACTAATTCGATGTCAAGATTCCACCTGAAATACGTTTTGAGGCCCTCTGGACCCCCCCTCCATAAAAAAATTTTAGAAAAAATCCGTCTCCTTATGCGTGTGTATGTCTGTGAACAGCATAACCCAAAAACGAAAAATCAATTAAAAACCAAAGTTGTTATTTAAGCTTTCAAGGATTCAACACGAAGATTTTGAAGAAAATTCCTCCAGCCTAAACTGTCGGTCTGGGTGGCTCAGTTGGTTAGACGCTGACCTTCTGATCCCCAGGTCGCGGGTTGAAATCCGGCCCAGACCGATGGCTTTAAACCAATAGCTCCATGTCAGTAGATTTACTGGCATGTAAAAGAACTGTGGGGCCAACTTCCAGCACACTAACTTCGCTGATATCATCCTGGCAATTGACAGCGTCGTTAAACAACAAAATAATTTAATTTAATCCAGCCTAAGCTGAACTTCTCATTCAATATTTTTCCAAAATTCAGATCTCAAAAAAGACTGTAGCGATTTTGATTAAAATGGCATCTGTTTAACATATTTTTGTGCCAAATTAAATGTATACTTTTAATTTTCTGGCTGTAGCCCATGTTGCTCTGTTTCCTCCTTAACTTTGTCATAACTGGTAAACTGTAATAAATAGACCAAATCTTACTGTACAAAAATGTAGATCTTGCTAAGATACAACCAATTCTTATTTGGGTGAGTTTTGCAATACTTATTCCTTCTGAAATGTACGGTCGTTATTCATTATTTTATCTGTTGGCCGTACAAAGAGAAGGTAATATAAAGACCTTCATACAGCGATCGGCTTTAATTTGACTGTGGCACAAAGCCTAGTGTATTCTCATATTACTCTTGCACCTGCACTAAAACAATTTCTCAAATGTTTATCACGACAAATATGAAGAAGATAGAGGAATAAGAGCTGGGAAGAATAGTTAGTACAACAGTATACATACAAAGTCATGCGAATGGAATACATCAGAGTTTTGTAATCGATTATGTGACGCTATAAATTTAATGAAGTTATGTAACTAAATATATTAAAACAAGACCTTTTATATAGCGGTTTCTGCAATTCCTTTATTGTATTTTACTCTGTTTTACAAGGTTCCTACCAACTGTAGGTTGCAACTGAAAATAGTACTCAAAATAATACAAAATATGAAACGGAAATAACTGAGGCAATAGTTCTGTGTGTCGAATTCACATGACTTTCTCATCCTTTCTCCTTTATTTTTGTGTGGCGTCTACAAACTATTCTTGCTAACGTTTATCTTTATCTCTTTTTGTCAATCGAGATAAAACTTCACAGAAACAGTTTATTCACTTCGTTCTAAGTGCAAAGGGAATAGGAGAAACAAAATCAATCAGCTATTTAGAAGCGGGACACATATACCGGCTTTCAAGTTCCATAATATTTTCAGACGCGTGAGGTACACTGTTTAATAAAACAAGTGAGCATCATAGCAAAACTTATTATAGTTTTATTTTTATATTTACGATTGGTGCACATAAAGGCCTTCCTTCGACTTCTGCGTCTCTGCACCTAGGTTAGTTTTAAGATTACTGAGGTCTATAGTGAAGCTACTTTTTATCTTTAATGAAGGTAAGACTTCTTTTATTACACTTTTTAGGAAGCTATTTTGTATAACAGCTTGTAATAAACTCTAAAAGATCACAGATATATAAGAAAATGTCACTAGACTAAAGTATGAGTTTTATAGCGTTTAGAAGGCTGTAACATGATCCAGTAACACACAACATAGCCGTCCTATTCTAGATTGTCTTAAAGACGCAGCTTGCTGATAAACCTATACGAAAAGACAAACCTAAACGTGAATAAGAAAGATTAGAAATATATAATTTAAGGTTACTTGAGAAATAATGTGTAATACTGTACAAAAGGATTACATTTGGAAATAGGATAATCGATCAAATGTCACTGCATAAATATAGAGTAAGCCAATGATGGACGGTTGTAAACAGGGATTCTGCTGCAGTCATCGACACTTCCCCGTAGTGGCAACATAATGACTTACTGAGTATAGTAATGTAGTGAGCATTCTAATGAGGGAAAGTCAATTTATTTGGGTGAAACATAAGTAGATATCAACCTCACCTTAGAAACTGTTGGCATAGTGGTAGTAGTGCTGGTTTTGTGGCGGTGGTTTTGTGGCGGTGGTGGTGGTTGGTGGTTTTGTGGCGGTGGTTTTGTGGCGGTGGTTTTGTGGCGGTGGTTTTGTGGCGGTGGTTTTGTGGCGGTGGTTTTGTGGCGGTGGTTTTGTGGCGGTGGTTTTGTGGCGGTGGTTTTGTGGCGGTGGTTTTGTGGCGGTGGTTTTGTGGCGGTGGTTTTGTGGCGGTGGTTTTGTGGCGGTGGTTTTGTGGCGGTGGTTTTGTGGCGGTGGTTTTGTGGCGGTGGTTTTGTGGCGGTGGTTTTGTGGCGGTGGTTTTGTGGCGGTGGTTTTGTGGCGGTGGTTTTGTGGCGGTGGTTTTGTGGCGGTGGTTTTGTGGCGGTGGTTTTGTGGCGGTGGTTTTGTGGCGGTGGTTTTGTGGCGGTGGTTTGGTGAGGGTGGTGGTGGTTGGTGGTTTTGTGGTGGTGGTTTTGTGATGGTGTTGGTGTGGTAGTGGTGGTGTTGTGATGGTGGCGGTGTGGTGGTGGTGGCGGTGTGATGGTGTGATGATGTGGTGGTGTGATGGTGGTGGTGGTGGTGCGATGATGGTGTGGTGGTGGTGGTGTTGTAGTGGTGGTGGTAGGTGATCTTATACTGATGAAATACTGGTAACAGACCAGTAATAATTGTAGAAGTTTCCGGGCTGATTTGCCGTGATCTGCTGGTGTATCTAGGTCCAGACGTTTCCTCCGCGACTGCGGTGAACCTCGTCGTTAGTGCGGGCGAAGTCTCGTCAGTGAAGGTCCAGTTGGGTGTAAAACGTTAACAGTCGGTATCGCCGAGACTGTGTCATTTCTGGTGGGGTGTGTGTATGGAATCGAGGAAGGTCCGTGTCAGGTCATCTCCAGTGTATAAGGAGGTCAGAAGAACAGAGCAACGAATCTTAAAATTGAGTTACGCACATGAGTCGCTCAGTGTGTGTGTGTGTGTGTGTGTGTGTGTGTGTGTGTGTGTGTGTGTGTGTGTGTGTGTGTGTCGTGCTGGTACGTCGTAGGAAGATTCAACGAGCGTTGCGAGTGATTACCTCGTGGTAATTGTGCATAAGAGACAGATGACGTGAAGAAGGGCTCAGAGGACTGTGCAGGGTAATGAGAAAGACAGTTGTGAGTTGTGATTGTGTTTACTACGAGTAGAACACTGTGTGTTTGTAGCAACATTTAGGAGGACAAAGTATAGAAAAATAACTGGACTCTGATTTTGTAGTCTTTATTACAATCTGTAAAAAATGAACTCGACGAGCAAAGAATACCGAAGTGCTCATTCGCTGATGTTCATACTTCACTGATACTTCATCGCTGAATACTGAATTACAGTTCATTATAATATATTAAAATAGTTCTCAAAATGACAGCGTTTTAAGATACCACAGGTTTCATATAAATTTATAGAAAATGAAATATATATTTTGAATTTTTTGCAGTTGCCTCTGAAGCAGGGTTGCCATTTGTCGCGGATTTCATGGACAATCCCTGATTTTATGCTAGAAGACGAATTTCCTGGACAAATAAATAATGTTTTTCTTATTAACCTCAGTTTTACCGCCAAAACTGCCAGAACTGCTTGCAATTGTAGAATAAAATTTATGCATTCCAGGGCATAATGCAAATGTGGAAAGATTATTTTATTTAATAAATGCGCAATGGACAGAAGAAAGGGACAGGCTGGCATTAACTCCAACCAGTGCAATGCTCCAAACTCAGTATAACATCAAAAATATAAGTTGCGCTGATTTTCACAGACTCATTCAAAATCATAACAAATTCCTTTCTTCTGTTCATCGCTCAAAGAAATATGCCTAGTATAAGCTTAGTGTGAAATAGAACTAAAGCGTAGCAATACAAATGTGTATTTTTTAGTAATTTGTGTTTAATGTTTTGGTTAACAAGTTATTTAATGCAAATTAACATTAATTTTAGTTCATTAATCACACCTCTTTGCTGACAGCGTTAATGCTTGGACTAATTTTCATCATTAATGACAATTCCTTTACCGATGGCATTATGCTCGGACTATGTCCTTGATTTTGGTTCTTGGATTATGGCAACCCTACTCTGAAGTCCTCTTCATTCCGAATGATTTTTGCATAAATGGTAAACAATAAGATGTGACAGTCGTACTGCACAAACAATGTACATCTTCTTAAACAACACTATTTGTGTCAAATACATTCTTTTGTGGAGTTAGTATTTCCAAGATATTCCTTTTCCAACACTTATACCTTTCTTCTTCACTCCTGGTCATGGAAATACAGCGGAATTTTAGAGCTACCTCATTGAAATTAGCTTTTCAGCTAGTGCTTAAGCCTACTGCATTGTCCTATTCCCATTGTCCGTACAAGAAAATATGCGATGAAAGCATTTTCGCATAACAAATTTACCTATCTGGATTAACGTGAAGTAGATAAAATCTATCTAAGGATAGTTTATTGAAGAATGGTACGTACTGTGATGTGAGCGTAATATTTTTAAAAGTATGTTGACTGTTTCATACATAGACTTTATTTTATCACATAGATGTACTACCTGGTAATTCTTTCGTTTTGTACCATTTATCGTTAGATCATTCGTTTATTCAGTGTCACCAACTGTATTTCCATGAATCCTTGACAAATAATTTATTACGCATTGCAACCGATTAACAATCAACACTCAAAATGGGGGGCAACTGAAAGCGGTTTTGTGGTGCATTCTATACGAAAACGAAAAGTTCATTTAAAATTCTATATCAAGTAATACAATAATAAATAGAACGAGTGTGGGGAATCAATTAAATTACTTCTATAATGAACAGGAATATGACCTCTTTGCAGATATTTCATTTCAAGATATTGTTTATACTCTAAAATATATTTGTAATATTGTATTTGTTAATGTTAAAATAGTGCTTTATTTGTGACTATCTGTGCACGACATGCGTTGCAATGGTACGTAAAATAAGTTTTTCGTTGTATAAATAATCTGTTTATTGAAGTGCATTTTAATTCGATTTTTACGTTCTAAAGAATGTGTTGTCCACGAATTGCATGTAAATGTAATGTACATTTTTCAATCACATAATTTATATTGAGGGGAAAAATGGAGAAGGATCTGTGAATGTATTATGTAAAGGAAACCCATGTAAAGAAAACAATTTGAATGTAATATGGTGTATAGTAAAATGGGTAGCATAAAAACCTTCTCAGTAAAAAACTGGAGGGACCGCCAACCTAAATGAGAAGCAAAAATCACTGAATTTGCAATGATTTTTGCTTATTTTCTTCAGCCGCAACTGCTTTATTCCAATTGTTTATAAAAAATGGTCTCTCAGCTATGCCTTCAGGCTTAGGACTCTCAATACCTCATATACACTAAATGAGTCCTTTATATGCGCTGAATTTCGCAGTAATTGGTTAAGATGTTTTGGAGATTAGCGGTTTTAGATATCCAAATATTAATTTTATATATATGGATTCCATGTTGAAGAACGAGTGCAGAAGGGCATGTAAATGTATTACACAAAAGTGAGAAGAGAAAACCGTGTGAATGTAATACGTAGCATATCTGTTTCAAACATACAGAAAATTTAATGCATTATTTGGAGAAGAAGGGTTGGGGAAATAAATGTGATTGTTTCGTGAAAGAAAATGGAATACAGGAAACCATGTGAATGTAATATTGTACTATGGCTGTAACCTTCGCATAAGTTCACAAAGTTTTATCGCAATCAGATGAACGGTACGCAGCGCAACAAATATGAACATTCATGTTTATATCTGTTAGACTACCAACTGCTTTTGTGCTATAACAAGAGAAAGTTAAAATAACACTTAGTTCTTAGCTTGCATTTTCCTCAGTTGACCGTATAGTATCAGTCGAACCATATTACTCATAATTTAATTACTTTTTATAGAATTTAACGTTTTCTGAAAAAAATTGTTGTTTAACGACGCTGTCAATTGCCAGGATCACATCAGCGTCGCCGGTGTGCTGGAATTTCGTCCCGCAGGAGTTCTTTTACATGCCAGTAAATCTACTGACATGGAGCTGTCGTTTTTAAGCACACTTAAAAACCATCGGCCTGGGCTGGGTTTGAACCCGCAACCTTGGGATCAGTAGACCAGCGTCTGACCAACTGAGCCACCCAGACCAACATAACATTTTCTGGTCAAATCTTTGGCATATAATATTTAAATTCACATTTTATTTATGAAAATGGTCCGGATAGATATCATTCGACGATCTGACCTTCCCAGATAAATTCTCAGCTCCGCTCTGCATTTTATCGGTTATTTTTTCTTTCCTTGGCCATTCTGTCAACTTCCTCAAACATGTACTTCACATTGAACTGTTTGGATTTTTTCCCAAATCCTGCAAAACGCATATTCACGCTTACACTGATTTTCCCTGGCTGCTTCTTGTTCTCCATTATTTCTTTTACTTAGCAATTTTTGGATGCCTATTACCTTCTTGCTGAAAGTCCCTAACATCGAAAATACCTGTACTGCATCTTTATTCTTAGTTTCTTGCTGAACATTTCCCAATGATCAGCCTATTTTTCCAAAGGAAATTACTTCTCTACTACGATTCGTTTTAGATTATCTGAATAATGTATGCCCACGACAAGAAGGCTAGAGGGGAATGAAGGGCAGAGGGGGCTTCAATTGTTTATCTGCTCCGGTAGCGTATCTGTTTACTAGGAAATGAGTGCATGAGAATGCATATGAGTCACCCGCGTTGCCAGATCTAATGCGCTTTGCAGTATTAGGTGCAGGTGCAGAGATTTTTTAGTATTATGCATTATTTGGCTCTCGTGCTACGGCGCTACAGTTATATACTCGTATTTTGTTAGTTTTATTCTTGGCTTAATATTTACATATGGCTGCAGTTCGAAAGAAGGGACGAAGTATTCACAGTGAATCAAGGGAGGTAATTAGAAAAGTGATAGAAGTATGTGACGAAGAAGCGAAATCAGGACAATTGAAATGTTTATTATCACAAAGAAATTTACGTGTGGCAAATTATTGTGGGATATCGTAACATAGTGTAGTTAGGTAGTATTAGGTGCAGGTGCAGAGATTTTTTAGTATTATGCATTATTTGGCTCTCGTGCTACGGCGCTACAGTTATATACTCGTATTTTGTTAGTTTTATTCTTGGCTTAATATTTACATATGGCTGCAGTTCGAAAGAAGGGACGAAGTATTCACAGTGAATCAAGGGAGGTAATTAGAAAAGTGATAGAAGTATGTGACGAAGAAGCGAAATCAGGACAATTGAAATGTTTATTATCACAAAGAAATTTACGTGTGGCAAATTATTGTGGGATATCGTAACATAGTGTAACAAGAATAAGAAGAGGTGTTAAAGCTGGTGAAAAATCACTTCATACTCCGGGGAAAAAGAGACCAAAGGCCGAGGAATGCAAATTTCATTGTGATGACTTTGATAGAACAGTAATTAAAAACGTAATTCGAGACTTTTATTTGGTTAAAAAACAAGTGCCCACTGTACCGAAGCTACTTGCAGCAATTAGGGAAAAAATAAATTTGCCTTGGGGAAGAGAAACTCTGCGGAAGCTATTGCACGATATGGGTTTCAAATGGAAGCGATGTGGAAGTAAGAGAAAATTACTTATTGAACGTCCAGATATAGTTGACTGGAGAGCTAAATACCTAAGAGCTATAAATGGATACAGAAATGCTGGGAGAAATATCATTTACATTGATGAGTCCTGGGTGGACAATAATTTGACATTTGGAAAGTGCTGGCAGAGTGATGATATCTACGGGATTACGACAAACACTAGCTCTTCTAACCGCCTGATTCTTGTAAATGCAGGCAGCAACGAAGTTTTCATACCCGGAGCTTCTTTGATATTCAAAGCTGGACTTGCTAGCGGCGATTATCATGGACAAAATTTCCAGAAATGGTTGGAGGAGAAACTGTTACCTAATATACCCTGCAATAGTGTCATCGTGCTTGATAATGCTCCATACCATAGTGTACAAGAAAATAAGCCTCCGTCGAAATATGTTGTAAAGCAAGAAATGGTACAATGGTTGGAGAACAACAATATTTCATATTCTGCTGCAATGCGAAAGACCGACTTGTTTGATTTAATTCAAATACATAAACCAAAGGAAAAAATATACCATATCGACAGAATAATAGAAATGCATGGGCATACGGTTCTTAGATTGCCTCCTTATATGTGCGAGTTGAACGCTATAGAATTGTCATGGGCAGCAATAAAACGACATGTAAGAGAGAGAGAGCATAATGTAACCGGCGATCTACATTTAAGAAATCTACAGCAGGTGTGAGAAAGTGCAGTGAACTCCGTTACAACAGCTGATTGGGAGGGCTATGTTAGGCACGTTTAGAAACTTGAGGATGAGTTCAGGCAAAAGGATGGGCTAGTGGAAGATGCAATAGACAATTTTATTATATCACTAGGAGGTCTGGAGTCTAGTGACGAAGACCCAGAGAGCGGTAGTGACAGCAGCGAAGGTGACGACTTCTCCGACTCGGATCTTGCACGACAACTGGACTTCTAGCTGGGTTATGTGACAACACTGTGTATTTTAAACGAACCTAGCATCCTTATCATACTCGGAAACTACACATAAACACCGAGCGGGAAGCAAAACATGATTACGTTACACATTCCTATGCCTCGCCTTCTTGTGCTGGGCATACAGTACCTTCATAACACTTAACCTAAAAATGTGCTTGGTACAATCTGAATACCACGGGCCATTCTGTTGCAAATGCAACCTTAAACTAAACAAACCGGGCCTAGGATATCTGACATAGCACATCACCTTCATCAGTATTTCACCTCTTTGTTACAGCGTCGAATGTTTAAAATAGATTGTTTTCAACTGCAGCTAACCTTAAACCTGGCAGCTAACTTGGTTAGGTTACTTGTGATAAACACATACGTACATTTGCGCGAATACACCGCACGTACATGCGCACACACACATATGGACCTTACTTAGAACTGCTTTATTTGAATTCCCGAGCTTCAAAACGTGTAGGACCCAAATGACGTTGTCAACAGGCCCATAAGCCAATCACTCACTCACTCACTCACTCACTCACTCACTCACTCACTCACTCACTCACTCACTCACTCACTCACTCACTCACTCACTCACTCACTCACTCACTCAAAACGTGTATATGCGATGATATCTTGATATATATTTGTTGTGTGGTATTTAGCACTTATTCTATAGGTAAGTAGTGGAGAAAGTAAAACGAGAGACGACGAATATATGCATAAACATACTTTTAGGACTATTAATTAAAATGTAGTTTTCAGATAGGACGTAAAAGTTTTGAGCAACGAAAACTAACGTAAGAAGGTACTAAAACTAACCCATTAAGGACGTTTTATTTTTAACAACTGTTTTCCTCTAAAGAATGTTGAGAGATAATTACCACCACGTCTCTTTGCTGGGAGGAAAGTGCAGCTAGCCCCTCAAGCAATCGCTGTACTTAGAAAACAAAGCTTAATGAGGGTTCTGAATTACTTAGTACGAATTAAACCTTAAGGTGGCTGTTCTCTGTTAATTGCAAACGGTTTCACATGTTCAAAGCCGGTTTATTTTATCAGTAAGAGCTGATAATAAACCTCTTTATGCAATTTTACCAATATAAATATGTAATGTGTTCAATATGGAGCATAACTGGCACATCAATGCACGCGTAAACAATAGTAGCAATGTCTTATTTTGTTGCTGTTGCTTATGCAGAGAGGATAAAACCATTTTGCAATACTCTTATCTCTGGTAAGTAGACATTTGGGCGGGGTAGTTAAACATATTGAATACTTGCAGTTAAATTGCTTTAAAGGGCCAAAATAATTATTTACATACAAAACATCTTACACGCCAGCAAATCTACTGACATGTGGCTGTCGCTTTTAAACACACTTAAAAACCAGTGTTTTGTCCCGGGTTTTAAACTATGATCTTGGCATTAGTAGGCGATTTGTGAGTTGCGAAGTTAGAGCACCTGTATGGGACAGAGGAACATAGGCGTAAACTCTTTGATAAAGCGCGATTTAGAGGTACAAACAAACATGTTAACAGGATTCCGGAAAATGTGACATTTCTCCTTGTGTTTACAAATACATAACCATTTCTATGCATATCACATGGTGTATTGTTTTTAGTACAATAGGATGAAGAATACACAGAACCACACAAAACAAAAAATTACTTCGGCCAAAACGAGATCAAAATGTTCATGTAGACCATACCTAATACCAGGTGAGTCAGCCGCGCCTTATTTTTTTGGAAGGTAGGCTACCCATCTAACGGCATGTGCGCCTTAGTCCAGTTTTGCGCTTACTAAAATGTATTGCTTGACGTTCTTAAAGAGAGGAATGCGCAAAATTGGTTTAAGGGACAGAACGTACTCCTCGCTAAAGTACACCTCAAAAACACACGACTTGTTTACTAAGAGCGAATTCCGGTTACCAGCCGATTTTACAAACTTTTTATTAGAGTATACATAGCAACGCAATTCAGTAAACGCCTCGGAAAAAATGGACCTATCAACCTACACTAACAACGTCAGCTAAAAAGAAAATGGTGGATTGGCTGCCAAAAATTAGGAAAAACTTAAACATGCCGCATCCATCAAGGATCCGTACGGTCAAAACGGACATATTATTAAACAACAGTTTATTTGCATTTTTGCGTGAACTACGCCTCGTGCATCTCAATTAATATGCATAAAAGGTTACATTCAGACGCCAGACGCCAGTTCGAGTCGAACGGAGGTGAGGTGAATGTTCCTCCGGTCGAGTGTCTTTACCGCAGTACCTAGCCGTCATACGGCTTTACCTGCGCGATGGTTTTGACGGTGTCACTACAGGGATGTTTTCACTGGGAAATTTGTTGGGACAGGGGTTTTTATAGTAATTGTAGGTAGGGATTAGTTCGCAAGTGAGCTGTGCGCGAATTTTACGCGCTAATTCCTACCAGGGTTCTGGCCGTCAGTCACTCGCTGAGAGGTGACTGAACTGGTGATTCGCTCTGTTTTGAGTACAGATTGCATTTTCGCCTTTCCCATCTTGGATTAGATCGCCGGACTTAAGATGTCCTTCGGCAATCTTTTGGATGGTAGTCGGCGCGGCTGTCTCTGGTCGTATTGGCCCAGGGTATTCACCAGAGGGTTGGGGTGGTTCTGGAGTTTATTGTACATTGTTCGAGCGCGAGTTTTGATCACGTCGACAATGTACGGGATGCCGGAATGTTCGTGTAGGATATGGGCAGGAAATCTTCGGCCTGTATCATATATCATCCTTAATGCCCGGTTCTGCAACGTCTGGAGTCTGATGAAGGTGGATCTTGCCACCACTCCCCAGATCTCGCATCCGTACAGGACCAGAGGCGGGACGATCGCTCGATACAGCCGAAGCTTCAGGCGTAGGGGCATGGTTTGGGAACTGAGGATGGGGTACAACTGCCGCAGGACAGGGTTACATTCAGTGTTTTGGCAGTTTATTTTCAGGAGGCTCAAAAATCCGTTGTGCGAACCAACTATAGGTGGGGCACCATCGGTGGCTACTGATATGAGTGTATCACCTTGAAATGTGACATTGAGTTAGCTGACAGTTACAGAAACAGAGGAAGTTTGCTAGATTTCTACAGGAGATTTCCTAAATTAAGAATACCTCAATTACACAGGCGTGCAGCATCTATGATTGGAATGTTTGGTTCGACCTGTTGTATGTGAATCCTTATTTTCAGCGATGAAACGTATTAAAAACCCTCAGAGAGCCAACATCAGTGATCATAACGCATTGAGGATCCAGAGTTGTTTCATTGTCTCCAAATGTGGCGAATATTATGAAAACCAGAAGATGTCAGTAGGCAAGAATGTCCACCGAAAACTAAATGTATAAAATTCTTAATTGAAACGTGTATATTCGTTAAATATAAAGTATTCTGTGTAATATTAGCACTGTATAGTAAATATTATTTTGTTATTTTATATTTTTCATTTTTTGTGCTAATTTCCACAAAGTACTGCTTCGTTCTTATAGTTAAAAATATTGGTTTTATATGCCATCATTCGGTTGTATGTATAGGATTGAAGGTTATAATAATTTTACTGGAATTGGGTTGTTTTATCATCATTTAATAACAAGTACCAGAGAGATATTAAACCACGTATTATACAGTTTCTGAATTGTTCCTTCACTACTACCCTGTTCTTAATTATTTAATGGTAACGTAAGTGCAGATTACGGACGCCACTGGCATATCTCCCTAGCACTCGCCAGCAACGACCAGGCACGCCGGCTGACACCGTGCGAACTGTATAGGCACACCGTGCATGTCAGTTGGCGGTCCCTGATTTACAGAGACCACGTGTTGTGTTACACAATATTTTCAGATAATTATCTAAGACGCAGTTAATTTACTTACTAACATGCTACATCATAAGAAAAATCTAATGTAAATATTTTAGTGCAATACTTCATCAGTGGGAATATTCGAACGTGGTGCACGTACCACCTGATCAAATGTATCCGGGCTTTTATCTAAATTGCAGTTGATTTTTACACTCGTGTAACGCTCCCTATTACTGGTGATAGGAGGAGGGTCCATCCTTTGTCTTTGTGACAGATTTAGTTCTACTGGGACACTTTCAATTGGGTGTCTGTATGTCTGTGGAACAATATCAGTTCATTCTTCCTGAAGAACTGAAGCCAGAGATGTTTGTGATGTTGCACTCTGGTGTCTGGAAGGTTTAGGTCGGGACTCTGGTTAGGCCAGTCCAGTCCATTTCAGGAATGTTCTATCCACAAACCATTGTCTCACAGATGCAGTTTTATGACAAGGTGCTGATACAGACAATGAGTATCTGCGAACTGGTCCCCTAACATTCACAGTATACAATGATCTAAAATGAGTTTACATTGTGACTTTTTGGTGGATGTAAAGTAAAGAAGACAGATGTATTCGAGATAAAGAAACACTTTTATTTCCGTAAACAGTAACTTTTTACACTCGTTGCAACAGCAAGAAAGTCTTCACCGATTCATCAACAGCACGGCTCCGAATTCGTAACATAAAGAACTGTCCCTTCTCCGTCGGCACGACTCCTCAACGCTTCGCATACGTCTCTTCTTTCCGTCGGCACGACTACTCAACGCTTCACATACGTCTTCCTGTCTGGTCCCTTCTTCTCACACTTTACCGCTATTTATATCTCCCAGGCACTGTTCTGGAAGCTTCAGGAAAGTTCAGTTATTGCGGTGAAATACAAAGCAGACAATTCCAGAAGCCTCTACCCCTTTCTCTCTTTCGGCAAGCACCCAACAATGCGGCCATTCTCTGTTTCTTTCCTTCGGCTCCTTTGCGGTAGTGCCGACAATAATGCGATGGGTGACACTGCTGTTGTCGGCAATTAGATGCGGCGGGCGTGGTGACAATATCAAACCACCTTTACATTTTTTATAAACGCAATAACGGGCCACATCCTAATCATGGAAAATATCCCCATGTCATATTATAAGCTTACGAGTTTTTCTTAGATTACAGAAATATAGATCTCGTTAAAACACACAGTTTATGTCCAACTGCATTTTTTAGTGTGAACTATTTCAGAAGTATTCCTTGTTATTTGTGAGCTTTGCAATGCTTAAACGTTTTTCAAATCCTTTTTATGTCCTGACCGTGCAAAAACAACAAATTCAAAGCTTTTAAAGATTTGAATTTCGCTCATAGCCTACAATATTCCCATATTTCCCTTGCACCAACAACAAAATCAGTAATATAAATTCTACAAATGTTTATCTCAACTAATATGAATATGTAGAAATAAGAGTTTGTAAGAATAGATAGTACAAGAGTAGAGAAAGTCATGTGAGCGCAATACTTAAGGTTTCCTTTTCTCGTTGAACGTGGAAAATGGAATTTTAAAGAAGTTTTCATAGATCGCTCGGAATTTTAAAAATGTATCATTTTAGCTTACTGTACCACAGTTATGCACACAATGAAATATGTACCCAAAATTTATCTCGATTATCAGTAAGGGGAAGTAATATAAAACTTTCGTAAAAGTGGCTTGTAGAAAAGTGATTTGTAAAAGCCATGTAAATGCGAAAACGAGATTTTTATCAAAAGAATTGCTTATACTTATTTTCTGAACGTCTGTCTGTAACATTAACAGGGCTAGCGAGTTCCAAATGCTGAAGCAGTATGAATATTACAGGCGAATGGCGTAGCCCTAGGGCTGTGTATTTTGGCAGGCCAATTCAGCATTTTACGACCTTCAACTACATAACTCTAGCGCAGACCCTCCCCATAAATGGCCCTGGGGCAATACCATCATTTACAATACTACAGTTTTTCGTTTCACTGTCTCAACTCTTTTGCAGCTATTTGTTCTTGTTTAAACGTTTTATCTTTTATTGTTTGTTTCTTTTATAGTTCTGGAAAGGAAGGTTTTAGCTAACAGAATGGGGGATTTACTGGTACAGTATTGCCACGTTTCGTATCTCCAGATTGTTTCCTTTGAACAACCGTTTCACGTTTTTGTAAGCCTCTTGTCACTTAGAGATGACGTTATTCTTTTGGTTCCAGGTTAAGCTACAAAGGGAAGGAAAACTAATAGGGATTGGTAGCGTCACTTATTTCATAGTTTAGCTTGAAGATTTCTATACCTATGTGTGTATAAAAGAGCTGACAAGTGAGCATCACAACTTCACCACTGCCGCCTACATGGATGCACTCAGAGGGAAGGGATAAAGCGAGGGAACCACAGTAGACAGGTAGGCAGACCATAGAGACGCGCGGAAGTTCGTAACAGTTGCAGGTCCCTTCCCACTGCTGAAGCTGCTTAGAGAAGGTGATGAACGACCCGTTAAACAAGCAGCCCTTTGGTGTTCACGGGCAGCATTACATCCTTTCAGAAAACATCCGCGCCATCTTTCCGGCACCACCATACACCACGAAACCTAGAAGCAAACCTAAAAGTTGAAGTAAACTGAATGAAAGGAAAATGGTGTAAAGGAAGTTGTGGTAGATGAGACATCTCTATAACATCCGCCGACTGACCAGAAACGCCGATAAAAAGACCAAGGTTAGATGGGAGTTTGATTAAACTCGAACTTACCGCGAGCGTTTTCGCTCTGTATGTGTATAAGAACTTTGAAGTGGTTCTACACTTTTAGTTTATTTACTTAAAATAATGGTGAGCACAACGTTTATTAAAATAAATTATTCAGAGCATGTTAACGGTAGGCATAATGGACTGTCCTTATGATGAAAAACCGCATTTCCAAAATATTTTCTATTATAGGTATGTTCATATTTTACCGGTTTCTACTTTCTGTACTATTAATAGAAGGAAATATTGTATTCCATATAAAAATACTGTCTATTTTTAAACGGAAATGCACGTTTCGGGTTCCTCGCAAGAGAAGAGATTTTAAAGATAAAAGTCCTTGTGTGTCTTTGAACATCACAATTCAGAATAAAAAATCTGATGTCTTGCACTCACATGACTTTCTCTACTCTTGTACTAACCATTCTTACAAACTCTTATTCCTATATCTTCTTCGTGTTAGTTAAAATAAACATTTGTACAAATTATCTTATTGCTTATTTCCTTGTAGGTGCAAGGGGAATATTGGAATACAGTAGGCTTTGTGCGATAGTCAAATCTTTTAAAGCTTTGAGATTCCGTTCTCTTTGTACACGTAACATATAAAAAAAATGAACAACGATGATCCATTTCACGAAAGTTCCAAGTTTTCCGAAACTCACACACATAACAAGGTATATCTCCGAAATGGTTCACCCTACAAGAAAATTTATTGAGACATAAATTGTGTATTTTAACAAGATCTACATTTTTTGTATAGTATAATTTGGTCTATCTCTAACGGTTTATCAGTTATGCGAAAGTCGTCCAGAGTAAATACGACTACAGGGGCTATAGCCAGAAAATTCAAGATATACATTTCATCTGTCATAAAAATATCTCAAACATATGACATTTTAATCAAAATCGTTAGAGCCATTTTCAAGAAAATCAAAATTTTCGAAAATTTTTCCATGTAAAGGGTAGTTTAGGGTGGGGCTATTTTCTTCAAAATCTTCGTGTCACATCCTTGAATGACATTAAACTTAAATAGCAACTTTGGTTTTTAACCGACTTTTCGTTTTTGAGCTATGCTGTCCACAGACTGACAGACTGACAGACTGACAGACTGACAGACTGACAGACTGACAGACTGACAGACTGACAGACTGACAGACTGACAGACTGACAGACTGACAGACTGACAGACTGACAGACTGACAGACTGACAGACTGACAGACTGACAGACTGACAGACTGACAGACTGACAGACTGACAGACACACAGACACACAGACACACAGACACACACACGGACCTTTTTCTAAAAATGCTTTTTTTGGATTCAGGGGGCCTCAAAACATGTATTTCCGGTGAAATCTCGACTTAGAATTTTTGGGTGGAATACAATACTTCCCCTACTTTACCAGTAGAGAAAGTAAAAAGTCGGTTAAACAGCAAAGTTCAGCCCCTTCCAAGGATGCGACTGGAAGATTACCAAGATATCCTACCTCAAGATTATCTTTAACATGTTTTATGATATTTTCATTACAAATGTGTGTGTTGAACTTTTTGGGAATGTCTTCATTCTATATGACCTTTGCGTAACTGGTAAACTGTAAGGGATAGAAAAATCTTACTCCAAGAAACAAACAAACCAAAAAAGGGCGTTGTTCTCTGTAAATCCGTGTCTTCCGGATAGGGGGCAGACCTCAAAGTCTCAGGCCCCCAGGGGTTAAGCCCCTTGGGGGGGGGGAGCCGGTTTTACGAGCCGCCATCGTGAAGTTCACATTTGCAGTTGTTAGGGACCCTGCCCTTTGCTGTGGTCGTTCCTTAGTCCGGCCACCCTTAGTATCCTCTCACTTCACACCTTCCTGACAGATGGCGCCCGATAGCAGCGCAAGCACAAAAGATTACATTGATCGAATTGTTCTCCCTACAAACGCTGTCATAGTCTCATAAGTATGTATGCTATACAGTAACGGAAAATCGTGTACGATTAGTATATCAATTCGCAGGTGGATATCTTCAAGCAGAGAAGCTGTGCTAGAACTTGTAAATAAAGTTAATGAAGCGAGTTTAACTTTTGATTAGAAGCGAAAGGAAAAGCGAGTGTGCTTAATGAAGGGAAATTCAAAGACCCTGCAAATGCTTAGAGCATTCCTTTCAAAACTAGCTGCAAGTATTTCACAGGAAACTGCAATTAGAGCAAACTCAGCAGGCGAGCTTAAGCTCATACCAGATCATTGTTAATGAACTGCAACCACGTGATAACAAGAGTCAGTCGAATTTCTATAACAGGATTTGAGGAATGCTAATTACGGGGGCAATCGAGCAATCGATCCATATTGAATAATCTTCTCTGGTGAAGCATGACTCTTTGCAATGTTATGTACTAAAGGTACTAAAGTTCAGAGAAACCCTATTTAGTGCTGTAAGCTGTAAGCGTGTTGAGGACACAGAGTAGCTGAGGACATCTACCGTCAGTGATTATAACCAAATAGTTGTTGTTGACGCCACCAGATGCGTTTTTGTTCTTGCTTTGTTTTTGTAAGAAATAAAGAGAGTTTAAGTATGGAGACCTAGCTGTTTGTGTACGTTATTTATACTACGACAAAGCGGTTGGTAAGCTGTAAGTGCATACAATAAACTTACATATGCCGATGTCCCACGGTCGAGCTTTTTGGTCAAAAGCGTTACTCAACAAAAGTGCATCGTGCAACATCGAAAGTCGGACAAAATTTTGCTGCATACAATTTCTATCCTGTCTTTTGTATCCAACAGATTGCGCTGCAACAGTTTTTTTTTTTTTTTTTTTTTTTTCTCCCCCTCCCGTCCAGTGACATGAAAACGGCCAACCACCATCAGTGACGTAATAATATGGCTAACTCTGCTTGCAACATTAGTCAGCTGGTGTGTAAGTACACACGAGCTTGTTTGAGTTTGTGTCCCAGTAGTTGGTTCTGGAACCTTTTGCATGTAATTTGGCCTTCAACACCATGTAAGAGGTTTACATAAATCTTTGTCAATTCGTAGAAACTAGAAATAATTTTCCGAGTTCTCCAGCCTCAGTTCCTTTTGGATCCAATGTAATTTGGCATTTGCCCTGTTCCCTTCTTTATAACTATGTTTACCAACACCTTTTACTACTACATTTTTTCATGCTACCGAGTCGTGGAAATACCAGTAGTCATGACATAATAATATTAAAATATTATTAATAATATAAAATGAATAGCAAAATAATACAATAACTCAGTAATAACAACTAAAGATAACACCAAAATAACACAATAACATAAATAAGAAACGAACCAAGGCCACTGAAATATTACGTGCTCTTATGTTTGCATGGATTTTGTGACACCCTATACAATCTGTAATCCGTAATGCAATATATATAGCACCATATACAGGGATGAGTTTATTCCCTGGAAATTAAAGTCCCTGTAAGTAAACTGGAAAACATTCTAAAACCTTTTCGGTTGTTAGTGCTTTTGTCTATTACGAGAATTATCAGGAATTGTTCCGTTACGTTCTGCAACTGTTAGAACGCACGAAGGGTTATCTGCTTACCGCAAAGCCACATTATTTGAGCCGCCTCCTATATATAATACCTATAAGTAATAAAGGTATTAATATTTGCGTCCGCCATGTCTATTTCCCACATACGAAAAGATTGGTTAAAAAGGTTGAACCCTGACATACCGGCTTTGTATTTTTTAGAAATCTATATTTAATTGCAAAGGGAGAAAACTTCAAATTCACTCAACCGATGTTGATTCTTTTACCACCGAAAAACTGTACTCTCCCAGATAGTCACAGCCTATATAACCTCTCTGAAATTTTTAAAACTGCGGTGTTACGGGTTCTTTTTTATTCATTTATTTATTTTTTCAAGTTTAGTTCACCAAATTTCAATACTCTTCTTTAACATGGACATTGCAGACTACTTTTGGTTTTACTTGAAATATTGTGTGTGTTTAATGATTTAGAGCGAAAGGGGTTAAATGGAAGGCTTAAAATATCTTAGAACTTAAGTGTATTACGGGAATTCATAGCATTTACATAACTCCATATCGTTAATATTCCCTAAACTGTTATCCAATAAAATTTTCTGTGTGATTTTGTCAAAACGGGGTAAACATAGATTCTATAAACTGACAAATTATAACCTTCGTAACCGTATATTCAATCCCCAATGTCAACTCCTTACATACGAATCAGTATTCTTCAGCTTGTGTAGATGACATTTTCTTCGCTTATACTAAAGAATCCAATGAAATTTACTAGCTCTAAAAATCACCCCTATATTTTATACGCCTAAGTAGAAAGCTGCGTAATTAGTGTAATTAAATAACAGTTTATTTAAATTTTGGAGTCACCTAGGCATTGTACTTCTCAAATAACATTGTCATTCAAATAATTAAAACGCACAGAAAAGGGTTAAAACTTGTCTTAAGAAGCTAAATTGGGCACAAAAAGTCGCGAGGTGGTAATGGCATAGCGCCTGGCATGCAGGTTCTACGCTAGTAATCGGAGTGTACTTTTAGTCAAGTGCCCAAATAGCTGGATAGAATTATAACTGTGTCCTGTGTGCTAACGTTAGGGGCACGGGCTCGCGCCTCGACGTTATAAAAGTTTTGTTCTACTCATCAAAACTTAGAAACAATTTAACATTGAAGTCCCTCACAGTTTAGGACATTGTAATTTAAATCATTTTTGGTTGCCTACATTTTGTAGTATAACAGGTATAATAATTTCAGCCCCATTGGACTAGTATGGTGCAGTGTGTTATTATGAACGTCGACTCCTTCCATTCTCCACGTGTATGCTGTCAAACCCGTGACTGAGTGGTTAGACCCCTCACCTACTACCTAAGCTACAGGTGGTATTCGTCGTGGACGAAGCGTCGTCTAGGCGGGTTTTCTCCGGGTTCTCCGTTTCCCCCGCCATTCATTTCACCAATTCCTCCATTATCACCTTCCAATCATCCATTTCGCCTGCATTTCATATCATCCTCTTCCTCAATATCACACCGGGTGCTTGGCTGACCACTCGCTTGCATGTCTTCACTCTGTTCGGTCCATAGGTCCCTCTGCTCTCCGACAGGCGTATGACCCTAGGCACAGGCTTGTAAGTCCTAGGGGGTGTAAGTCCTACACAAGGGGAGGGTAATCAGGGAAAGGAAGGACGGAAGGACGGACGGACGGGCGGGCGGACGGACACGATGTATTCGACAGACTAGTACACTGATATGATTTTTATCCACGGAGAAGCAAGAGCCAAGCACAAGGAGCTCAGCATCTATACCAGCAGAGATATCCTCATACAAAAAATACCATAAAATGGAACTAAAACAATAACGAATTAGAATAATAGCAGCTTTAAACACAATTGTTCAACCAAAGTTATTAGTGAATATTACACGGTAAAAAATTAGTACATGCAGGGGATTCTACTTCTGAGATTCTCCAATACCTTTAACGCTATTACTGGAATTATGGACGGATAACCATTTATAAAGAAATAATAGGGTTATAAGTAAATAATTGCAATACATGATTTTTGTATGTTAAAATGAATGCATAGTGGCCAGTTCTATAGTAAGGAAAAGCAAACGGACGTGTAGCGACGAATATACAATTAGCACTTGGAATTTAGTTGTGTTCGGCTATAGCAGACGTTACTAAGGTCATGATGAAAATTCTGTGAATCTGAATTAGCAACTTCAAGACTTGGCAGTGTACTGTGGTAATATTGGTAGGGATACCAATGCAGGTGGGACTTAAGATGGTAAAAGATGTCCTTTCCTTTGTGTTTTACGCCTTACAGAGCCATTTATTGTGCTGGATTATCGGCAGCCGCGATGCTTAAAAGACCGTGCACGTGACCCAAACCATACACTTCGCATTATCACGAAACCAGTAATTTTTAAATCGAAGGACCTGGATACTATAAAAATCAAGAAATATAATTCATTAGTTACAATTTTGAGTAATAAGATTCAGAAGGATCTAATTTTTCAACCTCAATCTCTTGAAATGCGTCAATTTATCAGTGTACTTAACTGGATTTGCTCCCACACCCACCCACGCATAGCTTGAGAAGGTATTGCAGTTCATAATGGAGCAACCGATTGCAGGTTCATCGGACAGCCAAACTGGGGACGGCGCACTGTGAAAGGCACACGCGTTGCTACGTCACTAATATATGTTATTGCATTGTATTGCGACGTCGGACTTGACGCCCCACAAAAGACGCACGGAGCCAAGTTACTTCGCAACACGTGCCGTGCCGGCGAACGTTCTACGCCGAGCTGCCTCGCGGGACTCCTATGTGTACGTGACTGTTATCAAGGTGGCGGAAACCAAAGGTGTGTCGATAACATTCTCGAACCTTCTAGCGCAGTCATTTCCGGTGTGTGTATGTGTGTGTGTGGAGGTCGAGAAAGGTCCATGTGACGTCATCTCCAGCATATAAAGAAGCCTAAGAAGAGCAGTGGAGTGAGCCTTACAGTTCAGTTATGGACATGGGTTAGTCAGCGAGTATGAGACAGCTGTGCGTGTTTATGTCGTGAGAAGGTTCAATGAGCGAGTGATTGTAATGCCGTAATTAGCTATAAGAAACAGAGGAAGTGGAGAAAGACACTAAAAGAACTGGGCAAGGTTAGAGTTGTGATAGCTAGAAAGAATGTAGAACGTATTAACGACTAGAAGCAAATTGCATTTGTGATAAAATTTTAGAAGACAGTAAAATGATAAAGTAACCGGACTGATTTTCTTTTTCCACGACAGTGATAAACAGAAATACTGCTCGCGTGAAACTAAGGTAAATACCTATTGAGTATTTAAATGGAATTATTCAACATGAAGATATAATTATATTCCAAGTGTGCACTAAACATATTAAACGCTAGAGGATTTAAAATAGGTCATGCACATAGGTGCAGTAAAATAGCCGAAACATACACACAGGTAGATTATCAGCACTGATACTGCAACAATACAGAAAGTTATGTGAGTGCAACACACGAGAGTTTCTTTTAATATCAAAGTTATCGTAATGGATAGGGCGATAGTGTGTTTACTCTTTGTAATGTGAAGTTCAGCTACTTTTGATATATTGCCGCAGTGAAGTGCATGAGCTAAGAAGTACGCCATCAAAGAGGCTTGTACATCACAGCAAATAGAGATGATAGTGGCAAACCTAAAGAACGCGAATGCTTTGAAACGTTACGGGGAGTATTCGTAAAAGCGAGAATTCTCTCTCCCTTCATTTTTTCCTTTATTTTCCATATACATACTACGAACCTTTCTCTAGTTACCTTGACTACAAACAGACCATTTCGAGTTTCAGGATTCCAATGCGTGCAGCGCATTCTATATAACTGTATATATAACCTTTAGGTTCTTTACTTCAGTCTGTAAGTTCATTCAGATCATAATCCCGTGTTGGCCATCATTAACACCCAGGTTGCCAGTCATGAGGTACCGATCCAACATCGGCACGTAGACTGGGACTGCGTCAGTTGCCTGGATGGCTCCATCCCCGCCAACCCCAACATCACAGACATCCCAACCCTAGAGTTTGCGGTCTCTTCCTTCACCTCTGTCGTGAAGCGAACAGTCCACAACCTCACCATCCACACCCCAGCTCGTCTTCATCCTGATGTCCTGCCTTTAGAGCTTCTTTTGCTCATCCGCCGTTCTTGGGCGGCTCGCAGGCGCTACCAGAGGCACCGCACGCCCCATCATCTAGCGGCTCTAAGGCGTTTACGCCACGAGGTTCGTCTCCGTCTACGCAAGCACCGAGTGCGCGCGTGGGAGGACACGATGACTCGTTTGAAGCCGGAAGATGGTGACGTGTGGAAGATCGCCAAGTGACTCAGGAACCAAGAAGGGTCACACACCTCACCTATCCAAGGCACCCGAGGCCTGGCCTATGAACCCCAAGCCAAAGCAAATGTGTTTGCTGACTACCTGGAGAGGACTATGCGTCCTAGAGATGATCCGCAGGACCTAGACTTCTCCGACCGTGTCCGCCAGGAGGTACGTCGATACCTTCGACGTCCTCATGGGGAGGCGGATCGGCTTCCCATCATCAAACCAAGTGAGCTCCAGGGCGTACTCCTGCGCCTCGACCGCAAAAAGGCTGCGGGGCCTGACGGGTTAACCCCTGCCATGCTCCGCCACCTTCCTTTCAAGGCCGTGCTCTTCCTCACCAAGGTCTTCAATATGTGCCTCGCCCTTAGTCACTTTCCACGCGAGTGGAAGGAGGCCCGGGTGATCTGCATATTGAAGCCAGGGAAAGACCCGGTTCATCCTGCCAACTACCGATCCATAAGTCTCCTGTCTGTACTCTCGAAAGTACTCGAGAGGCTTATCCTAGTCCGCTTGTCTCCCATCTTAGGGGACATTCAAGCCATCCCTCCCCATCAGTTTGGGTTCCGGCCTGGCCACTCAACATCTCAGCAGTTGCTGCGTGTGGTGGAGGCAGCCGCCCTGGGTTTCCAGGACAAAGCCTACACCGCCGCGGTTTCTCTAGATGTTGAGAAGGCCTTCTCTACGACCTGGCATGCCGGTCTCCTCCGCAAACTCATCCAACTGGAGCTACCCACACGTCTAATACACCTGCTACACTCATTCCTAAAACATAGATCCTTTGCGGTCGCAGTTGCGGGAACCAAATCCACACGAAGGCCAATTAGAGGCGGAGTCCCTGAAAGTTCTGTATTGTCCCCTACGCTGTTCAGCGTATATGTGGCCGACATTCCATCCGAGCAGCACGTTAACATAGCCCAGTATGCTGACGACGTGCTGCTATACTGTACAAATAAACACCCTCGCAGAACCTTTCTCCCCCTACAGCGACACCTCCGCCTCATCCAAGAGTGGTGTAGGCGCTGGCGATTGTCCATCAACCCGGAGAAAAGCTGCGCCATACTTTTCACCAAACGCCGCTTTCCCGCCAACTTCCCCACATTCACATACCTTCGCCGAAGGATAGAGTGGGTAGATTCCCTTACCTACCTGGGAGTAAAGCTCGACAAGGGCCTAACTTTTCGGGGACACATCAACGACCTATCATCGCGGACCAGCGGGGCAATTGCCTCACTGTACCCCATGCTGCTGTCGGGGATGCCAATTCCCTTAAAGTTACGCCTCTTTCGGGCTCTCATTATCCCTATCCTCCTGTATGCCTGCGAAATCTGGGGCATGGCTGCAGACACCCACCTCCTGCGTCTGCAACGTATACAGAATAGAGGTTTTCGTGTAATCTATTCTGTATGCCGTAGATTCCCTACGAGACTACTGCACGAAGCCTCGTCCCTCCCGTACGTGGAGGACGAAATTAGGCACCGGGCAACCAAATTCTACGACCAGTTTCCACAACATAGGAGCGCCCTGGTTAGGTCTCTTGGGGACTATATCCCTAGAGAACGCACGCTTGTGCGACACCGGGTTCCCCGCATGGATTGCGGGCACCCCCGGTAACACAGGAGCTACCCCATCAACAGCGTAAGCTGAGCCCCTTACAGTCCTTCCAAGAGTAGTTTGGAAGTCTAAAATGTTTCGCCAAATATCCATATTTGGACCACCCATCAGCAGTGCCCAACGGTAGTTGCACGCTGAAATTAACAACCGATGAGGAGCATAAATGTATGCTACCTCCTAACAACCCTCAATCCTCATTCTTCACCAGCCATCCTATAACTTCCTAATCCCGTCATACAGTGGTTAAGCCCTAAAAGGGCAGGTACACGAATGACACACCTCGGGCTGTTCTCAGCCTGCCATCTGGTAGTCTAGACTTCAGTCTGTGAGATATGCAAATGCTGTTGTTTTAAGTTACACAATAATACATCACGATTCATGTAATTTTCAGTGACCCTTTCATTAAATAATTCCTTTCTTCTATCGCATTCTGATCTTCCCTTGGCATTTTCACAAAAGTTCACTGTAATTGTTTCGCTTCATCGGACTTTCCTATGACTTTCACTAGTGACTTGCATATTTCCTAAACTATTTTGTATTCTAGTATTTTAATGGCGGTGGCACCTTGGCCGTGCGGTTAGACGTTCGCCTACCACCCAGGTGATCCAGGTTTGATTCCAGGGACCCGTATGTGATATTTGTGGTGGACGAAGCGGCGTCTGGACGGATTTTCTCCGGGCTCTCTAGTTTCCCCCACCATTCATTCCACCAGTTGCTCCATCACCTTTTCAACCATCGGTTTCGTCTCCATTCCATAACATCCTCTTCCTCTAGGCTGACCACCCGCTTCCAGGTCTTCATTCTGTCTGGTACATAGGTTGCTCTGCTCCCCGACAAGGGTCTAACCCTAGGCACAGGCTTGTAAGTCCTAGTGGTAATCTGGCGAAGAAGTATTTTAATAGCCATACAATATATTGCAGTGTCAAGGAAATTATCCTTTTTAGCTGCAAAATATATTCCCTTATTTGATCATAGTTATTAAGCAAAACTGCTTGCCTAATATCTAAGTTTTCTTACATCAGTTAAAACATTTTCATACTTAAGAAAGTCAAAATGAGACTGATATAAGTCGGGATTTGAACCACGTTACCCTTGCTATAACGAAAGCTATACTACTAAGGTTTAGATTGGCTAAGGGTGCAGTAATTGCTCCCTGATTCAAACACTTCATGTACAAATCATCAAATTTTGAGATATAAATTGAACTGTAATCCTTTCAGGAAAAATCCAGTTTTGGCGATATTACTTAGGAATTTTAAATATGATTTTGCAAAAATTAGTTACCGTGGCAAGATGCCAGTAAGGCATTAAATTGCGCATTTAGGACATTATTCGTGCTTAAGCACAAGATAAACCTGACATTCATTTCGAGATAATGCAACCCAATAGCGATTTAAAATTTTGTAACTTCTGTAAGACTTGGATTTTACAGATAACCATATTAGGCCTATCAATGTTAATTATTGTTTTACATCAGTTATATGCAGGCTAAAATTGTTAGAACAACGGTACGTAAATCCGAAGATCTATGGTTCTAATCTCGACTATACCACTAAGTTCAGTTTGATTCCACCTTTGTAGCGTTAGTGTACAGATGGTTTGCGTGGAAGGACAATACATTGCCATTTTCATATTTCGTTCGTTATTTCTATTGTTGACTAGTAATCATGCGATTTGTTAGGAGGTACTCGTAAATCGGTATGTATCGCACAGTTAATCTTCAACGTTTCATCCTTATAATATGCCATCTTGTTTCGTCAGAAGTCCACAGAGAAGCAGTGCAGGGCAACTGTACCTCCACTCTGTGACCACAGATGGCAATAGAATGCCACCCAATCTAGTTACATGACACAGTATTCACCATTACCATGTATTTTTAACTTATACTATTGCTCTTTTTAGACTTAAGAGTATACCGAAGTGATAAAGGTGATTTTCTCAAGTATTGAAGTTCAAGGCGTACTTTTTCACACAGGCATTTCCAGCAACTAAAGCGATTACAGTCGTAGTCACAACAGGCGATCTGCCCATGGCTGAAAGAAATAGGTGCACCAAATTTCATTCCAATGTCTAATCAGGTTCTTTATATATTAATATATATTTGATGGAGTATAATTATGTAAACTATATCTGCTCCAACAGGTGATTTTAATTAAAAAATAATCTGTTGTTTAACGACTCTGTCAATTGCCAGGATCACATCAGCGCCGCCGGTATGCCGGAATTTCATCCAGCAGGAGTTTTTTTTACATGGCGGTAAATATACTGACATGGATCTGTCCGTTTTTAATACACTTAAAAACTACAGATCTGGGCCGGATTTGAACCCACGTCTTTGAGATCAGTAGCTAAGCAACTGAGCCACCCAGATCGGCCCAACAGGTGGTGACCTATAAAGTTGAGTTTTTAAAATTATATCTCTTGTTACCTTTGTAACAAATTAAAGGATGGAAATTTTCGTACAATGAGTAGTTTTCTTAATTTTTTTTCACGCTGCAAACTGTAAAAAATCCCATAAAAACAGCGCATTATTATTTTTTTTTCTTTTTTAATTATAGTCAATATTTGAATTCCAAACGGATATTTTAGGATCCATATTCTGAACTATATTGGAAAAAAAATTTAGATCTCTTACTAGATTTTTGTGGAAGAAGAATATTGAAAAGTAACAAAAAAAATTGTTTTCAAAACAATTACTTCAGAGTTGAAATGGAAGTTATGGGAATGCCAATTTAAAATGCAGAAGCACAACTTTAAAAATGGCATCCTAAAGATGTTCCCCCCTCCCTAAGGGGTTTAAAGCTTTGCAGATGTATTCTTTAAGGTATGGTGCCTTTTTTGAAACAGAAATCCAATAATCGATTTTTCTGACCTAACAGGTTAAAGTATCACTTCAGTGTTACCTTAAGGTGCAATTTTGTGTCATGCCCAATCCGGTATTTACCTTGGCTCCTAAAGGGAAACAACGAAAAAACGATAGCCAGATTGGTTGGGATTTGAACCCGGACCTCCCGTATGTGGGCCACAGACGTTACCGTGTGAGCCATCCTGCTCAGTTTACATATTTTATTTAACAATGTTTGAAGGAAATAAGAGTAGTACATTAGGTTCGTCATATGATTTGCACCTTCATTTTCATTGCTAGATCTACTATTTTATTAAAACATAAACTACACAACCTTTAATGTACAGTTGGCATCCATCTATTGGTCTTTAAAATGGAATAGTATAGTGATTCGTAAACAAATATTGACATGAGTATTAACTTAACGTATTGCACAAACTGACATATAGCGGGATAGTAAAAATAGCTTTTATCCATTTCAAGTTTAAGAGCAGAAGATGCCACTAGAACGTGATCATCCCACAAACACTTTTCGGAATGATAATGTCCAATAAAGGCAAGCTTATTAAATATTTCTTAGTAATGTGCACTATTCTTCATATGATACACATCTTTAACATTTTATTTTATTCATTTGTGCTACAACAGAGCAAAGCTCCAATTACAGTAGCTATAGTAATGAGATAATGAGAATAACAATTGGTTTCCACTGGTTCCTACTAAGACAATTTCTCATCCCTTTGTGTCAACTAGGTTAAAGCTAGCGGTCACTTTTTTACATAATTCAGCATAAGATAATGTTAAAGAATTTTGGTAAAGGTAAAAGTTAACCATTTGAAAGGTTTTAACTCGCCAACAATGCTGAAAATAAGGAAGAAGCTTACGCATTTGACCAGAAGATACCTCAGCACATTTTGCTCGCCTTCCCAGAAAACGTGCTCGCTCGTGGCTCGAGTTGAAGACGGCCTCTGGTCGCTCCGTATGTTCTGTACCTCTCCGGGAGGCAAAGTCACATGTCCCCTGACGTCACAATATCGATAGGGAGGGATGTGAGCTTTGGTTTTACGTCCGCCTGCACTACTGACGTCTTGACGTAATGGGGTATCGTGCACCGTGACTTATAAATATTGTACATATACTGATGCAGCTGCATGGTATTTCCAAAATCTCCTATGATAAGGCATGTTTTGTGTCTATTCTGATAATTGTTAATGCGATTTGAGATTTGATTTGATGTGCACGCATGTGTGACCGGGAGACGGGGCCAGCCAAGTCATGTAGTTCGTGTCTGCTGGCCAAGTTTTATAGTAAACGTACTGTAGTATATACATATACAGACTATTCGGAGTATTAATGCAGCTATTTTTATTTGTAATTGCTAACAATGTAAGAAGTAATATTGCATTTATAATTTTACTTGTGTAGTATGTTTTCAAGTTGGTTAGTACTTTTAAGTAGGCGGGGTAAAGATATGATGCAGAATGGGCTGGTTAACAACTAATACTTTATTGGAACGGAGTTTCAATGTTTCTTGAAGACCAATGGCATTTCGCTACCTGGGCCAGTAGGTCACGCATTAAGCAAATGGATAGTCTATAAAACAGACATTGTTCAGTTCGTGGCGTAAGTACGACCATGCAAAACTAATAAAGAATTGATTGGTTTATGCACAAGCTGTGAAAATAACAGAACAGCTGAAATATCAAAGTAAACTCATACTAAGGTATCAATTATGAAAATACCTACACTTATAAGCTTAATATCCTGTATGCTGCAGTGAAATCTTCACAAGACAGAAGTGACGTGATCGTTATTTCCCCATTTCAGTAAGGCTTCTCAATTTTTCAGAAGCATTAGTATTATAACATTCATTTTGTGTGTAGGTATGTTTATATTTTTCCTTTAATGCTGCCATTTACAATTTATGCTTTAACGAAAGTGCTGCCGATTTGGTTTATCACAAATGTCGCAGAATTTCTCACAATGCTTCATCCCAAGGAACACAACACAGAAGAAAAAATAAAATATTTGGATCAATAATCTCGATGGACTGTACGTATGTTTACAAAGAAATCTCATTTGCAATTTCTCCAGAGGTACAAATAAAACATTTGCAATTTCCTTGGAAGAACAATGTGCAGCTGCACAGAGTTACTTCAATCTCCTAGTACTCCACTGAGCGGGGAGTCGGGCGTAACTACCTAGCACACGTGACGTCATACTGAACACACAGATCCAGGGCCGAACAGGACGTTGGTGTATTCCAAACCTATTGAAAATTTGCATACATTGCAGTTTTCCAATATGGCTCATATCTCAATAAGTATTTGTTTCCGGACATGTGTTTATAGGAACATTTATTCACAACTCTGGTTGTAATATCGGGCACCCTGTATATTTGTAACATCTATTTTTTAAATTAGATTTGTTGTACCCCTGACGGTTCTAGGTTACCCTGCCCTCCCAACACTACCCGCACATACTCGCAGCACGCACACATTGCAAGCAAATGTCCTAGTTCAACGTATAATGCACTAACTAACACATAAAATAAATTATCTCCACCGGATCAAGGTACCTTTTTTCTCGAAATAGACAATGTTCCTGTGGATGGGTTTCAATGCATCACATGTTACAGAAAACCGAAAATATATAAATGACTCAAGACAAAGAAAGTGATTTCAAGTCCTCATTTTGATGCTGTAAGGTAATTTGTTTGTATCGGTGATGAAGGGAATCTGCTTCTTCTTAGAATTTATATTCTTGAGCTGTGATGCTTGGAAGCATCATCCTCATTTTTTGTTCAAATTTAAACTTAAAAGTAGAGAAACGTAATCCCATAATGTCATTCAGAAGCATTTACATTCGCCGTCGTAATTATAGTGATTTTGTAACATGTTTTCATTGGGGAAGTAAATTCCGCGCACACTGAAAATCCTGCATTTGGCGATATAAACGTAAGGAAGACATGTAATATTAGTTGACATATTCTTTTTTACACTTACATTACTTTCCTTACCCATTCTTAAAAATAAACTATTTTTAGAGCAGCATAATCTGTTAGCTGCTTCACGTTAATCGAGATAAAGTTTTATAGAAATGGTTTCATTAGATACTTCGCTGTAGGCTCAACGGAAATAGAGGCATACAGGAGACTTAAGCGACAGTGAAATGTTTTAAGAGCCGGCCGTCATGCGATGGCTTTGAAATTCCGTTCTCTTTGCATGACCAGGAAGAAAACTGAATAACGACTTCCCATTTGAGAGAATTATATCTAATCTCATGTTGAAATTAATAGCAGGGAATATAAATAAGTGGTTGACTCCACAAAAATATATTAGATAGAAATTGCCTATGGTTTAACAGGACCTACGTTATTTTTGATACAGTAAGGAAGTGTATCTCTTACAGTCTTCCTGTTATTTAAAATTCCTTCAGTATGAAGAGGAATTTAAGGCTATTATTATAAATTAAAGGGTTAAAGTATTTCGAGAAAGCTTCGTGTTATGTCATCCTTACTGTATAAGGAGGCGAGGCAACGATGTCGATAACTGTAAGCCTATGAAATTTGTAAACTCTAAGCCGAGGCCCATGTACTGGTACAACACAAAAACCTGTAAGAATAAACAAACGTGTTATTGGTTGCTGGAAGCAAGCAGCTTTAGTGTGTGTGTGTGGGCGGGCGCGCGCGTGCGTGCGTGCGTGCGTGTGTGTGTGTGTGTGTGTGTGCGTACGCTCGCGTCGAAGGAAGATAATGAAGTAGTCGGTGAGTATTGAGTGATTGTATCGTTAAAGTCAGCTGTTTGAGAGCCAGGAAAGTGAAGACATAAAGGAGTCAAGGTTACGAGAAGACAGTTGAGAGTTGTAATATTATGAAGGCCGTGTTAACGTAAGTAAAAGAGAACTGTGTTGTACATTCAGTTAGAAGAAAATAAAGTGAGAAATATTAACTGGACTGGACTTCTTTAGCCGTTTTTGCAACACTGGTGTCAAAAGTGGGATTTGCTCAATTGTCATTTTGTTACAATACGGATTTAATAACAGTAATTTTAAAACATTGACGCTCACTGTTGTTGCTGACTATTTTCTTTTCACCAAGTTATTTCCGTTTAGTAACTTTTTTCTATGCGAAGAAACCAATGCAATATTTCTATCACATAGTTTGGTTTTTGCAATCTGGTATAAGCATGCTTTGCAGGAGATACCTGGTAGACTACAAGCTATTCATTTGTGAACCCACTGGGGCAGCGGAGATCTGATAATATGCAGTGCTTGGACAACCAATGAGAGGTCTTGTGCAGGTCAGACGCCTTGGATTAAAGGGGAGGTAATTCTTGTCAGAATGCAAAAGCTTTCCGTAAGCATTTGCATCCCTCGGACTGTAATTAGAAAGGCTGGCCGCTCAGGGGCTGCTTTATGCAGACTCTTGCAAATGACTGGTCCGGCCAAGAAGGCACAAGAATAAAAGCTAGGCGGAAGATTTCAGTTTTGCTTCGTCAAGCGTTACCGAAAACGCATAACGCAGTTTCACACACGAGTGCTCGACAACGGTTTAATGTGGGGGCATTATTCTCAAAACACTACCGCAAAACTCCACCATATTTTTGTTTTCTATAGCAAGTAAACGAAGTATTGTGTTCCACTCAAAAGATAGATTCTAATATATTAAACATACGTTTTGAAGTAGATGAATAAAACAATTTAAGAGACAGTTACATGGTGTGTGTGTGTGTGTGTGTGTGTGTGTGTGTGTGTGTGCGTGTGTGTGTGTGAACATAATCCAAAAAACGAAATTTCAGATAAATACCAAATTTCATATTTAATATGGGTATGTTCCAAGGATATGGTACGAAGATTTTCTAAAAGTTCCCCCACACTAAACTATAATATCCTTTCCCTGAAATAATTTTCAAAATTTTTATTTTCTCATATATATCTACCAAAACTTTAAAATACTTTAAAATATGACATCAGAGATTTTCTAAGTCGCACCTCGCGGGAAAGGAGCATCAGTAGTTGTTAAGCGCCTTATAAGGGCACATAGGGAAACACCTTATCGGCAGTTCCCAAGAATTCAATATGGCCGACATTACACTCAGCAGACAAAATTAGCCAAAAGCAGTACTGCCAACATACATGAGAAAAGCATTTTTTCTAACCTCAAATATCACAGGGTTAATGTAACATACATCAGCAAATCTTGTTCTGCAATAACATTTATGAATAAAATCATTTCCGAACGCTAAATATCGTAATATATTGTAACAAACAGGCAAAATTGGAAATTCTGTTACTTTTCTGACACTTTAATTTCCTCTAAATTTTACTACAACTGCACAATGTCGTTCTCGTTGCTAAAAGTTTCTAGTCTTTGCTGCTATTACAATTCACAATTGTTCTTCTGTTAATTTCTGTCTTTTAATGTCTTTCTCCACTTTCCTCTATCTTATATCTTGACTATTACGATACAGTCACTTGACGACACATACGTACTCGCTGACAGGCTGGCCGACTCGCTCTCAACTAAAAGCTGTACACGATGACTTACACCCTAACTCTAACTCATTTAACTGACTGAACTGCTCACTGTCCTGTTTATGCTGGAGCCGGCTAAACCTGACCTTCGAGAATCCTCCATAGGTACGTGCGGAATTACTGAAAGCTTCTGGATGGTACAGTGTTATCGGGCTGTTTGACCATATATTATTAGTCACGTACACACTCAACCTCTCGCCGTATCCCAGGTTACCAGGCCCTCCTGTCGTCCCTATATTGTTGAACGACCCAATGTCACCTATATATTTAATGTAATACTGTGTTGCGAACATAAAAATAACAGTAACTGTAACTGCATATACTGCTCTAAAACAATTCAAGACAGAATCGTGCAAACACGAGCAATAAAATGGCGCCCACAGATTAGCCTAATACGGCGTCTAAACAGAATCTTTTTCTTTCTTTTTTTTTAATCTATCGGTTGTCTTCTCTGCAATGGGTTCAAAAATAATGGCTTCTGTGGCAACATAACGGATGCAATAACACCAGCTATGGGCGTAGCTTTACCATTATTATATTTTACAAGCACTAATGCAATGTTGTGAGCATATTAACTTCAGGTAGACCGGCATGGTGAAAGCTATAACAAGATACCGTCCCTTTAGCCCTGTTCATCATCCTATGCACGTGTCCAACAAAAGTTAGGCCTTTATCAAAATTTACACCTAAGTACCGGATGGAGCTTCCTTTGGCCGTGGGAGGTAAATGTTGCGGGGATTCGTCGTCAAGTAAACAGGACAGTATGCATTTTGCTAGGATTCACGGATATCCGCCACTGCCTGCACCAGTGCTGGACGAGGTGGAGGGGTTCCTGGATAGGGTTAGTTAAAGCCTCGTCTGGTTTATAGAGCAGAACGTCATCAACAAACTACGTCACTCCTTCACAGGGTCCTGGTTTGTTATCTCGGCTGTCACGCGTACCACCGCTACTGGCGCTCCAGCTATTCCCTTCTCACCTCATTGTGGTATCCACTGATTCGCCAAAATGAGCTGTAGTGAATGTATTTATACGTAACCCAGTTCTAAGTAATTCGTATTTATAGGTAAATTTTTGTAGGTACCGGTAAAATATAATTTAGAAACGTGTTAATAGAACCTTACTTTGTACGTAATGTTTACCTCATGTTTTAGGTAATAATGACGTATAATTATTATAATGAGCATATGGCAGCTTCCATCATAAAATAAACCCGCAGTGTATTTACCTTATTTCTTGACAAAACCACAAGCTGAGCGGGCAACTTTCAGTCGCGGAAACAAAAGGCAAAGATGTTTGCTGGTAGAGCGATGGCTTTCGGCACAATGATGTAGTAACAAACGATAAATAGAGATAAATATGTTCGGTATCTCTTGCTTACAAATTAAGTCTTTGAGTTCTTAATTGCCTTTAATCAACCATGGAGAACAGAAAAAGAAAATGTTATACACCAGATAAGAAAGTAAAATTCATACGAAAGATGGAACTTAATCCACACAAAACCAAAATCGAAATTGAGTTTAGGAATTGCTAACATCATGCTACGTAATTATTACTAACAAAGTGAGGTCTGTGTACTTGACGCAGGAAAAGTGAAGCAAACAAAATCATCTGATATCTTTAAAGCAGTTCATTGTTTTATTCATTTAAGCATATCTTTGTTGTTCGTAAAATTCTATCCTTACAGGCCCATTTTATTGATTTTTATTTAAATAAAATATGATGCACTATCGAATTGAATTATTTTGTTTAACTACGCTATTAATTGCCAGGATCACATCAGCGTCGTTTTAAGCACACCTCAAAACCATCGGTCTGGACCGGATTTGAACCCGAATCTTGAGATCAGTTGTTCTTAGTTGCATATCTTCCCCTTGATATGCGTATAAAACAGGTTCAATTGTATAAAGTTCATCTTACGAGAGAGTAATTTACTCACCAATTCCTTATTTAAGTCTTTTTAAAACTTCAGTTCACGAATCGAGTTTAAACTTACTGTATCAGTATCAAACACATTTATGAAGTATTCTTGTTCTTTTAAGAGTACAGGAAAACGAATAAATTTTATCAACATATTAAATTATCGCTGGTATTGTTACGACAAAAACAAGTTTTCTCTGCGTTCTTGAATATTACTTTTGTGCTGTCTAACCGAGAAATTTAGAGAAAAGATACTCACCATTACGAAAACTGCAGCTAACCTTAAATGGATTCGCAAAGTACTAAATAAACATTTCATCTGGATAAACGTTAAAGGTTTTTAAGATACTGAAGTGCAGGCAAACAACATATTTAATACAGGCTTTAAGTTTGAGGGAGTATTTTTGTGTAAGCCCTCTGAAATTATTAGTGATAAATATAGAGGCAACAGAAAGCCCCCTAAATAACTATGTTAAAATATAGGCAGCCTAAGCTGACTTCTTCTGTTCATGTGTGATACAACGAAGGAAGGCGTGATTTTGATCCACATAATAACGATGAGAAATAATAATCATACATCGAAAAGTGGATAATTGACATTTTGTGATATGCATACATAGGATATATAGTCAATAAATGATCAATCAAGTGCGGTGAGATTATAAAATAGCATTGTGAATCTTATAGCTCTCAGACTTCGTAAACTTCAAGACTTTCATTCCAACGAAGATTAATAAAACGTAAATAGCACCTCGATGTTCGTCTCACATTAATATCAACATATTAAAAATCGCTACAAGTTTGTCGCTTTTGTAGCTTTTTGCTAGTTGAGGTCGAAGATTTCGAAAAACTTTAACACAAATTCGCAAAAATGCGACAAGCTACCACAGAAACAAATGATAGAGGCTTAAACACAACCTTTCAAGAAGCCGTAATAATCTTCCAAAGAAGGAAAGGATAATTATATTCGTTATTGGAGCTAATTTCTGATGTCTTCGTTGTTCAAATGTAACTGTATGTGTGCCTTTTACAAAGCAAGTAAAACTCAATAGTAAAATAGATACACCAAAAGCAATTGGTGGAAAAGTAGAAGGTATTATATATGATGCAAAATTAAGTGTTCTGCAGAAATTCAAGTACGTCTATGCAGTTTGTGCAAGCACTTGGGGAAAAAAAAAAAAAAAAAAAAAAAAAAAAAAACTGTTTGGCGTCATCATCAGATAAACTGTAGCGTTAACATATTGAACAAACGCGGGAACCTAAGAGTTTAAAGCAGTATTTAAATATGGACAATAACGCTCGAGTATAAAATAATTCTTTATATCTAACTCCCATTGATAGTGTAATTTGTAGAATTCTCTAGTAGCAGAATTTTGAACAAACTTACCATACTTTTCACAAGCGTAAACTTTCATTTCTTCATCTTTACGACATTGTCTGTTTTCTAGCTTAAACCCTGATTTAATACCACGTGAAGGGCCAAATTTTGAAATCTTGATACAATAACCCTTGGTTTAAAATGAAAATTGTTAGTTTTAGAGTGCAAAGCTATTTGATAGACAATTTTAAATTTCTCTGTGATCAATGTACCTTCCTTTATTTTTTTTATTATTTTTTTTTTTTAACATTTCCTCTAATACGTATAGCAGAGGAAGTATTTATTTCACCGAACAATTTGATGTCGAGATTTCACCGGAATTTTTTTTTGAGGCCCACTGAATCCAAAGAAAAGAAAACATTTTTAGAAAAAGGTGTGTGGTTGTGGGTGCTGTTGTGGGTGCGTGTGGGCACACGTGGGTGTGTATGTCTGTGTGTGTACAGCATAACTCAAAAACGAAAAGTCGGTTAAAAATCAACGATGGTATTTAATTTTAATGTCTTGAAAGGATGCGACACAAAGATTTCGAAGAAAATTTCCCCACACTAAACTATCCTTTATATGGAAAAATTTTCGAAAATTTTGATTTTCTTGAAAATGGCTCTAACGATCTTGATTAAAATGCCATATGTTTGAGATATTTTTACGGCAAATGAAATTTATATCTTGAATTTTCTGGCTATAGCCTATGAAGTCCTACTTATTCTGGATGACTTTTTCATAACTGGTAAACCGTAAGAGATAGAGCAAATGTTACTGTACAAAAATGTAGATCTTAAGAAAACAAAATTTATGTCTGAAATTTTTTTGTAGGGTGAACCATTTCCAGATATTCCTTATTATTTGTGTGAGTTTTGGAGAACTTATACTTTTGTCAAATGGTAGATTGTTATTCATTTTTTATCTTAGGCAAGCAAAGAGAACGGAATTTGAAAGCTTTAAAACATTCGACTATCGCTCAAAGCCTACTGTATCCTAATATTCCCCTTGCACCTACAAGGAAATATGCAGTAATCGATTATGTGCAAACGTTTATCTCGACTAATACACGGGCCGCGCCGTAGCCGAGTGGTTAGAACATTCGCCTCTCACCAAAGCAGCCCGGGTTCGATCCCAAGCAACCGCATGTAGGATTCATGGTGGACTAAGAGGACCAGGGGCGGGTTTCCCCCGGGTTCTCCGGTTTCGCCCGTCATCTCATTCCACCGCTACTCCATCTACATTCCATGTATCATAAATGTCACCGCCTGCGGTGCCGTAGTAGTAAAAACGGGAGTTAAACACTAAAAAAAAATCACGACTAACACGAAGAAGATAGAAGAATACGATTTGGTAAGAATAGTTAGTATGTAACTGCCAGACATCAGATTTTTATTTCTTGCTTATTAAAACTCGCTGTTGTACAATTAAGTGAGAATTTCCCTTTATTAAGCTAAATCTTATGAAATTATCTTTCGCTGTGTTCTCTATACGCTGCAACCTCCCTTATTTCGTACGGTTGTCGTTATTCATTTCCTTTCCGTAAACTTCCCTTGAATACCAATGGAGCTTCACTTAGCGTTAAACTTTGTTTATCTCCATATCGAGGTAACTTTCAGAACTTTGCGAGTTCCAGAGTCTTGTTTTAACAACAGAGATTCCGCCTTATTTTGTGTTTTGTATTCTCTGCTAATTGATAAAGGCAAGCACTGCAAAATAAGGAATGAGATAAGAGCGAACGTACCCTACGGAAGAGGTTGCAGGGTTTTATAGCGATGTGGGGAGTACTGGTACATAGTTCTAACTCTGATAGAGACTTACAAAAACTTCTTATAAAACTCGTACAATTCATTGTTCTTACACACACAATTTTATTTTCTCTGCCATTTACTTACAGTAGATAAAAGTACTGTATTCCACTCGAAAATTAGTTTTCGATATTTTACCGGAAATATTGTGATGCCAACAAAAGACGGTCGGGGCTCGGTGCGGCGCGTAACAAATGCCTAAGTTCAAGGTTCGTCACACCACTCATGCGAGCAAACACGTGGCAACGACGAACGCGATATGACAAAGAAATTTTCAAGATTTTTCGAGAAGTGTCTGGAAGCCTGTCTATTTGTAGAAGTTCGATAAAGGTGCGTGTTACGTCATCCTTACTATATAAGGAGGAGATGCAACGACGTGAGTAATTGAGTTACGGACATGAGTCGCTGGGAGTCAGACTGTTCTTAGGTTAAGTGTGTATGCGTCGGCTGTGGGTGTCGTCGCATTGTGAAGGAAGAGAGTGAAGTAGTGAAGTGTTGAGTGTCTGTCAGCTGTTTGAGAGACAAAAAATGAAGAAAGACAGAGAGGAGTGAGTTAAGTTCAGGATAATAAGGATGTTGTGAGCTGTAATAACATGAAAGACTGTAGAATGTTGACGTCAATAAAATAACTGTTTTGTGCAGAATTTCTGCAGGAGAATAAAGTGACAGAAAAAGTAACTGGCCACCATGTCTTGCGGTAACCGGCCACCATGTCTTGCGGACCCTGAATCTACAAAACCTTTTAGGTGGAGACACCAATTCTTCCCCTGTCTATTCTCTTAGCAGGAAAGAGCAGGTAATTATCTCACGTCTCCGCATTGGTCATACAAGGTTAACCCACTCATACCTCCTCAGCAAAGGCCAGCCACCACAATGTGAAGTCTGCAACACCCACCTCACAGTAAAACATCTCCTCACAGAATGTAAGCAATACGCTACACAACGACAGCTTCATCACATCACTGGAGACTTATCCACCACTCTGAACACGCCATCCAACTGCAGAAGGGTGTTATCATTTCTCAAAGGTACGGGCTTGCATGCGAAAATATAATATGAAACATACTTGTTGTACTGATTTGATTGTATTCTCATGTTTTTGGTAAAATAATTGTACTAAATTTATTGTATACCGCTGTATTTCATAGAATAGTCGCGATATGACTTAATTGTTAAAGCGACTCTAAATAAATATATAAAAAAAAAAAAAAAAAAAAAAAAAAAACTTTTAGGAAAAATGTTCATATGTGTATCTACGAACACATTTGTAGACCATATTATTGAACTTCCTTTATTGTTTCTGTTTCTGTTCCAGTACTGAGATTGCCTGCAGTTGGTAAATTAAATAAATTCGTCAGTTTTTTTTTTTAAATCATTCCTTATTCAGCGGGTTCCAAGCAGTAAAAAATGACAGATCATGTTTACAAGTGGAACCCATCCTCTTCCCTTCCTTTTTCATTTTAACCTTATTTTTGGAGTATCACTTCTGAAACAAAAAAGTGATGTTGCATTCACATGACTTCCTCCTCTTTTGTACTAATTATTCCTCTATCTTCTTCATGTTAGTTGAGATAAACATTTGCAGACATGGTCTTATTAGTAATTTTCTTGTACATAGATACAAGGGAATATGGAAATACAGTTGGGTTTGAGCGATATTGAAGTCTTTTAAATCTGATCGTTATATAAAGACTTTTAAATTCGTTCTCTTTGCATGGTCAAGATATAAAATGAGAATAACTACCTTCCAGTTGAGAAAAATTTAAGTAATGCAAAACTGGTATGAATAACTAGGAATAAGTCCGAAATAATTCACTCGAAGTTTAAGGTGCAATACCATAATTGGCCTACTTACTATCCTTAGTGGAGAAAGTAAAAAAATAAAAAAGAAGAATTGTTATTGCTATTGTTACAAAAAGCACGACTCAATGTTGAGTCGTTTTCGCTATGGAATATCTTGAATAATATAGGTATTCCGTCGTCCATTAGACATTTGTGAAACTTACTCCGAAAATAAAAATTTGAGCTATCATGTTCCTTAAGACAAAAGTATTCGCAGATTATCGAGTATTTGTGGAACAATTTATGGAAGTAAAATCAATTGTTTTATCATGCACGCCTGCCTGCATTTAGCTTTTCTTTGTCTTTCTGAATTTGAAGTTAGAAGTTTGAGGTCGCACATTTAAATCGCCAACACACGAGTATTTAGAGGGTCACATGTATGACAAATTAGTGCATGAAGTGCTTGCTTTGTTGCACTTTGTCTGTAGGTACTACCAACACACACAATAACTGCATAAATAGTAAAGATTACCAGAATAATAAAGACTGTGACGCAGGAAGTTTTACGTCAGCTATTAATTATTCAAAAAGTTCTCGAATGCGTGCTGTATGAAAAATTTAATACAAAGCCAGCGGTCGCGTATATACATACATACCCGCTTTTTGACTGTTGTTTACAGACTATCCTGATGTCACGGTGAATAATACCAGTGACTCTTGAATACTGCCTATAACATTCGCGATGTGTTTAGATGGTAATTGGCGTTACCGTTTCGCCGAAAGGTGTAGAAATGGTAGTTTGACATCACAGATAAAAATTACGTTTATTTGAGAGAGGAATCACGTACCACAAGTAATATAACACCTATTTGGCTCGGCTCTCCATAAGAGGAGGTTGTAAGCTGGTTTGGGTCAAAAATATCGATTTTGTAAGTTGAACACCTATTTTATCATAATATAGTCCTTCAACCTCTTAAAGTATGCCAGAAACGTTTTTAAAATAAATGTAACTGTCCAAGGACGGATATAAATAAAAGTATATATTCGTTAATTTAAAAAATATATGGAAATAATATAAGAGATATAAAGTCAGTACGTTTGCACAAAATTTAATGCTTTTTTAGTAAATAGTTCTGAAAAGGGGAGTTAAACTTCTTAAAATTAACATTGCAAGCACAGAGCTTACAGCCTCCCCTAATTTTGATTCAGGGTTTTCTCAAATTTATTTTTCTGCATACATTTGTCCCATTTTCTCAGGAACATACTTATTCTAGAGTAATGAAGCTTTTACCACTCATTTCCAGGCTATTTGTGGTGGTACTCTCATTTACTTACAACACTTTCATTAAAATTATGGCTACTAGAAATTTCTCGTATTAAAAAAATTCTGAAAAAGTATACTCATAATTATTTTATAAATATGATCAAAACGTCTATATAATATACAAAGTTGGCATAATTAGAAAGCATTGATTTATATGTGTACCAAATTTCTTAGTTTTTGGAGCAAATGGTTTCTCTGCAATGTGGACTTAAACTTCTTAAACTTAATATTGCAAGCACAGAGCTTACAGCCTGCCCTTAAGAAAATACTAGAGCCCTCTAGTGGGAGGTGTTAATGAGCCCTCTACACACTAGAGGACTTTGCCCTTCAGGAATCAAGAGGGCCTATTGCACTCACTGATGTTTAATTAAAAACATGTAAAGACGAATTATTTTTTCATATACATCCAAACATGAAATTAATTCTTCTGATAAGGGATATTTTATCACTTACAATGAAAATGTTTGCAACCATCGATATGGAGTGCTTATGTGTCGTACTCGCATTTAATTTCTCTATCCACTCATTTATAAACAATACTTACAGAAATTATTCTTCCATTTACTTCTTATTAATACCTAGAGATAAAGCATAATTACACATTTCTTTGTGGGCGTAAGAAGAATACTAGAGGGTAAAGTGACAGTCAGTCTTTCGAAACAGCATGATTAGCATTGCATTCTCTTTCAATAAACACAAAAAGAGCGAAAGAAAGAAAGAGAGGGAGATGGGGCGGGGGAGGGGGAGGAGGAGAGGAAAAGGGAGGAAAGCAATTTGCACTTGAGAAAGCCTAAACTGTTCGAAAATAAAAACCACACTAAAAGTATCTCGGAAGTTATTAACGATACAAAATATTGTATATTATCTGACTTGTGTAGTTTAACCAGATTTCTAGATCCCTATATCTTTGCATAGTAAGGTTTTGTAAATGTTACATTACACAAGTCAGAACGAAGATAAGTTAATGCCACTTCCAACAGCTCAAGACATGCATTTTAGTTGTCATTTAAATATTGTAAACATATGGTGTTTTAATCACAATGTTCAGAGCCAATTTTCATAAATTCAAAGATAGTAAAGAGTTTTCTATCCAAGGGGTAGGTGAAGCTTTCTTAAATCTTTGTTACATCCTTGTAAGATACTGAAGTCGTAAATACACCTTTGTTTACTGATATTCCCTTTTAGTTATGCTAGTCACACGTAGAGAACACACACACACACACACACACACGCACACACACACGCACACGCACACACACACGCACACACACACACACACATACACACACACACACATCTCTCTCACACACATGTGCGCATGCGCACACACACTCGCAAACGCGCGCGCAAAAACAGCGTCTGAAAATACCTTTTCTGTTTCTTTTTGTTTCTTTCCTTGAATCCATGCCCATCCATGAATGTGCATGGATTCAAGGACTCTCGTGCACATTCATTCGCACATCCTCTCCCACACTCTATGGAGTGTAGAGGATAAGCCTAGTTATGGAAAAATTCCCCACCCAGCAGGGAATTACACCGGGGACCTCCTGGTGAGAAGTAGGCTTGCTAACTACTCTACGTTGGAGGCACTTATTATTTTTACGAATGTAAAAATTAAAGGGGAATTACTATTAACAGCACATTAAGCAGACTATATGGAAAAGTAATTAAACACTTTTTAGAAATACAATATAACAAAGCAGAAGCAGAAGAACAAGCTGGCTTCAGAGTGGGCAGATCAACAATTGATCCTATTTTTAGTATACAACAAATTACAGAAAAACAATAATTGAACACAGCCGTTGCATATAGTAGTTCTAGATATTGAGAACACTTACAATAATATTCCGTTGACAAAATTGTAGCAAGCTTTAAAATTGAGCAACATAAATTCAACATTGATTAAAGCCATTCAAAATTTATATCCAGAGACACATATACAAGTGGAAATGGGAAAATACTTGTCCAATGGGATTGCGACAATGATGTTGTATATCTCCAATATTTTAGAAAATGCATACTGAAAAGGCATTAATTAGAAGAATGGAAAAAGAGATGTAAAACGACGGGTATGCCAATAGATGAAGATTTAACATAAATATTCCCTCCAGTTTGCGGACGATCAATTCATTATGGCACAGGAATTAGAAGATATAGAATACCTCACAAGGAAATTAATACAAGAGTATGATCAATGGGATTTGAAAATAAATATGGATAAATCAAAATATATGAAAATAGGAGACGGTCCTGAAGACTTAATATTAGAAAATAATTTGGGGAAGAATATGATAATGAAGGGAAGCTGGAAAAAGAGATAAGAACGAAAATCAATACAGGAAGAAATGCTATATCTACAGTAAATAGTATTTGATGGGACAAACATATATTCGCAGACACAAATATATGTTTAATACAATAGTAAGAAACATTATGACCTATGGAGTGGAGATATGGACATGAAATGCACAGTTAAAAAAGGAGCTAATAACCACAGAGATAGACTTCTGGAGACGTTCGACAGGAATGTCTGGGAAAGACAAAAAAAGAAATGACCATATTAAGAAAATGTTGAAGGTTGAAAATTCAATTTTTAATTTTATTACAAAGAAACAACTAAAATGGTTGATAAAAGATAAAACATTGCCGAAAAAGATAGGATTGGATTCCACTAGGATTCCACATATTTATACATGTTACTAGATTAGCCTCGAATGAAATATTTTTTTTTTTTTTACTTAAAGGAAGGTTAGACGCCCGATCAGATGGATCCAAGGCATTGACGAAACAAAGAGGGACTGGGAATTTGAAGAAGGCCTATGGTTGAATAGAGAATAATGGAAAAATGTTCAAATAGGTTTGTTTTGTGAATTATTGGGCGCCGGTAAAAATGTGTTATACATTTTATGAAAACCGGAATAATAAAATAAAAGTATTGTTATTGTTATTATTAAATCCTTGGCAACTTTGGTAACATAATATGTACAATTACCACACTTTTCTTCATAGAGCAGCGATGTCCATTCTTGTCTCTTTGGAGACGCTTACGAAATTAGCTGCTATCTCCCACCTCCTTTTTTAGTCGGAGGGTGAATCACACTTGTGTCGTTCGGACTCACAAGCAGTTAGTATCTGGATTTTATTGCAATACTCCCAAATGATCTATTCATTCTGTATTATTTTTGCATAAATGGAAAACAGTAAGAGATAGACCAAAGCTTACAAACAAAAAATGTGGACCTGATTAAAACAAACAATTTATATCAAATACCTATTTTTTTCTTTTGAGTCAATAAGTTCCGAGACATTATTTTTTGAATTTCCTGAAACTTATACTTTTCTCAAATAGCAACATGGTTTTTTTTTCTCCATCTCTTAGCTTTGCAAAGAGAACGAAATTTCAAAGACATTGCATAGGAACTAGCTCTTAAAAGTGTGAATATCACTTAAAACCTACTGTATTCCCATATTCCCCTTGCACTACAAGAAAAGTAGTAATATCACTGCCAATCGGTTGAAAGTCTAATTATTTATACAATTAATTTTGGTTTATCATATTGATGCATTCCGTTCAAAAGGTTACATTCAAACATACCGACAGACGAAACCACATTTTTGCTGTAATTGCCGCCGTTTACTATCCTCAAAGGCATATGTCAAGATTATGAGTAAGCAGAAGAATTTGGTCGGAGATGGTTTTATGTACATCACTGTGACGCTGGCTGCGGTACAAAACAAAGGACTGTCGCGATTAACTTATTTCACACCATATACCAGGCTGTTGAGCAAACAAAGGCACAAGATCAAGCCTCCCCACTCCACTCAGGGGAGTGACTAACAACAATCAGAGTGGCAGAACCAAAAAGGGACCTTTTACAGAGTCTTCGTAGAAGAAAACTGGTTTTTACAAACGTTTAGAAGGCAATTAAGTGATAGAAAGTAACCGGACTGCATTCTGTAACTTTTGACACATGGTGTCAGGAGTGGGATTTATCGAATTGTCATTTTATCACTTTAGTAATAACATATGAAGAGAGACATTACTAATTTTAGCTCTAAACCAAACGCTCGTTCTCTACCAAAAAGAATCATTTAGCGTAGCCTAATCAGAAAATAAATTGCCAAATGTTCCTTTGATACTGATTGGTTGATTGATCATGTTATAATACTAGTTTCGCCTGTATTAAAATCCTACGCTATGTTGCAGCATGATTGGATTCTAATTCCCTGTGCGACGATCTGAATATTATTTGATAATTTCCAATTTGGCTATTCATGATGGCTACATGCGCTTTCAAACTGAACTGTGACCTACTTCATTACACATAATCGAACACATTACAAATTGCACTCTGATCATAGAGGCTGCTCCAAAAGCAACAATTAAACCTCTCACCATATCAATGGATATGATCAGTTATTTACCTTGTAAATTTGTGTTATCTATGCTATAAAAGTAAGAGTAACATTGGATTCTACTGCAACATAAATAAGACACTGGCTGATAAGATAAATAAATGTACATATATTTTATTTGTTTCCGACAAATGGCAGTGAGACTTCATTCGTTTTCAAGGCTATATGGTATTAAAAAACGTTAACCTGGGGTATGTAAAGTATTCAATAATCTGTGAGTAAAATCTTACTCTCTTAAGTTTAAAAGTAGTTGCTCTTTCTTTCACGGATGGGTCATTGTTGTCCCGTTCCGAGGCTAATGATAGCCTTCCATCTTCTTGCTCGACCCAGGTCACGCTTCCCAACGGGTTGATAAAATAATGCGTTTGACTCGGTAGTCCGTCAATGGATATTCTTTCTACATGATCCTAATAGTTCTTTCGATTGTCCTCAATTTCATCTGTAATGTTATTTGAATTTAGTTCCTTCTTTATTTTGCTGCAGTAGTAGAGAAAGTAAAAATTGAAAATATGACAATAACAATAATCTAAACCTCTTTTGCTGCATTTTTGTAATCTTCAAAACCTTAATGATGTTTCTATTAAATTGTATTAAAAATTTACTTTAAAAATCTTGCACAATAATACTTAAATAAAATTAATTGTATTATTGAATTCTGAATTTAACTGCTTATTCCAAAGTTTAACCCTCAGCTCTGAAGAGTGAAATAAATGTCACATTTTGGAGGGCGATCAGAAAGAAGTAATATTACAAATTACGTACAGCTTATCCTCCAAATTCGTGGAAACATGCATTTCTAAGAAATATTAGACCAGAATTAGGAGATGTGGGACGACTGCAAGCAATATGCGATATTGGAATATAAATATAAAAATATGGCGCAAATACGAAAATGTAAGAGAAATATGACCATAATATTAACCCTTATGTAGTCACGCGTGTTTTCATAAGTTTACTAGCCGCCCGAATTGTTCCTGACACCCCAAACAAAAGCGGCTCTAATTTCATATTTGTGCAAAAAATCATTGATATAAATATGTTTACTGAATAAATGAATCTTCAGAATGCTACCTAACCTTCTGAGTGTTTTCTTATGTTAATAAAGTATCAGATTAATTGTACTTGAAGCAGATGACAATATTTCCTATTTGATTACAACCTTTGGTGAAAATACTTGTTTCTGGTATTCTTTGTTGTGTATTACTGACTTAAACTACTACGCATCACTCAACATTTATTCTGTCAACTCATATGAAAGTTTTATGAATTTAGTCACTATCACAGGCTGCAATGGGTACCTTATCACTCGCACAGAGAGATTTAACCTTTGTCTTTTCTATGTAATACTTCTTCCAGAAGTTTCTGCACTCCTTTTGTTGTACTTCTTTCTATTGCTGAATTAACCACGCATAGTGACATCAGACAAGGAATACAGTTGTAAGCTTTATCAGCGCACAATAATGTAGAGTCGCACGGAGTGTTGACAACACCCCAAAGCATATTGTTGCGTATTTTCTTGGAATTTGGGTTTGCATTATTGAGTCTACTTTCACTCAAGGCTCATACATTACTTCCCAGAAAGGCACCAAAGATCATGAAGATATGTAATAATACATCGATGAGAATAACTGGTGTTCTGAACACCCCGCGCGACCACTAGAGGGTTAAAAATGAACAAGCAACTGACAAAAACCATTTAAAACGCCAAAATATGATTGTATATGACCCAAGAGAATTGCATAATTTTCATCACCATTGTTAAAGTCGTGCTTCGCTTATATTCCCCATGGAGGAAAAACACACACACACACACACACACACACACACCACACCACACACACCCTACACCCCACACACCCCACACCCCACACACCCCACACCCCACACCCCACACCCCACACCCCACACACCACACACACACCACACACCACACACCACACAACACACACACACACACACACACACCACACACCACACAACACACACATACACACACACACCACACACCACAACACACACCACAACACACACACACACACCACAACACACACCACACCACACACACCACACACACCACACACCACACACACACCACACACACCACACACACCACACACCACACACACACCACACACCCACACACCCCAAACACACACACCACACACCACACACCACACACACACCACACCACACACACACCACACCACACACACACCACACCACACACACCACACACACCACACACCACACACACCACACACCACACACCACAAACACACACACCCCACACCACACACCCCACACACACACCACACACACACCACACACCCCACACCACACACCCCACACCACACACCACACACCACACACCACAAACACACACACCCCACACCACACACCCCACACCACACACCACAAACACACACACCACAAACACACACACCACACACCCCACACCACACACCACAAACACACACACCACACACCACACACCACACACACACACCACACACCCCACACCACACACCCCACACCACACACCCCACACCCCACACCACACACCACACACCACACACCACACACCCCACACCACACACCACACACCCCACACCCCACACCACACACCCCACACCCCACACCCCACACCACACACCCCACACCACACACCCCACACCACACACCACACACCCCACACCACACACCCCACACCCCACACCACACACCCCACACCCCACACCACACACCCCACACCACACACCCCACACCCCACACCCCACACCCCACACCACACACACACACACCCCACACCACACACCACACACACACCCCACACCGCAAACACACACACCCCACACCACACACCGCAAGCACACACACCCCACACCACACACCGCAAACACACCCCACACCACACACCCCACACCACACACCCCACACCACACACCCCACACCACACACCCCACACCACACACCACACACCCCACACCACACACCACAAACCACAAACACACACACCCCACACCACACACCACAAACACACACACCCCACACCACACACCCCACACCACACACCCCACACCACACACCCCACACCACACACCACACACCCCACACCACACACCCCACACCCCACACCCCACACCCCACACCACACACACACCTCACACCACACACCCCACACCCCACACCACACACCCCACACCACACACCACAAACACACACACCACATACCACAAACACACACCACACACCCCACACCACACCACACACCACACCACACACCACACACCACAAACACACACACCACACACCACACACCACACACCACAAACACACACACCACAAACACACACACCACACACCACAAACACACACACCCCACACCACACACCACACACCACACCACACACACACCACATAGGAAAACTAGTTTCATAAACATCCAGACCCTGGTAATTAGTTAAACTAGCATTTACGCCCGCGACGAGAACGCGCCTGCCAAGAATTACCCAGCTGCATGCAGTTAAACAGTCAAAGCCGGCTTAGCCAAGACAAAGGTTTAACTAAAAGGGTTTAACTCTTTAAAATAGAATTATAAGCAAGCCTAACATCGAGGATGTTTTTAGTTTAACACTTGTTAATGATTTAAGCTGTGAATTGCTAGGATAATATCTGCCACAACGGTGTGCCGGAATTTGGTCCCGCAAGAGTTATTTTATGAGTCAACTTATATTGGGCTGTCGCTTTTAAGCACACTTTTAAACCAGTGGCATCAATAGGCCAGGGTATAACGGTCTGAGTCATTGAGACCGATGCTTATTAATCCCAAATAATAGACATAAATCATTAGAACAATACCCCTCTTAAGTAACACCTCAGTTCGTTAATAACTGATTCCACTGACATCTTCTGCACGAGGGTATGATTTTAAACATATATGACGAAGGTATTTGGTTATTCTAGTTGTAATTTGTATGAGGACTGTGTGCACTGGAATTCACCGACTCCGCCGGCAAACAGTGCGCTTCCTGCTGCCAACAAAATTGCCCTTCGGCCGGCCATGATAGTGGTATAATACAATATTTAAAACCCACCTGTGCATTGCCTGCCAATGAAGTCAAAATTTCATAAGTTATCTGAAAGACTACCGCTCTATTTTGGTGAATGAGACCTCCCTGTGCATTCTCCACTACATCAGTGTACATGGGGGTACCGAGTTAAGCCATTTAAAAGCTTACCTCTGATATATAATTGTTAAGCTGCGGTAGCATTGTCAGCCTCCTAATTGTCACGGCAGACAAGCAAACACACTAATCCAACAATACATACACGTCACGTACCATAGGTCCTAATCTGACGGTTTTTTTGGTACCAGGGATTTGCTTTTGCGAATGTCAACCCCAGAAGAGTTATAATTCTGCGTGTTGCCCACTCCACCCCCCCCCCCCCCTCCGCAAAAAGTTGTTTTCTTTAAGCCTTATTAGTCCACATGTGCCTACAACTTCTGACCCACTGGGCGGGCTCCTGTCCTTGTTAGGACGTATTCACAAACACCCTACAAGCTTCCTGGTGCCAGAAGTACTGCACATGGCGGAAATGAAGGTTTTTATTTATGTACCTTCCAGCATAAACACAAAATACACTATTATTTAATGAAAGTAAAAGAAAAACTGATGTTACATTTACATGGCCTTCGCAACGCATTATTTTTACTTTCTTTTTTTTTTTTTACTACGTATAGTAAGTAGGGAAGGTGTTATATTTGAACCAAAATTTCGATGTCAAGATTTCACAGGAAATAGGTTTTGAGGTCCCTGAATCCAAAGAAAAGTATTTTTAGAAAAAGGTGTGTGTGTGGGGGTGGGCGTGTCAGTCTGTACACGGCACAACTCAAAAACGAAAAGTTGGTTAAAAACCAAAGTTGATATTTAAGTTTAATGTCTTTCATGAATGCGACCGAAGATTTTGAAGAAAATTGCTTCACCTTAGAGTACCCTGTACATAGAAACTTTTTCGAGAATTATTTTCTCGAAAATAACTTACGATTTTGATTAAGATATTTTTAGGAGAAATGAAATATATACATGAATTTTCTGGCTATAGCCCCTGTAGTATTTATTCTGGATGACTTTTGCATGACAGGTATATCGCAGGAGATAGACCAAGTCTTACTATATAAACAATGTACACCTTGCTAAAACACACAATTTATGTCTAAATACATTTTTTGTAGAGTGAACCATTTCGGAGATATTCCCTGTTACTTGTGCGAGTTTTGTAAAACTTAAAGCTTTCAACAAATGGAACATCGTTATTCGTGTTTTTTATATCTTAGCTGTGCAAAGAACGGAATTTCAAAGCTTAAAACATTTGACTCGCTCAAAGCCTACTGTATTCCCATATTCCCCTTGTGCGTACAAGGAAATAACCAATAAGATTTTTTTCTGCTAATGTTTATCTCGACTAACACGAAGAAGACATAGGAATAAGAGTAGTTAGTAAAAGAGTAGAGGAAGTCATATGAGTGCAACACATCAGATTTTTAGAAGTACATTTTGTTCTTGCTTTGGTCACTGTTTATATGGGGCGCTTTAATACTGTCGGCTTTAAACTCCGCGCTTTACACGAGAAAATGCATCCCTTAGAGTGAGAGAGCTCCGCGACTGTCAATCCCGTGGGCTGACCAATTTGACTTTTTTCCATGGTTTCCCTCAGTTGCCAAGGTAAATACCGGATTTAATATTGAATACCATGACCCGAAGTTCCATATTAAGCTTGAAAACCATAGTACAAATACAACTAGATGGTATTAGTGAATGCTGGCCATCTATTCATACATAATGTTTGCAGGTAGATTGGATGGCACCGTGCTGCCATCTACCATCACAGAGGTGGGGATACAGATGCCCCGCAGTTGGTATAGTATAGGGATGAGACATTGAGGACCAACTGTACTGTATTTGCCTCAGAAGTTTATCTATGATCCTTTGTGGTAGTCACAAGTGAACCTGAGATATCTTGCTGTTGTTTCTTCCTTACACCCTACTTCAAAAGCAACGTATCCTTTCTTTCCCAGGACCACAAAATATTACGCGAAAGGGTGTCAGTAATACATTTTTACCGCATAAAACAAAGCAACCATGATCATGCTTTCATTAATATCACTGATAAATTTTGTTTATTGGAGACTTAAAAACCACCTATTGTAGATATTGCAAAGCTTAGTCATAGTGCATGTGTTATGTTGGTACTCTTTCCATAGATTTACAGTTGTTTAAATGTTGCAGGTCGACCGTTTAATCGTTAAAGTTAACAGCTCCAATATCTCAGTCCCTATACAACCACTAATGCCGTACTAGGGGTTCAATAAATAAGTTTCCAAGTTTTATTTTTCTGAAAAACAATCTCCGCTCATGAAATGTCATCTGGTGGATTAGGATTGTTGTGCACGCTGAACGCTTACCCCACGATGCATGTAGCAGTATCTTACGGATGCACTGCTAACCAGTATAGGGTTACCCTGCAAAGTATGTCCAACTTAAGAGTTACGCTGCTATTCTTTCTCTCTATGGGGAAGCAGGTACCAAACAACAAATGAATCGACGTTGATGTGCAGAGCTAATGAATTGGCCAGATCTTACCCTAAGTGATTTTCACAGGTTTCCTCAAACATCTTGCAGATAAGTACTTTCATGCCGATGCTCAAGTCAAATCAGAAGTAAATAGCACAGAACTCGACCTTGTACCACACTGATTTGGATAGCTTTTAAAAACCGGAGAGACTTATTCACTGGACATTCCTTATGTGTAAATTTTCCGTGTTAATTATAAACAGATAAGTTTACAGTATTGTGGCGCCGTGGTCAAATAGGTAGACCGTTCACCTCTTACCAATTCGTTCCCAGGGGAACGTATGTAGTATTTGTGGTGGACAAAGCGGTGACTGGGTGAGTTTTGCGGGGTTCTCAGATTTTCCCCTCCATACCACAATCACCTCTCTTTTCATCCATTTTAGTGTCATTTTATATCATCTCCTTCCTCGCTCTCATACCAGGTTTAACGCTTATCACCCATCCCGGATATTCTGATATTTTAATTCAGACTCAGTTTGTTTATCGACAAACATCTGACCCAGGTGCTGACTCAACTCCTGGGGATGTAAGTGAAAAAGAGTTTAAGGGAGCAATAAATGTTATGCTAGAATTTATGCATGTATGTATTTATCTGTAATGCTATACTTATTGAAGATAAATACATTAACAAACTTAAAGTACTGACTACTTTACACAGCAATTCGTTGATGCCGTCTGAACTAGTTATTTCAGGTATGTACCGTGTATCGGTAAAATTCAGAAGGTCGAGGTGCGAACTCTTCCTCTTCTTTTGGCGAAAGTTTTAAGTATTGCAGAACTTATCAGATAACAAGACATCTTCGAAGTGGTTCATTCCATTAAAAAAAATAATAAAAAAAAATAAATAAATAAAAAAGAAATATGTATTCGAGTAAGTTGTGTGTTTTAAAGAGATCGACTTGGTCTACGGCTTAGCGTTTACTAGTTACACAAAAGCCATCAAGAGTAAACAAAAATACAAGGGCTATTGCCAGAAAATTCAAAATATACATTTCATTTGTGATAAACATAATCAAAATCGCTAGAGCCAGTTTTGAGAATATCAAAATTTTTGAAAATGTGAAAGGAAATTTTAGGGTGGAGGAATTTTCTTCAAACTCTTCGTGTCGCAACTTTGGTTGGTAATCGACTTTTCCTTTTTGAGTTACGCCTTTCACATGCACACGCACAACTTTTTCTATTAAAAAAATTGGATTCGGGGACCTCAAAACGTACATTTCCGGTGAAATTTCAACAACGGAATTTTGGGTGGAAATCAACATTTTCTTATTGGGGCCCTAATGGCCAAGTTGTCGACGGGCCTTTAAACCCATTACATTCACTCACTTTCTCTACTTGCTAGCATAGAAAGTAAAAAGGAAAGTGAATTATCTCAGATATTGCATAAGAACGGGAGCTGGTATTGCGATACACTGGTAATAAGCAATGAATGTGAATAAAATTATTTGTGGAGGCACAAAAAACTGAAAAAGTTGGACAACAAATAAAATCATAAGTAAACTGGGTTTGCAGTTATCTATTCTTGGGCGTTGAAACAGTGCTAAACTGATCAATTTGGTGGTATATTGTAAGAGAGTATTTTCTCTTGTAATAAATTTAAAAACAGAATAGCTTTATAACACCCTTCCAATATCTCCATTGGCCTTCCCTATGAAAGGCATCTCCTTTTTTGCCATATTTCCTCCAAAATGGTAAGAGGACCCAGAAGGAAGTGAGACAGATGCTGCTGAGTGCAGGTCCCCAGAAATGACAGGGAGTTATTGCTCCTTTTCTGCGGCGGCGGCAGCGGCGACCGAGAGGCCATATTTATGGGAATGTGGTACATAACACGCATGATTTGAGAAGGATCGTGCGACCCAGGAGCACACACACACACACACACACACAAGGCATGTGAGTGACTGCGGAATTTCGACCGGCTTCCTGCAAGTGCAGATTCCATGGCGAATCCTTCCGCGTCGTTAACCTTCCATGAATTTCAATTATTGAGGCCGATATACGCTGCATTCACTTTTTCGGTTCACGAATACGCCTTTGTAGCGTCATTTTAAATATATTAGCCTTGAATGGTATTTCCAGGGTTAATATAGTACACGGTTGTGCTTAGCTATTAAAATAGTGGTTTCCTTTCTGCTGCAAACGAAATTACTGAATAATTTGGAAAAATAAAGGCAGAGAAAGTAAACCCCTCCAGCACCGTACGCCACAGAAAAGGGATTTCCCTGCTATTGAGCTGGTTTTTCAAATGTTATATTTGTTTATTAGCGCTATCAAACAGGGAGTAAGTCTGTGAAACATTACCGTTTGTCTAGTTCTATACTAAAAATCTGATGTCGCACTCACATGACTTTCTCTACTCTTGTACTAACTATTCTTGCAAACTCTTGTTCCCTTATCTTCATGTTAGTCCTAGCGGCGCCGTGGCCGAGCAGTTAGCGTGCTCGCCTACCACCTAGGCGGCCCGGGTTCAATCCCAGGGACCCGCATGTGGTATTCGTGCTGGACAAAGCGGCGTCAGGGCGGGTTTTCTCCGGGTACTCCGGTTTCCCCCGCCATCTCATTCCACCGGTGCTTCATCTACATTCCACGTATCATCGTCACCGCCTGCGGTGCCGTAGTAGTAAAAGTGGGCGTTAAACACTACAAAAACAACAACTTCATGTTAGTCCAGATAAACGTTTGTACAAATTACCTTATTACTGATTTTCTTGTAGATATAGGGGGGGAATTAGGGAACACAGTAGGCTTGGGCGATAGTCAAATTATTTAACCATTTTGAAATTCCATTCTCTTTGCACGGCCAAGAAATAACAAAACTACTGCAAATCTCACACAAATAAAAATTACTGTCTGAGAAATGGTTCACTCCATAAAAATTGCATTTAGACATAACTTGTATGTTTTTACGAGATCTACATTTTTGTGTAGTGAAATTTGTTCTATTTCTTACGACTTACCAACTGTGGAGAAGTCATCGAGTAAACAGACTACACGGCCAGAAAATTCAACATATACATTTCATTTGCCATAAAAATCTTAAATATATGGCATTATAATAAAAATCGCTAAGGACCATTCCTGAGGAAATAAAGATTTACAAAACATTTCAGGGTAGTTTAGATTGGAGACATTTACTTCAAAAATCTTCATGTCGTGTACTTGAAAGATATTAAACTGAAAGTTAGGTTTTTAATCCACTTTTCGTTTCTGAGTTATGCTGTTGAGACACACACAAGCGCGCGCGCGGACCGTTCTCTAAACCTACTTTTTGGATTCAAAACATTTCCGGCAAAATCTCGATATCGAAGCTTTGGGTCGAATACAATACTTAGTGCTTCTACTTACTATATGTAGAAATGTAGAAATACAGTTATTTGGATAGACAATTCGGGAAAGAAATGTAGGCCTTAGGTTTAGTTTCTGGCATTTACCAGGTATGAGGAGTCAACAAAAGGTCCCTCACTTTAGGTACATAGGTACTCAAAGACCGGACTTGTCTTTCTTGTGTCCGTGTTTCAAGAACTTCAATCACATGTGGCTTTGTCAGGTTGGTTGACTGTATCTTGCAATGCGGGTATTACCGGGTGGCAGAGTTAAATGTACAGTTAGGATTACAAAGAAGATCCCATAAACAACAGTAATAGTAATAATATAATCAGTAAAACGTATCAGATCATTATAGTTACCAGCATATGGTCTTATAATATAACTAGTTTACTAAATCATCAATTATAAATGTACACTCTTTAACTATCCTGTCAGTAAAATCAATAAAATTACCACTAGTATTCACAATAAGTTTATAAAAAGGCTGGTCCCGTAGCTCACTTGTTAAACCATCTGCCTGCTGTGCAAGGAGTCCTGGGTTCGATTCTCGCCGTGGAGGGTGGGAAACTTTCTCGCACTAGGATTTTCTATCCTCCCTAGACTCTGGAGGTATGAATGGGAATGCGAATGTGTGTGTGTGTGTGTGTGTGTGTGTGTGTGTGTGTGTGTGTGTGTGTGTGTGTGTGTGTGTATGAATTTAATGTATAAATTAATCCAAAGTAATAGAAACCAAAAGTTCAAAATCAGTATTAAACGAGTAAATACCATTGCTGTTGAGAAATTGTTCCAAGAGGTTAAAACTTCATAAAATGTCAGGCATAGAGTTAAGTAACCTGTATAATAAAACATTTACTTTATTTACATTTTTCCCAAATTTCTTCACTGACATAGAACAACCCTGAACGGCTGGTACAGGTAACTTATTCCACTCCTCAAAGGTTCTGTTAACAAAGGAGAATTTCTTACTGTGTCTTCTAGCCTTAACTTCAAACAAAATGTGTTAATTTTGATTGTTTCTTCCGTAATATGTTGAGTTCTCCAATTTTTAACTAATGCTCATCCATGTAGTTGAACCACCATAAGCTTTAAATAACGCGCATAACCTCTGCCTATTACGCCGCCTATACTTTTAGTATTTTAGTATTTATCATTTTAGTAAACCACGTTACAGAAACAGGTAACAAAAATTGCAATCAGGTGGCCATTTAGTATTATCACTACTCATCGCACGCTACATATCAGATCTCTTACCCACTACTTCAGGTTTTACTATCATCCTATATAACACACCCTATCAAATGCTTTTCCTTTATCAGCATTGCGTGAAATTTGGACACATTAAATTTGGTTTTTCTCCTGTAGGTTGTCAGTACGTGTTCGGATATTTTTGTATGTATCTACTGCTCTGATCTGCTCCCTTTGTGTCCTTTTAAACTACAGTAATTGTAACGTTCAAAGGGCCTAGCGCCATATGGAGGTGTTCCAAAAAACACCGACAACACTTGGTATGTTATACGGGATGGCAAAGTGTTCGGTTTTCAAGAAGGAACCCCTGTCTGGAAATGCACGGTAAGGGCACTGTAGGGCGGTAAAGTTTGAGAGCGAAGATTACGGAAGGTATGTAAGTGTTCAGCCATCTGGGTACTGCGAATGAACCACCTGAGGCTATAACATTCTTACAATGCACTAAATTACTCCATATGGTCCTTGGTGCGCGTCCTATTGCGTTACTTCTGTAGTTTCCAGTACAGTTACGTTAGCAGCAGTGCGACATGTAGCTGTACACAGATGAGGAAATGGTCGATATGAGCTCCAGCACACTTTGATGTAAATGTGGGGAATCACCTCAACGTGGCATATAGAAATTGATGAATTGGCAGAGGTGGGTCAGTTCCACGGCCAGTACGGTCACCAGATCTGACATCCCGACTGTGGAGTTGTAAGAAGGGTATGGGATCCTTTACCGTCAACGGAGGACCTCATTCCTCGAGTCCACGGAGCGATTAAAACTCCTCAAATATAACCGGGCCTATTGAGTCATGTGCATGAGGCTCAGCACTGTGCATATAGGCTCTGGAGGTACACAGTTCGAAGCCCGTGTGTAATGTAGACAGCTCGATGTGCTACTCGTGTTGGGTTTGTTGACGAAGTCTGAATGCATACCCATCCCACATTTCAATGCTCTCCAGCGCCCGAACCGTACATTTCCGGACAGAGGTTCCTTCTTAGAAACCGACCAGTTTTCCATCCCGCACAACATACTAAGCGTTATTAGTGGTTTTGGGGACAATCTGTATATAATTACTCCTTCCTATGCTCGAGTGAGCTCATTGTCTGTCTGTCTGTCTGTCTGTCTGTCTGTCTCTGTTTCTCTTTCTCTCTTCAACATAGCAATATGTGATTTGGTCATGTTTAATAAGAATTATACTACACTTTATTTTATTCCACAATTTGCGTTATAAGCCGAAATACTTGCAACGAAGGTGGACCTTCACTTTCTGAAAAGCGGGTCAGTCTTTTGGCGCGTTCTGCCGCATAATTTGTCGAAGACAATGAAGGGGAAGCGGAGGCGCTTCCGGCGGAGGAAGCATCTGAAAGGTTAATTGAGAAGAATGGCAAAAATTGAGACCTGACTTTTCCCCTACAGCATAAAACGTTTCACGAAATTTCTTGAGGGTTAAAAAGGGTATCATGTGATAGTTGTGAAGTCGTGTGTTATACTCGTTACAGTGAGAGAAGCTCTCTGTTAGACACTTCATTGTATGACTGCAGAGAAGACGAGTCCTGTGTTCGATAATGCGACTGATTGAGGAAGAGAGAAGAGTCCGAGTGTTCGACACTAGTGTGCGATTGGAAGAGAAGAGTCTGCTTCGCACGTGGTAATTGCACCTCTCCGCATAAGGGGAATTGGGGGTAACTGGGGAAGACTTGGACAGTCACTAACTTCAAGGCACTCGTCTCATGTGTTTGGTAGATGGAAGGAGCTGCATCATAAGTTATTAGTTGACAACCTTATCATTGATCTTATTCTGCGAGATGCTGGAAACCAAGCGACACTTAAATTACTCGGAATGCCCAAAGTAGTTCTCACCAGACGCTAGGTATAGTATCATTAACGGTGTCATTAAATGGCAGAGTAGCGAAAGAAAAGTTTGCTTAATAAGATGTTCAGCATGAGCTGATAGATGGCAGGACATTATTTTCTCCTCTACTATAGTTCAATCAGTATCGACAGTAGATGGCAGGAAAGTTCTATTGGTCCTTTTGATGAAAAGAAACAATAATAAAGTATTAAAAATTCAGAATGAAATGTATTGTATAGATAAGTTTCTAGAAATATTATACATGAATGTACTAATATTTAATGGCAACAGATTCACTTCCGTTTACAACAAATACGATTTTAAGCGTTGTAGTTTTTCATTGTCGTCCGCGATGTATGGATAAATTCAATTTTTAAAAAAGTTTGTATTCACAGTCTGCTTATGTATTCTGAAGTGAAGTGTGATAGTGTGTGGAGTTAGGTTACAAAATTAAGCACTTCTAATAAACATACTGATATTAACATTGTTAATTATGATTATTACTACCAGTAAACGCACTATTAAGGTCATACAAAATTGCAATAACCAACTTGTTAAAGAGTATTGTATAGCTTATACATCTTAATTTCTTCAGCTGTTGTTAGAGAAGATGGTCTTAAACCGGTTGTCCCCTCGTGCCAGGAGATACTTAAGGTAACCCAGAACACCAGTTTGGGTTTGCTCCTCAAAGTCGCCATGGCAGGCTTCCAGGAACGCGCCTTCGCGCGGAGCTCCGGTGCAAATTCACGCAACTAGGACTACGTACACAAGCCCTCAACATTCTACACAGCTTTCTCAGAAGGTCACAGTGTGGATGTTCTCTCCGCGACTAAGGCCAAAAAGAGGCGGAGTCCCCGAAGGCTCTGTGCTGTCTCCCCACGCTATTCAGAGTCTATATGGCAGATTTTGTAACACAGCGGCAGGTTAATGTAGCTCAACATGCAGACGGCGTGCTGTTGTTCTTTCTTTCCCCGATTACCCTCTCCTTATATAGGACTGACACCCCCTAGGACTTACAAAGAAGTGGGGAGCCCCTAGGCTCAGACGCCTGTCGGGGAGCAGAGGGACCTCTGGACCAGACAGAGTGAAGACCTGCAAACAAGTGATCAACCAAGCACCAGATATGATAGTGAGAAAGAGGATGATATGAAATGCAGGCGAAACGGATTGGAAGGGTTATAAGGGAGAAATTAGAGGAATGAATAGCGGGGGAAGTCGGAAAATCCGGAGAAAACCCGCCCAGACGCAGCTTCGTCCACCACGAATACCACATGGGGTAGGCGAGCGGTCTAACCACTCAGCCACGGCGCTACCATTATACTTCTAGATTCAGGGAAGGATGAGGAATAATCCTGGCTGGAGAAAAATTCCTACCCCCTGTCGGGACTGGAACCTCGGGTGCTCTACCAACTGTGCTACGGGGCCAGCGTGCTGTAGTTCTGCACCAACCCCATAAAGCCACACCACTGCCTTGTCCAAGAGTGGCGCCAGCGTTGCGAATATACGTTAAAATGCTGTCATAAGCCACGCCCATCCTCTTAACGAGGCGCTACGCACCTGCAGACTACCCCACATTCCATTTCCATGGCCGAAGGGTGGAGTGGAAAAATTCCATCACTTACTTGGGGTTTAAGCTGGACAGGGGTCTAATTTTCCACGAACATATTAGAAACTCCTCTGCACGGGCGCAGGGGACAATTACCTCACTGCACCTCATGCCGAGGTCCGAGATGTCCGTTTGCTTGAAGCTACAACTTTGCAGAGCTCTTATCACTCTCAAGCTATATGTCTGTGAAGTCTGGAGAGTGACCGCAGGCAGCTGGATTCTATGGCTCCAAAGAGCCCAGAACAGAGGACTTTGGTCCATCCTTTCTGTCCCCATCCCATTTCCCGTGTGACTGCTTCACGAAGTCTCACCTCTTCCATACGTGGAGGATGAAATTAGTCGCCAGACAGCAACATTCTACGGCAATAGACCAACACATCAAAGCATCTGGATTAGGCCTCTTGGACTGCCATCCAAGAATACGCCGCTCTAGGTCATATCGAGTTCCCCGCATGGCTTGTGGACATACCACATAACGCAAGGGCAACTCCATCTGCAGCTAAAGCTTAGTCCCTTTTCGAGTCCCACTCGAGCTGTTTGCCTCTCAAAAAATTAATCTTACTAAATGTTACCAAGGTACAGACTTTGCTGTGTCCTGTGCCCCGTCAAGGGGCAATAAGCTTCCTTCTACATCCAAACAATCAATACTAGGTACCCCACAGAACAATGGCTGCACATATATACTGATGGATCCTCCAGGGAAAACCTTACTGGAGCTGGAGTTGTGTGTTCACATTTTTCCTTTTATCATTCTGTTGGCAGAGACACAACAAATTATGATTAAGAAATAGAGGCTATACATATTGCTCTCCGACAATTATTAAATCTTCCCTTAAATAAATTTAACAAGGCAGTAATTCTTTCAGATTCTAAAGCTGCAATTCAGGGAATATGTTCAAATACTACAAAGAAGTCAACAAAAATTATAGAATGCTACAAAATGTTAACACAACTCCAAAAATTTAATAAGACTGTTCATCTCCAATGGATTCCAGCACACTGTGGAGTCATGGGGAATGAAGCTGCTGACTCACTTGCAAAGAAAGGCACAACAATAAAACAAAAGTCTAAATTCAATTTCTCATATTCCTCAATAAAACGCTTGATCATTAAAAAATTTTCTCATTCATACCTACAAGAAATAGAAACAAATACCAAAGATAAAAAAATGGATTACACTACTTTCCAACCCAGATATAATCCCCCAGAGACCAAGGAAAACAGCAGTTGCAGCCTTCCGACTATTGACAAATCACGACTGCTTAGCAAGTCATCTCTACAGAATAGGTATCTCAGCTTCACCAATATGTGTCCTGTGTAACGATCCAGCAGAAATGAACGAAGACCACTTGAAGACCTGTGAAGCATTAAGATCAGAAGGAACTACAGTTCAAAAGTATTAGAAAGCACGAATGCTAATGGCTTCATTGCCAGATGCAAGGCACTATAAAACAACATCCAAACTATCCTAAACAAAAAGACGTCACCCTTATACACATTTTCCTATAAATATCCAATCTGCGATTAAATCCCACTGGGACTAGGTAAATCATTCTGACTGAAGCTTAGCCTGGCAGCAGCTTCACGGTCACATTGTTTATATGTTTGTGGCTCTGTGAAATACCCTGAAGGCCAGAACGATAAGTTTCACGCCACATTCTGCCATTCACTACATTATTCTCAGGTTAAACTGATTCATCACTTTCTTCTCCTGAAGTCTCCTGAAGTATGAATAAAACGCGCAAAAAGATATAGAAGAACTAGATGATTCACAGACACCTGTTGGCAGAAATATACACACAATATATCAGACCATAGCGAAGTCTAGAGAAAAAAACCCAGGGACTACTAAAACTCGAGACAGAACGAGCAAGTTCGGACTTTTAAAATGTATGCCGGTTGGAAACATCAAGCCCGAGTATACTTGGCATTTTATTATTTTTGTCAAAGTTAAAAACATGAGTATACTCGGGCTTTTATGTTCAGAGGTTAGGAAAGCCAATAAAACGATAACGAGATCCATTTGTTGGAGACCGGACGCAAGCACAATATCTAAGCTTGAAGAAAAACAGCAGCAAAAACAAAAGACAAATATTTATCTATAAGTATATTTATAAACAAGAACTTAAAAATGTTCCGTTATAATCATAGAAGCCACAGTTGTCCAAATTAACAAGTGTGTAATAAACGAAGCCCATACTCAGTATCTGGGGCCACATTTTCAGAGTACCTACCTCCCTGTCACTTCATTCCACCATCTATCTGCACTCATATCATCCGGGTTACACAATTAGGCCTTAAGGTAGCTAAATTGACATTCACTTTGTCAATGTAAGAGAAACATGGACAGAGATGCAGTATTTGGGCTGTAACTTGAGTTGAATTTCGGGCAAAAATTTCGGTTTTAGCGGAGGAAGGTTCTCTTGTCCACTTTTATTTAAGTTACATCAACTTAATAATAATAATAATAATGATAATGATAATGAGAATGAGAATGAGAATGAGAATGAGAATGAGAATGAGAATGAGAATGAGAATGAGAATGAGAATGAGAATGAGAATGAGAATGAGAATGAGAATGAGAATGAGAATGAGAATGAGAATGAGAATGAGAATGAGAATGAGAATGAGAATGAGAATGAGAATGAGAATGAGAATGAGAATGAGAATGAGAATGAGAATGAGAATGAGAATGAGAATGAGAATGAGAATGAGAATGAGAATGAGAATGAGAATGAGAATGAGAATGACAATGACAATGACAATGACAATGACAATGACAATGACAATGACAATGACAATGACAATGACAATGACAATGACAATGACAATGACAATGACAATGACAATGACAATGACAATGACAATGACAATGACAATGACAATGACAATGACAATGACAATGACAATGACAATGACAATGACAATGACAATGACAATGACAATGACAATGACAATGACAATGACAATGACAATGACAATGACAATGACAATGACAATGACAATGACAATGACAATGACAATGACAATGACAATGACAATGACAATGACAATGACAATGACAATGACAATGACAATGACAATGACAATGACAATGACAATGACAATGACAATGACAATGACAATGACAATGACAATGACAATGACAATGACAATGACAATGACAATGACAATGACAATGACAATGACAATGACAATGACAATGACAATGACAATGACAATGACAATGACAATGACAATGACAATGACAATGACAATGACAATGACAATGACAATGACAATGACAATGACAATGACAATGACAATGACAATGACAATGACAATGACAATGACAATGACAATGACAATGACAATGACAATGACAATGACAATGACAATGACAATGACAATGACAATGACAATGACAATGACAATGACAATGACAATGACAATGACAATGACAATGACAATGACAATGACAATGACAATGACAATGACAATGACAATGACAATGACAATGACAATGACAATGACAATGACAATGACAATGACAATGACAATGACAATGACAATGACAATGACAATGACAATGACAATGACAATGACAATGACAATGACAATGACAATGACAATGACAATGACAATGACAATGACAATGACAATGACAATGACAATGACAATGACAATGACAATGACAATGACAATGACAATGACAATGACAATGACAATGACAATGACAATGACAATGACAATGACAATGACAATGACAATGACAATGACAATGACAATGACAATGACAATGACAATGACAATGACAATGACAATGACAATGACAATGACAATGACAATGACAATGACAATGACAATGACAATGACAATGACAATGACAATGACAATGACAATGACAATGACAATGACAATGACAATGACAATGACAATGACAATGACAATGACAATGACAATGACAATGACAATGACAATGACAATGACAATGACAATGACAATGACAATGACAATGACAATGACAATGACAATGACAATGACAATGACAATGACAATGACAATGACAATGACAATGACAATGACAATGACAATGACAATGACAATGACAATGACAATGACAATGACAATGACAATGACAATGACAATGACAATGACAATGACAATGACAATGACAATGACAATGACAATGACAATGACAATGACAATGACAATGACAATGACAATGACAATGACAATGACAATGACAATGACAATGACAATGACAATGACAATGACAATGACAATGACAATGACAATGACAATGACAATGACAATGACAATGACAATGACAATGACAATGACAATGACAATGACAATGACAATGACAATGACAATGACAATGACAATGACAATGACAATGACAATGACAATGACAATGACAATGACAATGACAATGACAATGACAATGACAATGACAATGACAATGACAATGACAATGACAATGACAATGACAATGACAATGACAATGACAATGACAATGACAATGACAATGACAATGACAATGACAATGACAATGACAATGACAATGACAATGACAATGACAATGAGAATGAGAATGAGAATGAGAATGAGAATGAGAATGAGAATGAGAATGAGAATGAGAATGAGAATGAGAATGAGAATGACAATGAGAATGACAATGAGAATGACAATGAGAATGACAATGAGAATGACAATGAGAATGACAATGAGAATGACAATGAGAATGACAATGAGAATGACAATGAGAATGACAATGAGAATGACAATGAGAATGACAATGAGAATGACAATGAGAATGACAATGAGAATGACAATGAGAATGACAATGAGAATGACAATGAGAATGACAATGAGAATGACAATGAGAATGACAATGAGAATGACAATGAGAATGACAATGAGAATGAGAATGAGAATGAGAATGAGAATGAGAATGAGAATGAGAATGAGAATGAGAATGAGAATGAGAATGAGAATGAGAATGAGAATGAGAATGAGAATGAGAATGAGAATGAGAATGACAATGACAATGAGAATGAGAATGAGAATGAGAATGACAATGACAATGACAATGACAATGACAATGACAATGACAATGACAATGAGAATGACAATGAGAATGACAATGAGAATGAGAATGAGAATGAGAATGAGAATGAGAATGAGAATGAGAATGAGAATGAGAATGAGAATGAGAATGAGAATGAGAATGAGAATGAGAATGAGAATGAGAATGAGAATGAGAATGAGAATGAGAATGAGAATGAGAATGAGAATGAGAATGAGAATGAGAATGACAATGAGAATGACAATGAGAATGACAATGAGAATGACAATGAGAATGACAATGAGAATGACAATGAGAATGACAATGAGAATGACAATGACAATGACAATGAGAATGAGAATGAGAATGAGAATGAGAATGAGAATGAGAATGACAATGACAATGACAATGACAATGACAATGACAATGACAATGACAATGACAATGACAATGACAATGACAATGACAATGACAATGACAATGACAATGACAATGACAATGACAATGACAATGACAATGACAATGAGAATGAGAATGAGAATGAGAATGAGAATGAGAATGAGAATGAGAATGAGAATGAGAATGAGAATGAGAATGAGAATGAGAATGAGAATGAGAATGAGAATGAGAATGAGAATGAGAATGAGAATGAGAATGAGAATGAGAATGAGAATGAGAATGAGAATGAGAATGACAATGACAATGACAATGACAATGACAATGAGAATGAGAATGAGAATGAGAATGAGAATGAGAATGAGAATGAGAATGAGAATGAGAATGAGAATGAGAATGACAATGACAATGACAATGACAATGACAATGACAATGACAATGACAATGACAATGACAATGACAATGACAATGACAATGAGAATGAGAATGAGAATGAGAATGAGAATGAGAATGAGAATGAGAATGAGAATGAGAATGAGAATGAGAATGAGAATGAGAATGAGAATGAGAATGAGAATGAGAATGAGAATGAGAATGAGAATGAGAATGAGAATGAGAATGAGAATGAGAATGAGAATGAGAATGAGAATGAGAATGAGAATGACAATGAGAATGAGAATGACAATGAGAATGAGAATGAGAATGACAATGAGAATGAGAATGACAATGAGAATGAGAATGACAATGAGAATGACAATGAGAATGACAATGAGAATGACAATGAGAATGACAATGAGAATGACAATGACAATGAGAATGACAATGACAATGACAATGACAATGACAATGAGAATGAGAATGACAATGAGAATGACAATGACAATGAGAATGACAATGAGAATGACAATGAGAATGACAATGAGAATGACAATGAGAATGACAATGAGAATGAGAATGAGAATGAGAATGACAATGAGAATGACAATGAGAATGAGAATGACAATGAGAATGACAATGAGAATGAGAATGACAATGAGAATGAGAATGAGAATGAGAATGACAATGAGAATGACAATGACAATGAGAATGAGAATGACAATGAGAATGACAATGACAATGAGAATGACAATGACAATGAGAATGACAATGACAATGACAATGACAATGACAATGACAATGACAATGACAATGACAATGACAATGACAATGACAATGACAATGACAATGACAATGAGAATGAGAATGACAATGACAATGACAATGACAATGACAATGAGAATGACAATGACAATGACAATGACAATGACAATGACAATGACAATGACAATGACAATGACAATGACAATGACAATGACAATGACAATGACAATGAGAATGAGAATGAGAATGACAATGACAATGACAATGACAATGAGAATGAGAATGACAATGACAATGACAATGACAATGACAATGACAATGAGAATGACAATGACAATGAGAATGACAATGACAATGACAATGAGAATGAGAATGAGAATGAGAATGAGAATGAGAATGAGAATGAGAATGAGAATGAGAATGAGAATGAGAATGAGAATGAGAATGAGAATGAGAATGAGAATGAGAATGAGAATGAGAATGAGAATGAGAATGAGAATGAGAATGAGAATGAGAATGAGAATGAGAATGAGAATGAGAATGAGAATGAGAATGAGAATGAGAATGAGAATGAGAATGAGAATGAGAATGAGAATGAGAATGAGAATGAGAATGAGAATGAGAATGACAATGAGAATGACAATGACAATGACAATGACAATGACAATGACAATGACAATGACAATGACAATGACAATGACAATGAGAATGAGAATGAGAATGAGAATGAGAATGAGAATGACAATGAGAATGAGAATGAGAATGAGAATGAGAATGACAATGGACCAATGGACCAATGGACCAATGGACCAATGGACCAATGGACCAATGACGAATGAGAAACTAATTTTGCTCCCTACTTATTCAGCAACTAAGTAAAACTATAATTTATTTCATCTCTGTAGATTCCAAATCAAATTAGTAATTTTGTTTCATTTATTTTTCTTGAATGCAGAGGCATATGTCGTAACTATTCTTATTATATAACAGATAAATACTATGCTAGCCGCAAAATTTAAAGGCGGCTGATAGTTGATTATTCATGTTGTACAAGTAACGTTTGCGGGCGCAAATTATACTTATATTTATCGGCTTTATAACGTAATTTCACAGCGTGTTTAACTACACAAGGTGTGGCAAGCTTGTGGTTGAATTTTGGGTCAGCCGCCATTAAATTTTGTAACACGTGTAATGTTGAACGATAATAAAGACGCTTTTGAAGATACAAAGAAATAATAAAATACGGAATTCGGGTATGTTAAACATACCCAGGCTGCTTAGGAGGTTATTCCTCTTCAGCCGAGATGTGGTTCTTAAATTTTTGTGGGCTGAGCTTTCGGCGGTTGCGTCACGGCTGGTCAATTGAGTTTATTTTGTGGGCACTTGGCATTTAGGCTTATTCTAGGGACCCAAGAAGACTGATTTTAGTTGTTTGGGAAGGTTTTTGTTTGTAGTTGCTACGGCTCGTAAAGTTTTTTGTTTGTGTTTTGTGATTTTCTCTTTTTTGAAGGTGTGGGGGTGCTGTTTTAAATGTTCTGAAAGTATTGTAAGTGTTGTTGTAGTTCTTCTTGCTCGGCTGCTTGCTTTTTGTCATACACTTGGATGAGGGTGATTAGTGGAGGGTTTTTGTCTCTATCTGTTGGTGTGATGGTTTTCATGTGCTGTGCTGTGTTGATGAGGGCTCTTCGGTATGGTCGTGTGTGTGCGTTGTGGATGTACCGTAGCATTAGTTCGGCTACGTGTACATCTATTGGGGGTATTCTGGCATATTGGTGGAGGTTGCTATTCTTGTAGTTCGGGAGTAGTTTAAGGGCTGTGCGCAGGCACTTTCTCTCAAAGGCTCTTATTCTGTTTATTGTAGTTGTGTGGATGAGCGGCATGGTGGCTACAGCAGCGTACGTGAGATGTGGTCGAATTAGTGTAATGTATAGTTGTCTGAGGATTGTAGATGAAAGTCCTTGTCGGTTTAGTTTTCCAAAGTACTTGAGAGTACCATGGATTGGGCGGTTTTTTTTTAGGAGCTCTTCATAGTGTGGCTTGATGGAGAGGCTGGCGTGGATTTTGATACCGAGGTATTTTACGGTCTTTTGACTCTGTATGCTCTGATTGTTAATTTTAATACTTAGTTGTCTGTCTTTCTCTCTTCTTTTTTTCCTAAATACAATGACTTGAGTTTTTTGGGTGTTGATGGTGATTCTCCACTTGCGAGTCCATTTGAGGAATATTCTGAGTTGCTGTTCCAGTTTGTTTTTGGCTGCGGCTAGCTGGGTGTGTGTGCTCCAGTATGCCGTGTCATCGGCATACTGGGCTAGCTGGAGTGTTCTATGGATGGGTTGTGGTGTGGCGTGTCTGAGGTATATAGTATGTAGAGGAGGCCTGATATGACGCTCCCCTGGGGTGTGCCGGCTTGCATGGTGATGGGTTCAGAAGTCTGTCCGTTCATTTTTATTCTGGCGGTCCGATCGGTAAGGAAGCTGGCTACCCATCTCACTAGGCGATGTGGTATTTGCATTTGTGTAAGTTTGTACAGTAGCCCATTCACCCAGCACTTATCAAATGCTGACTGTATGTCAAGGAATGTGGCTATTGTAGTGAATCCTCGGTTATACGCGTCTTGCAGTTGTGACATCACTCTCACAAGTTGATCTTGGATCGTGATGTCACTCCTGTATCCTGCTTGTGTGTCTGGTATTAGTTTCTTTTCCTGGCAGATTTGCGTCAGTCGTTTGACCAGGATTTTTTCTAGCAGTTTTGAGAGTGTGGAAGTGAGTGAAATGGGCCGGTAGTTTCTTGGGTCGGTTTTGTCCTTCCCGGGTTTTTCCAACAGCAGGATGTGGGCCTGTTTCCACACTACCGGGTGGTATCCATGTTTCAGTATTGCGTTGTAGATATGTGTAATATGAGCTATTGTGGCAGGTGGTAGTTTTCTTAGCAGCAGATAGGTTATCTCATCCGGTCCTGGTGCGGTGTTTTTTGTTTTCGGGATTGCGTTGACCACTTCTTCTGGGGAAATGGGTTTTTCGTCTTTGTCTGTAGAGTCTAGTTCCTGACCGGGGAATTGGGGTGTGTAGAGTGCCTGGTTGGTGTCTATATGACGGTTAACATGGGCGTAGTGTGTTTTGTGAAATGTTGAGTCTTCTGGTGTTCTGAATACTGTGTCATAATGTTGTTTGAAAACTTCTAGTTTCTCCGTTATGTCGTGGATGGGTTGGCCATCTTTCTTTATAGGGTATTGGGGGGAGGCTTTCTTCTTTGTGGTTTTTATGAGGCGCCAAAATTTGGCGGGGTCTCTGGTGCGGCTCTCGGTGATTTTGGCGAGCAGGGAGCTCCAGTTGTTGTTGTTGTTGTGTGTCGTGATGGCTTGTTTTATTTCTTGTTGTAGTCTGTTTACTATTGTTTTGTCTTCTGGATGGTGTGTTTTGATGTATTGTCTGTGGGCTTGTCGTTTTTGCTTTATTAGAGTTATTATATGTGGTGGGTTGAAGATAGTGTCTGCTGGACAGTATAAGTAAACCAGCAAGATCGCCATTAGAGTACTTCTGTGCAGTTGAAAAAATAAATCTGAAGATGCCATAGGGTTCCGGTCAGACCAACCCTTGGTCACCACTTTGTATTGTAAAAGGTGATAGATACCGCGGCAAATGTAAGACTGTGTACATCGGTCATAGTGCAGTGTGCGCGCGCGCGTGTGTGTGTGTCGTGTGTGTTTACATAACTGTGTGTAATAAAGAAAAAAAAAATCAAGTTTCTTAACTCATGAAGACATTAATCTCTAACAAAAAAAAAAAAAAACTGTTTTTGGTGACCTACAGGTGATCACCGTATGGGTTTTATATAAAACTATACAAAATATCTGATGTCTTGCACTCACACGACTTTCTCTACTCTTGTACTAACCATTCTTACTACGTCTTATTCCTATATCTTCTTCGTGTTAGTTGAGAAAAACATTTGCAGAAATTATGTTATTGCTTATTTCCTTATAGGTACAACGGGACTATGGGAATACAGTAGGCTTTGAGCGATAGTTAAATCTTTTAAAGCTTTCGAATTCCGTTCTTTTTGCACAGCTATTATTATACAAAAATGAATAACAATGTGTCAAAACTGACACAAATAACGAGGAATGTCTCCGAATGGTTCACTCTACAAAAAATGTATTTGAACATAGATTGTGTATTTTATCAAGATCTACATTTTTGTATAGTAAGATATGGTCTATCGCTTATGGTTAGGAGTTATCCAAAAGTCATCCAGAGTAAACTGGACCACATCGTCTATAGCCAGAAAATTCAAAATATGCATTTGATTTGTCATAAAACGTCCCACATATGTCACTTGAATCGAAACCGCTAGAGCTATTTTCAAGAAAATGAAAACTTTTGAAAATTTGTCGACGTAGAAGGTATTATTAGGGTGGAGGAATTTTCTTCAGAATCTTTTTGTGAACGACATCAAACTTATATACCGACTTTTCGTTTTTGAGTTATGCTGCCCACCAACCGGCACACCGACTAGTACTCGGGCATTTTTCTAAAAGTACTTTTCTTGTGTTCAGGGGGCCTGAAAACATGCATTTCCGGTGAAATCTCATCATCGAATCTTTGGGTGCAATACAATACTTACCCTACTTACTCGATATACATTACTAAAAATGTCGATAATTGTTGTCTGTAAGTCGAGACCCATGTACCGGCAGCAGGAGGAAACAAAACAAAACAGAATTAAAAAAGGAAAATACCTTGGAAAACAAAGAGATCTGAATCTGAAAATGCTCAACGTCGACAGAGTCAAATCGCCTATTATCGGATTCTCCGTAAATCAACTGCATATCATCCCGGCTGTGTCATTGCACTTTTCAGTCCTGATTCCACCTCTTGAACATTGTCTACACACGGTTTCTGTGTTTAAAAACACCAGCAGTAAGCTTGTTGGCATAAATAAATAATAATTACCATCTAAAGGTTACTTAAACCCGGGACATAAAGCACTTAAGAGTATTGTAAGTCGCCCTTGGGGTATTTATCTCTGATGTAAGATTCCCTTGTGGTCTAACCTGGAAAGTACGAATCAACTGGGGAATGTAATGTCGTACTGACAAGCTGGCCATGGTAGCTTAGTGGTTAAAGCAGCCGTTCGATGCGGAGGATCCGTGGTTCGGATCCCGGCTGTGGCATTGCATTTTTCGGTCCTGAATTCGCCTCTTATGTATATCATACTTTTAATGACAGTACGTTTTTACCGATTTCTTTTAGTTTGTGGCTTTAAACCTTCCATCTCCCGGACTGCTTGCTACCTTGCTAGCCGACATCATAGTTACAATCCATCCCATCCTGAATTTTCATTTTTCTCAAACACCTCTAACAATGCCTATTTTCCTTCAACATTAACGAATAAACAAATACCTAAGATGTCGCCTCTCGCTAGTACGCGTATCTTGGCACTCCGCCGCAGAGAGGTTAGCTGGTTCGAGTCCCGCCTCGGAAGTGTCTGTGTGTGTGCGTGAATGTGCGAGCGTGCGCGTGTGTTTAATAGAAATAAATCATGTGGATGGCTAAATGGTCGGAACAACGAAAGACAAACAAAACAAAATAAAAGTATCTAATTTAGAGTTCCTCCTCTTTCGTTCAGAGTTATACCAAATTTTCGGGACTTTAGTGCTCCTGTTTAGCAGTAAAGCTTTCGCTGTAAAGAAGTAACATATTCGCAGTAATCTCCTTGTTCTGAAACATTCTTCAAACAAATGAATAGAGTACAGCAGGCGTGAGTACGAGGGAAGTGGGAGCGGTTGAACTTGCCTCACTTACCCCTCATTATCTTGCCCAGTGACGGATGTTTTGATTCAACACGTAGTGGTGGCTTCGTTCCACCTGCGCGGTACTAAAATTTGTGCATTGTTTTGAACTATATTATTTAGCTTAAACGTCTTTTGCACACAATAATCATTACATTCTTGTAACTTACAACAAATTCTCTCTATCACTCTTCATGAAACAGCCATAGTCGCCACTGAATGAGGCGTGTTGGGATCTTAACAGCAGTGAAGGGAAGGGATGGCCGGTGGAGTAAGGCGAGAACGCGGGAGACCCAGTTGAGCCGATTTTAGCCATGCTTGGAGTATAGCTTTAGATTACCTGCCAAAACCCTCATTAGTTTTCAGAATGTAACCTATATATAGGGGCGCTGTTTTTTCGTCTTAACGGCAAAACCGGTAAATATTATATTAACGCGATTTCCCATTAACTTTCCGAATTACGTGATACTAATAAATAAATCTGCATTATTATTTTAGCGAATTTTGGCGATGAATGTAGATTGAAACGAAATTGCCTTTATTTTGCGATTTTGAGTATAAACATTAGTTTTCACTTCCGTTTTAATTCATTCCTGTGAGCTGTTAATTTACAAAAAAGGAATAAAGTAAAAATCTCATTTATAAAAGTATTGTAATGGCAGATGATTAAGCACGTTTAACATTTTTGGAACCTGACCATTTTGTAATTAGTAAAGTGACCGTCTGGATAGTCAAGGATAGGTTAGCATTCTTGGTAATTGAACCCTTTTTACCTGGCTCTATGGTGGAGAGATGGTCCTGGGTTGGGAAGTATAAAAGGGCAGAAAATCCTCGAAATAGTAAACGCTTTGCACTTAGGCTTTCCATTGTTTACTTTAAATATGACTTCTTAAGAGTAGTATTTTACCAAAAAGATATAAAATTAAGGTAATATTACTATTTTGTAACTATTTTTTCCTCCATTATAAACTGTAATACGTTAAAAAGTATATTAAATACATTTAAAAAATATATATGTATACACCTACCAAAACTAAATATAGCGAGATATGCACATGTGTTGCAAAAAAAAAAAAAAAAAAAAAAAAAGACGAAAACTCATTTTATAAAATTGCCAAAATGAATAACTGCGGAAAAACATTTTCCCAGTGTTATTTATCATGAATTAAAAATATAGTTTTAATTCTATCGTATATTAGATTATATATTATTCATATATATCGCGAAACTAAAGCGATAATACAAGCCATAGTACAGAACGACAAAACGTGAACATTAGAATTCATTTCGCGAAATGTGAAAAAAAGATGCGAAAAAAGTGCCTTTACCTATATGTATTTCATGCACCCTATTTTACCTGCTCAAGTTTTTTAAAACCGAAGTGCACTGGAAAATAATTAGTACTAGTGGCGTTTAGTTTCTTTACAAATATCTAGAGTAATATTTACCGATAACATAATGGTAACATTTGTGGGGAAAATAGAGTAATCCTTCCTAAAGTTAGCAATTGACCAAAGCAAGAGCAATTATAAAAATTGAATTGTGGTTATCCCTAAACCTAATAAGTGGTCTGGATTGTCTGGCACAGAATTTATAGTTGAGGCAGTGAGAGAGACAGAGGGCATAGGATTTACATCCGTCTCTGGTGTCCAATAATTCATAGCCAGAAGGGCCATAAAACAATGCAGAAATACAAATGAGGGCGAGAAGCCGACAGATTGCAGTTAAAGCTGGGTGAAATCAGGTGCCAGGAAAGAAGAAGAAGATCCTAAGCCGGAAGCAAAAGCAGGTCTTGTCCGAGAGGATTATCATCCCATTCCCGTATAAATTTTAGTATCGGTTTTACATAAATCACATGTACCTACTGCGTAGGCAGGACTGGCGCAGAGGAAGCCATGCCAACATTCTTTTCAGCGTTACAGCCTTTATTGACATGTTTTATCAAACTTCCGCCACGCGACTACTTCTTTCGAGAGACTGCGATATTTGCCTTGTATTCATTTTGTTCTCAAGCGGTTACATCTTTTTGAACGTGAAGCATATTAGATAATCGCTTAAAAGCATGTTATATGTGCGTAATCATAGTGACAGGGCATGATGTATGAGGAACCGGGTTCTTCACCTACCGCGAGGGAGGGAACTACTTGACATGAAGGGAATTGATGGTTCTTCCAATGGCGTGACTGGAATGGCAAACAGTTTTGTACTGCAAATATAGACTCGCACTTTGTCTGTTCGCTAGCTCATGATCTTAAGGGACTGAAGGGGATAGAGACATTCCGCGTAGCTACCCGTATTTTGTAAACCTCCTCGCAAACGTTGCTGCTGTTTAAGTTCCAACTTGCGTCCTATGTTATTCGCGCTATGTATGCTCGCTAATATAGTTGAACCTGATTTGTGCGTATATAAAGAGTGCACCGTCTACAGGAGCATACAGAACCATACTAAGGTCTCATAGCCCACTGAAACAGCTTAAAATTTTACTAAATAGGACAAGGATGAAGCTAGTTAGGATCCGTGGATATTTTAAAAAGCAATTTACACTTAGAAATGTCAAGGAAGGCTTGCCATTATTTTAACAACTTCAATATTACAAAATTGAGCTTAGCACCTTCCCTTATAAAGTAGACAATACACTCACCACCACTTCAAGTCTTTACACAGACATAAACTTTCAAAATATTTTTCTTCCACTATCAAGTCCTTTTTATTTATTCCGAAAATCCCTGCCATGCTGAAAATTACTGTTAAGAAAATCTTTTACATGCCAAAAGACCCGCGCAAAATATTAAAATCCGTATAACCGAAAGAACCCTGCAGATGAATTTAGAAAAACCTAATGGCGTGTACTAAACATAATGCCTTCCTGACCGGTCACGCCATTTCAGTAAGCTGCGTCGAACGCCCTGCTTCTTTGAGATCAAGGAACGCTGTCTTTGTCGCAGGCCTGGTTCCGTCGAGGATGAATTTCGGATGATACGCATGTGCCAGTGGTTCGGCCAGTTGCCGTGGGAGAGCAGCTAATTCACAGGGTGATTATGTGAGCTCCGTCTATGCTCACCACCTCGAGGTAACGGCGCACTATGTTCATTTTCAGGTTAGATGGAGGAACTAAGATGATTGTAGATGCCTTAATTGAGAGCCATATAACGGCTCAATGCCCCCCCCCCCCCCCGCCCCCGGCGAAACTGGCCAACAGGACATGAAAAAATAAAGTGCAGTCTCACGGGAAATGGGAGGGGGACAGAAAGGATCGACCAAAGTCCTCTGTTCTACGCTCTTTGGAGCCATAGGATCCAGCTGCCTGCGGCCATTTCCCGGACTTTGCAGACAAATAGCTTGAGGGTGATCAGAGCTCTGAAAAGTTGTCTCACTGCCGAGTATACTCAGGTTTAACATTTTCGAACGACTGCTGTTTTTCAAAGTTAAAAACAGGAATATACTAGGGCCTGACGGGTTACAGGATACTGCAAAGTCTGCACTTTGGTAACATTTAGTAACATTTTTAATTTTTTGGGAGGCAAACCGCTCGAGTGCGACTCGAAAAGGGGGCTAAGCTTTAGCTACTGGTGGAGTTGCTCTTGAGACTATCATCCAAGAATATGCCGCTTTAGGCCATATCGGGTTCCCCGCATGGCTTGTGGACATACCACATAACGCATTGGGCTTTTATGTGCAGAGGTTGGAAAAGCCAGTAAAACGATAAACAAGCAGGCAGAAATTTCAAATACAATCAAAGGGAGGGAAAGCCCTTAAAGTACTACAAATAACAATCTGAAGAAAAATATGGATTAAAATATAGAATAACAGGGCAAATTACTAAAATACACATTAGAAGGCAAACTATTTTGAGTTTGATCTGTAACAAGATATAAATACCATTCTTTATATTTAAGTAATGTTTTGTAATTCAAGCTGAAAACAGCACAAAGGTGCAGTGATGCATAAATATTTGCAGTGTATGCATAAAACGAATAATATTTGTACAAAATTTAAAGACAGGATAATACAACATGAAATCGTACAATGTACGATTAAATAAAAAGCTATGAGCAGAAGAAGAAATGTGGGTAAGAGGAAGAAAATGAAGAATAAAAAAAAAACATAAAAAGGGAAACGAAGATGAGAATAAAGGAGGAGGAAAAATATTGAAAAGGAAAGGAATAGGATCTAGAAACCAACGCGTGGATCCACAAAAAACAACACATGACAACATGTAAATCACGGGTCAACATACAGAAAGTGATGTAATACAAAATCATTCCATCAGTCACTCCTGCTACCGATAGTTACAATCACACAAAAACAAAGATCCCCCCCCCCCCACACACACACACATAAGGAAAAAGGACTCAAAAAAACTAAGACACCCAGAATAAGAGAGGAAAAATATTGGCGTCACTCGTACTGGGTAACTTCACAGCTCAAACGAGAAGCTGGGAGTGTAGAGCTGAAGTATCCCAAAATTTCTAGCCGCAGTACGAGGCGGCTTCGCCGAGCAATCAAAAAAATTGATAAAAGGCCTAAAACACATAAAAAGCTAACCAAGTTGCGATCTCAATGGAAGGAAAACGGTAACAAACGTAACTGACAAGCAGAAGCAGTGGTAAAACCAGAAAAACAATGTTGTAAACGAAATTAAACCCCATTACGTATGGCACATATTTTATAAGGTCCCAGAAAAATGGCGCTAACTTTGCTGCAAATTGGTGTAATGCTCCGCTTTTAGGATGATTACGAAGAAGTACTAAATCGCCCAACTTAAAGGAGACAGGAACCCTCGAAGCATTATAACGCAATTCGCGGTGAGCGCTCAGATAATAGATCCTGTAACTTCCATAAATTTGTGAGTGGGCAGGCTGGCTGAAATCAGAATATAAGTGAAACTGGTGATTGAGAAGGTGCCTCATATTGTGCTTAATTAAAGGCTGCAGTAAGACGAGTGTCCCAAAGACGATGATCATGTGAGTGAAATGCAAGGAGAGCACTCTTGAGGTTCCTATTTACCCTTTCTGCTAAGGAAGGACTTGGATAATACGGCGAAGTATCAACTAACTGAATGCCATGTTCAAACAAAATTGTATCGGAAAACTGCTTTAAAGTACGACGCATTATCAGCAAGTAATACGGCCGGAAAACCAAATGATGCAAAAATATATGACAAAACAGAAATACTCGTAGTAGCTAAAGCTGTTGAAGTTCGCACAGGGAAAAAACAAACATATTTAGCAAAACTATCAACCATGACACAAAGATATGTAATCCCCTGTAATGAACGAGAAAAGGGCCCAATAAAATCCAAAAAAGACGTTCCATCGGATAAGTAGCCAAATGAGAGCTCAAGGGTCCGACCTTGGTGTTAGCCAGTGGTTTAGATTGTAAACAAACTCGACAATTACGAACGAATTGTGCAATGTCCTGGTACATCTTACGCCAGAATCGACGAATTTTGTCCTTAGTTTTTCGTATCCCTACGTAACCCCACAATTAGAAGAATGAAAGTATTGTAAGACGACGGGAATTAAAGCTTTGAGCAACAAAACACGTAAGAGGGAAGAACGAGGTAATTTGCAAAAAGGAATATCGTTATGAAAAACGAAACCATCTGCAATATCGCCCGCTGTAGCCTCATGCCAAGTAGGTCCCAATTACAGAACAGTTTGTTGACATGATGAAAGGGAAGAGAAAATTTGAGGAAAATATCTTGAAGAGAGGTTAACCAATCCGACGTGAGCAGATACTTGGTGGGAATGAGGTTCGGGTTCCTGAAATAGGCGCATCTGCTCCACAATGGCCTTATTTACAAACTGCACCACAATTTCCCGGCTCTTCAAAATTATCTATACTTGCTGCACAATTTTTTAGAAAAACGGAAGTTCTACGTCCAAGTGGGCCGCTCCTCCTCACGGGAGTGAGTGGTGTGGGCTGGCGTCCCACAAGGGGCAATCATGTCACCCTTTTTGTACATACTACTCACCAACGATTTCCCAGTGGACGCCAGATGTAAGGTCGCCATGTATGCTGACGACACTGCAATATACAACCACCATAGAAATCCACGTTTCGGCCTCGCAGAAATGCAACGTTATGTTAACAACTTCCTCTCATGGCAACATGACTGGAAAATCAAAATTAATCCCAACAAATGCCAGCTGATACATTTCTCTAAGCGGCATCACACTTTGGCAATGGACCTAACGGTCGGTGGTCAGGTATTGCACTGTCGTCGGCAAGTTAAATACTTAGGGGTTACCTTGGACCGCACAATGTGCTGGTCCACCCACATAAAAAATAGCGCCAACAAAGGCAGACAGCGGCTAAAGTTATGCGTCCCCATCTTCCGCAGCAAACAGCTGCAATTGAAGTCCAAACTCGTCCTGTATAACGTTTTCATCCTGTCAGTGGTTCTTTGCGCCTGGGCAAACGCCTTCAAAACCGCCCTGAAGACTATCCAAACCCTCCAAAACCTCTCCCTCCGAAAAATCCTCTCTGCTCCCATCCTAACCACTAACCAAAGCCTTCACCACGAAACCCAGATCCCATCCATACCCGAGGCAATAACAAAAAGAGCCACTGTCGCGTGGGCGCGCATCAGGAATCACCAAAATGACGTGATTGGCAATATTGGCAAGGGCGAGCCAAAGCATCGTAAACATGCTGGAATTAAAATGTTCTAGACATTGCGTGGCTCGCCGACTGATGCGCACCCATGCAACCCAGGCCCTAGGCCACACACTCCGGAAGCAATATACAACCACCATAGAAACCCACGTTTCGGCCTTGCATAAATGCAACGTTATGTAAACAACTTCCTCTCATGGCAACATGACTGGAAAATTAAAATTAATCCCGACAAATGCAAGCTGATTCATTTCTCTAAGCGGCATCACACTTTGGCAATGTACCTAACGGGGTGATGAAATATTGCACTGCCGTCAGCAGGTTAAATACACACACATACACATCTTCACTGGGCACACCAGAAATATGCGTCCCATCTCGCGCACTGCACTATTTACACTATGTACACTGTCCCGCGGTGGCAGCTCCTGAATATTTTCCGAGGCGAGGGCCTCTGCCAGAATATGTATGTGGCTTAGGAACGAGGTTGCGTGGACGCGCATTAGTCGACGAGCCGAGCCGCTTCTAGAACATTTTGATCCTGGTATGTTAGCGGTGCTTCGGCTCGCCTTTGCCAATGTTGGCGATCACGTCGTTCTCGTGGTTCCTAATGCGCGTCCATGCCGCCATTGCTTGTTTTTCTATTGCCTCCGGGACGAACGGAATCCGGGTTTCGAGGTGAAGAGTTTGGTTAGTGGTGAGGAGTGGAGCAGAGAGGATTTTTCTGAGGGAGAGGTTTTGGAGGTTTTGGAGTTGTTTCAGGGCGGTTTTGGAGGCATTAGCCCAGGCCACACATGCATACAGGACCACCGAGAGAATAAATGACCTATATAGTATCAGTTTTGACTTCAGTTGCAACTGTTTACTATGGAAGATGGGGGCGCACAACTTAGCCGGTGTCTGCCTTTGTTGGCGCTATTTTTTATGTGGGTGGACCAACACATTGTGCGGTGCAAGGTAACCCCTAAGTATTTAACCTGCTGACAGCAGTGCAATATTTGACCACCGACCGTTAGGTCCATTGCCAAAGTGTGACGCCGCTTGGAGAAATGAATCAGCTGGCATTTGTCGGGATTAATTTTGATTTTCCAGTCATGTTGCCATGAGAGGAAGTTGTTCACATAACATTGCATTTCTGCAAGGCCGAAACGTGGATTTTTATGGTGGTTGTATATTGCAGTATCGTCAGCATACATGGCGACCTTGCATCTGGCGTCCAATGGGTTGTCGTTAGTGAATAATATGAACAGAAAGGGGGACACTATTGCCCCTTGTGGGACGCCGACCCGCATCACTCGCTCTCGAGAGGAGGAGCGGCCCACTTGGACGTAAAACTGCCGTTTTTCTAGAAAACTGTGCAGCAAGTATAGATAATTTTGAAGAGCCGGGAAATTGTGGTGCAGTTTGTAAATGAGGCCATTGTGCCAGCACCGGTCAAATGCGGCTTCTACGTCCAGAAATAGCGCCAGCGTTGAAGCCCCATTGTTAAATTGCTCTGTTACGTCATCAGTTAGTCTGAGGAGTTGTAGTTCAGTGGAATGTCCTTTTCTAAAGCCAAACTGTGAATTTGAGAATTCATGTGTTGCCGAGACTTGTTTTTGTAGCCTCGAAAGGATATATTTTTCAAGTAATTTACCAATAGTAGACAAAAGACTAATGGGGCGGTAGTTTTGCGGTTGTCGGGTGCTTTTCCTGTGCTTTGGGAGCATGATAACCTTGGCTCGTTTCCAAGTAGAGGGGAAATAGCCTTGCTGCAAATAGGCGTTAAATATCTTTGCTAGTAACACCGGGGCTTTTCTCGGGAGATGCTTAAGTTCCTCATTAGCCTCGGATGGGTACGGCTATAGTTACGTAACCGAGCTAGATAGCTCCACGTTAACGTGTGCGATTCGCATGGGTTCCAATCCCGTGGACCGACAAATCAGACTGGGATTTTTTCGCGGTTTGCCTCAGTCACTAGGGCATATTTAATACCACGATAAATAAGTTTCACCTTAATTTGAAGAAAAGCATTAGTGTAAATGAAAAGTAAATAGTAATAATGAATGGGTGCCATCTATCTGCAGATAACGTACGCAGACGACTGGATGCAGGACCCTCTAGATTAACGGACCTGACCCTGGCATCCCAGTTGTACAAAAATGGCGTCGGCTGGTGGGAGTGATTTCTGAGGTGTTTCCATACGCTGCTTTTCATATTATTTTATATGTCTTCGAGTTATTGTTTGTTATAATAATTGCTATGTAAGTTTGTCTTCATATTAGCAAAGCGAGTGTTTGAAAACTTTTATTTGGGCAGTATAGGGAACGGGAATAAATCTAATAGCGTGTTGACTGTGCCGTGTGCTATCCACATGTTCATGTTTATTGTGTTCCATCTAGGACTATGGCTACATTAGCCGTATAGTGTGGTTAATTTATCTGTTTGCAAGTACAATGTGTCACGATTACAGTGGTGAGAGGCTGTTGAAGAAAAACTGTTCCAGTAGTGTATGTTATTGTAGTCATACTCAACCTAACCTCAAACATCACAATGCTCCGTAACTGTTGCATTCCCGGATGCAAATTAAAAATCAGAAACTTTCAGTTAAAACAAAAGGTAAATTACAACGTAAAGCTTCTAAATTCAGTATTTAATTACTATAAATTGCAGCGTTATGTGTGTTAGTTGCCGGTGTATATATAACATTGTGAATAGTGAAAGACAATAATTTCGAGTGAACTCAATTAATGGCATCTGCAACACCAACAGTTTGTTTCATGTTAGTAGTATGCTGCTTGTATTTATACATTATCTTTTCTCTTTGTAATTTAAATGTGTAGCTGTAGTTTAGAAGAAATGTGTTATGTTGCTGCATGTAAAACTGTAGACTATAGCAAAGTTTGGTAAATATTTACAAAATCGGCCGCTCGAGAAAACGAACGAAACATAGTGCAATGGATGAAGTTTTTATTCCTGATTACGATCTTATAAGTTTTATTGTGCGCTCAAGCTTCGTGTTTTATTTATGAGAAAATTTCGTGCGTGCGATGAAGTGGTTTTATTTCGCTTATGCGGCGAATATTTAGCTAATAAATGTGTATAAATGAGTGTAATATATGCTACAATGATTGATATGCATTTACGTTGAAATGATTGCATGAACACTGCCCAAATTGTAGATATTTCGATAACAGGACCCTGTCACCCCACTCATATGCATACACTAACCTAACCTAACACAATGTTGCTTTGCAATGCTGATTTAAGATTACGTATTTCACATATTTCATTTACAGTGCTGTTTTACGGTTATTATTTTTAATATTTGATCTGCTTTTGTGGATTCCCCCTGTAAAATAAAGTGTCATGAAGTGCTGAGTAATATGTTGTTGCAAACTGAGTAATCAAAAGTTTTCAGTAATAGTAAAAGCAAATTTCCACCCTAAAGCTTTTGAATTTAGTAGGTAGCTAATTATTCTAAATGGTAGCATTTGTATATCAGCCATCCAGTATAGTATGTTTTGTGTAGGTATATAACATTATGTACATTGTACAGGTGTGACAAACAGTGTAAACAATGATTAATAATTGAGTCAACTCAATGTCAACACTTCTGTTTTATTTAAGCAACATGCTGCTTGCAGTTTTGTCTATCTTCTTTGTAATTTGAGTGTGTAATGCAGTTACATAATGGCATGTAAAACTGTAGATTGCATGAATGATATTCAAGGTTATATATTTCATTGCCCATGGGTTATCGTTTAATATTAAATGTCATCCTTTTTTGTTTACTTGAGGTTATGTTTAAGACAGTGTTTTTGTGTTTAACACAGGCCATATTCACAAAATAGGCGTGTTATTACACAATATTTTTATTTTACTGCGTTGAAATCGTAGCCTGTAGACGAGTTGTTTATAAGTAGTTCCCACCACATAGGCCGCCATCTTGAATCACAGTGTCAGGTCCGGTATTTAGGAGGTCCTGCTGGATGGCACCGTAAAGCCATCTGTTGCCAAGAGGCGGAGCTACGTTTGCGCTGTACTTCCCTCTATGGACTTCTGACGAAGCACGATGGTATGGATAGGGATGACCGCCATTCTGCGATTATCTCCTAGCAGGGCCATCGTGGTATTAGTACGTAGTTAAACCGACGTAAAGAAGTAGAGAAACACCACTTTTACGTAGAAGCATTTAAATGTCCACTGTTGTCTCGCCAATCTCTAAAGCTATGCCTATGCCCCTCTCACTAAAATGTTCTCCGAACATTTTCTAATTCAAACTTTGAAATTTGTGGCACTTGAGGTATTCTTATGGAAAATGAAACGTATATCTTGAGTTTTCTGGCTTTGGCCCATGTAGTCCTGTTTACTCTGGATGACTTTTGCGTAACTGATAAACTGTGAGAGATGTACCAGGTCTTACTGTGCAAAAAAAATGTAGATCTTGTTAAAACACACAATTTATATCTGAATGGCTTTTTTAGTGGAGTGGCCCATTTCGGAGATGTTCCTTGTTGTTTGTGTCAGTTTCGGAAAGCTTGAGATTTCATTGAGTGCAACATCGTTGTTCATTTTTCTGTATGTTAGTCATGCAAAGAGAATGGAATATCCAAGCTTTAAAGGATCTGACTGTTGCTCAAGGCCTACTGTATTCCCATATTCCCCTTGTACCTACAAGAAATAAGCAATAAGATAATTTGTACAAATTATTATTTATTTATGCCAACAAACTTACTGTTGGTGTTTTTAAGCACACAAGCCGTGTGTGGGCGCGGTTAGAGGGGTGGAGCTGGAACTGGAAAATTCAATGCCACAGACCTTCCGCCTGGCAAGCGGAAGGTCTGTGGTTCAAATCCCAGTTGTGGCATTGAATTTTTGAGTTCCGGTTCTGCCTCTCAAGCTTTGCCCACACACGGCTTGTGTGTTTGGGGACACCAGCGGTAAGTTTGTTGGCATAAATAAATGGTAATTATCATCTGAAGGTTATTTAATCCTAGGATATAAAGTACTTACAATAGTAAGTCACCATTGGGGTAATTTGTCTCTGATATGAGACTGCCTTTGTGGTTTACCAGGAGAAATACAAACTGGTTTGAGAATTTAATGCCATTCTGGCAGTTTGTCACAATAGCTCAATGGTTAGAGCAGCCGCCTGGTAAGCGGAAGGTCTGTGGTTCAAATCCCAGTTGTGGCATTGAATTTTTAAGTTCCAGTTCTACCTCTCAAAATTTGTACAAATGTTTATCTCAACTGACACGAGGGAGATGTGGTAATAGGAGTTTGTAAGAGTGGTTGGTGCAAGGGTGGGGAGGGTCATGTGAGTGCAACACATCAGACTTTTTCTCTTGTTGCTGCCGTCACACCCTTCCTTTCATCATCACTCCCCTGGCTGATTCAGTTTCTGCTGATGTGTGTGTCTCCTATGTTCTTGGCAATGATGTAACTTCTGGGGTAACAGTTTCTGTCATGTCCTGCGCCTGTTTCCTGCCAGTTAGTCTTTGGAAACTCTGTATTTGCTGATACGACATGTAGTTCTTGTAGATAATTGCATTTTTGCTGAATTATTTCCTCTTGAGAGTCCACTGCTCCATAATCTCTCTTGTTGCCCTTGGCAATATTGTACACACTTACTCAGGGGTCTCCGTCTAGGGGATATTTGTGAATGGCGACCGCAAGGTACCCAAGCTGAGCAGAACATTACTTCCACTTACTGGTGTTTTGCTCCTCACTGTAACTTTTCTATCTGACCTTACCTTGGTCATCTCTTGTTCTCTTCCGACCCCGTTGCTATTAGGGTTCCTGAGGGCTAGGGAGTCTTTATTTTACCAACCTCTACATTTCTCTAATTTCTCTATAAACTCTTAACCCCTAACATGCTGACCTGTCATGGCATGTATACGTCCTCTGATTGGTAATCAGAGGATATGGTCGGTGAATTTATTTTGATAATTCTCCCGGTCAGGTCGGTGAGACCCGTAAACCAACGACAGGTGTGGTCCTCCAGACATTCTGGGGGTTGTGAGAGAGCAATGTGGCCGCCAAAACATAAAAATATGGTGCTCTCTAAAAAGCGGTTACTATTACTGCTAAGTCTCTTCAGTATTTATGTTGAAAAATACTGGAGAGCAAGAGGATTAATGACTTCATTGTCAGAAATCCAGCATTAGCTAACAACATGTTTAAAAACCTCCGACCTACAAGAAGTTCTGTCAGAAAAAATAATTACTTGATATACCGCGTGGGAATATATTCTTTTTTAAACTTAGGTTTTCAAACCAGTATTCTGAAAAATCTAACAAGAAAGAATACATAAATCTATTAGTGTGCAAAATGTTATTGTTCTAACTGAAATACTTTGAGAGAAATAGAACATGAAATTTGTAAATTTAACATGGTGGAGATAGAGAAATCAGATACCTGAATATACCTCTTAAAAACTTCACTTCCGAAGCCTGTGTTTTACTGTGTTGCTTTTTAGTTAATGTTCAAGTCTCACTAGCTTATGCCACTATAGGCACAGCCACAACCTTAGAAACATTTAATTTTGTTTCTCTACGTGTGGTTGGGTGTGGGTGTGGGGTAACGTTGAGGGACACCTTGACCCACTGCGACCCCGGCATGCATCTATTGCGAGCTACCACCACACCCCGTGGGGAAGGAATGAGGAGTGAGACCAAAGGCTTGTCAGAGAGCGGAGTCAGCGAAGCCCAGAGATGCACAATTACAGATATTTACACCTAGTGCGCAACCGAAGTCGTTCCTCCATCCGGGCTGAGGGCGACGAGGCGGCCCTTGCGCCCCAGGCAGCAACTTCCAGGTAGCGCCAGGGAAGGGCAAGTTAACTACGCTATCTGTCCGTATTCGCTAGAACCTAACCGCTACGAATCAAACTTGAAAGATGACAAGGGAGGTAAGTGAGAAACGAAGGGAAAGAAATCCGTGAAGAGATTAACGCACACCAGCATTCATCTAAGCGACATTGGTGAACCACGTAAAAATCCCATCTCACAGTGCGCGGCCACGGGGATCGAACCCGCAACATTCCGAACGCGGACCACAGACATTACCGCTTGAGCCATCCCGCTCGGTTATTTCTTACGTATTTTGTTTCTGAATGTTCTAGCGCAGAAGACCTCTTCAACGCTACCGCCTTGTAGTTAGGTATTGAATTATCAAGGGCTAAAGGAAGACAACCTTGAGTAAAAATTACCGGAAGTCATGAACCGTGAGAAGGCAATTCCTTCACATGACTACAGGGTGGTAATCCATAGTGGGGAGATTTCGTTACTCAAAACCCTCAAAGAAATCAGCCGGATGGACGATCCAAGTGAAGGATAAAAATTTGGATAAAGTCATGTGATTGCAAATACTTCAGCTGTTGTAGGACACTATTCTATTCATCATTATAAAGGTCCACCGTGTCGTACAAAAATGGCTTTCTCTACTCACTCAGGTACAAAGTGTTCTTGCAAACGCTTATTCTTCTGCCTACTTCCTGCAATTCAGGCAGACATTTCCAGAAATTATTTCCTCACACACTTACTTAGAACTACAAGGGAATATAGGAATACAGTAGGTGTGATACTCAAATATTTAAGAGTTGCTTGCTATGTGACGCTTTAGCTAGAAAGTTGTCTATCATGGTGGGCGTGACGGTAATGCTGCTGAGGTTCAGCCTGAATCTTTTTGCCACGTACCCATTCTCAATAGGGTTTAACAGCCGATATTGAAATTGTATGGAATGGTTGTTTAGGGTTGTTTAGTTTTAATTTAGGTAGATGCAGATTTAAGAGGGAAGCCTATTGGTCCTTGAGTCATTCCACAGAATACAGCAGTGCCTGCACCCTGGTGTATTCAAAATATGCTGAACATGATAAATTTTTGGTTTTGCTCGAGAAGATGTTGAGAGGTGAACAGTCCTTGAGTGGGCCTAAACATGTAGTTCAAACTTAGCTGCTGGCGGAATGGCTCCTGCGCTATCTGGTATGTCCAAAATTACTCAAAGCGACGTAGCTTTAGTACATCTCGGACTTCAGCATGGATTACAGTGATTGCGGTGGTCACCTACGTCCACGCGGAAAGCTAGACCGTTGTCCAGCTTAACTCATAAGTAGGTAATGAGTTTTTCCACTCAATCCTTCGTCCTTAGTATTGGAATGTGAAACAGTCTGCGTGGGTGTGATACCTGGTTAGGAGAATGGCGTGAATCGTGCCTGCATTAGTGAATATTCGCCAACGTCTGCACCACTCTTGGACGAAGTGAAGGCATCGCTTTAATGGTTTGAAGGCACTGAAAATATGTTCGTTGGTGTAGAACAGCAACCCGTCATCAGCATTTTTAGCTATATTGACTTGCGAATGTGTTGCAAAATCTGTTACATAGACGCTAAATAAGGTGGGGATAGCACAGAGCCCTCGAGGACTCCGTCTCTTATTTGCCAAGCGTGGATATTTTTTCCCGCGACTGTGACCTAGAGAGTGCAGTGTCTGAGGAAGCTGAGTAAGATATTGAGGGCTTGTATAGCTAGTACCAGTTGGATGAATTTGCAAAGGAGCCCCGCGTGCTAAGTCGTTCAGAAGGCCTTTTCCACGTCCAGAGATACCGGAGCAATGAAGGCGCGTTCCTGGAAACACAGAGTGGCGGATTCCACCACACGCAGTATTTGCTGGGGACTTGAATATCCAGCACAAAAACCAAGCTGGTGATTCGTGATTACTTTAAATTTCCAAGCAGAAGGAACAAGGGGTTAGGAGGATACTCCCGAGCGCTTTCGAGAGAACCGCTAGCTGGAAAGGTGTACGGGGTCTTTTCTGGACTTCAAGATGCAAATCACCCAGGTTTCTCTCCACTCTCTCGGAAGATGGCCAAGGATGTGATACATGTTGAACACACTAGGCAGAAAAACACGGTGTTGAAAGGAAGGCGGCGAAGCGTGGGAGGGGTCAGCCAGACAGGACCCGCCGTCTTTTTAGGTTCGAGACGCTGGAGTGCGCCATGCAGTTCACTTGGGTGGGTTACCGGGAGCCGTTTGTGTTATGACAGGGGCCTCAGAAGCATTGACGAACCTCATGGCGGACACGTTCGGGGCAAAGTCGTCTTGGGGATTTCGTGGACACATGGTACGTTCAAGCTAGTTGGCAAATGTATTTGATTTGGGCTGGAGTTCCTACGTCACGCCTCGGGTACCCTGAAGGTGAGGTTTATTGACCTCGACGGTTGCGGAGGTTTTTGGCGATCCTCCACCCTCCTCACTCCCTAGGCTAGTTATCTTGTGCTCCCAAGGTTGCACTTGGTACTCACGTAGACGGACTGGATCAGACTACGCAAGTGGCTCAAGATGGCTCTGTTATGGGGCGTACGGTGTTGCTGTTAGTCTCCGTGCCGCCCAGAAACGGCTCATTAGTAGGAATAAGTCTAGGAGCAGGTCATCCGGATGTAGGCATGAAGTGTCAGGTTATGGGCTGTTCGTGTCACTATAGAAGTGAAGGATGAGACCACCGCGTCTATGGTTGGGATGCCTATGACTTCGGAATTGGGTGGAATAGAAATGCGAAGGCAGTTCCGTATATCCTCCCAGTCAACTGCTCGAGTTTGAAGCGAGTTATCGTGATTGGCAATCCGGGGTTATGGTAACACTGCAGTGCGTTGATTCACATGAGGGAAAGCAGAACTGGGAAATGCTTCATGAACGCGAAGTCAATTACTGAAGGTAGTCGTCGACCTCGGGGACGGAGAATGGGATGTCATGGACCCTGCATTCGAAGTTCAGGCTCCGCGTCAATGAGACGAATGATTGCACTCCTTCTAGCATCCGCCCGATGACCATAATGACAACGCTGGTGTTTGGCATTGAATTCTCTATCCGGGATGGCACTGGAATGTAGGGCAAGGATAGAGAGTCGTTGGGCATCAACTGCCTTCCGGGACGATGGCACACAGAGGCTTTGGTAAAACCGTGGTGCCGTGAAGGTCCAAAGTGGCTGCGTCTAAGATGGAGCTGGATTGGGCGATGGAACACCTTTCTGCCTAATGGACACCTCAGTTTCACAGCTAGCACGACCTACACGAACTGTTCTATAGCATACTGATAAGGGTGTTTGGACGATGTGTTTCACCGATTAAGATGACATCCAGGGCATAGGAACGTGCAAAATGATAAAAGTCGCCCCCTAGGCTGAACAGCTCACAAGCGTTGCAGAACACTAACCGAAACGGGGTGCGAGACCTAATTCCATTGGCCATCCTGTGCACGCAGGACAATGGAGGTTAGGACGACTTCCTCCATTGCGATCAACATTGTTCCCGCCCGGTCGCTGGTGTAGAAGAATCTGGCAATCAACTTGCAGACCTGCCACCCGTAAGACTGCACCCACCTCATTGGATCAGTGAAATCGAAATCAGGGAATGGGGTGGTGGAGCTTCTGGGGGTATACTAGTGCTCTTCCTTCAGCCGTTTCTTCCCCTTGTTGAGGCGTATCAGTTTCACTCCCCTTCGCCGAACTGGATGCCTGTGGCCCTGGAGCTGACTGATTGTTTTGGTCCCCTAGCCGGTGTTCTCGAGTTTGTTTGGGCTGCGTGTGTTGCGAGCTTGAAATATCTGCGGAGGAGTCGGAAGAGGCTGTTCTATATAGACTTATGACCCTTTAGGAGGTTGGACCAGATGGTGTGTCTGCTGGTGTGTCTGGTGTTGTCTCTGTGTGCTGTAGGTGGAAGGTGGTCCCAGATCACAGCATCCTATGTGTCAGCTGAGGGAGCGTGGAGGTAATTACTGCCCTCCTCGTTGGACTTCCACCGTAGCTACATACTCGCTCTTGCTCTTAGGATAAGTGGGCTTGTCCCTGAGAGGGCAAGGACGGCCTTCCTTTGGGTCGGAAGTGCTGCAGCGAAGACAAATCAGGTTGCCGCGGGAGAAATGACTGGGATGGTTGCAGCCTAGACACCCGTGGCATTGAGGGGGGCCCACGAGAGCTCCTCGCTTCCCCGACCATCACCCCTGGTAGCATAGGATTGTGACTCCATCAATCGTCACCTCGGGGTCTCTTGCTCCCTCATCCACAGATAGGAAGAGGAGGATAAGCGACTTGTCTGGGCTATTCAATGCTGACCTGGTGAACTCGCTCATCAGGCGGAGATGAGTAGGGTAGTGCGTTGACGGTGGAGAACTTCAATGTCATTCACAGGCGTGTCCAGCGCCACCACCGGATGAACTATGTCCCTTGCCTTGTCAAGGCTTAAGGTGAAATGGAAAACCTGTTTTTCCTCCAGTGCTGACAGGAGGATCTTATAGTTCTGCACCTGCCTTTTCTGGAAGATATAGAAGCTTTTGCTCCTCGCCACCAAGCATGATCCGCAGAGCAGGTGTGATCTTCTTAAGGGTCCATGCCGTGAAAGTTACATATGATCACAAGCATTATGAGCCAACTGGCTGCTCGCTCCGGCTGGGATGTGGTGCCTTCTATGGTCAGTTTGGAGAACTACCGGTTCTTCTTCCTCCGGCGGACTACCACATGGAATTCAGCCTCGTCGACTTCCGTGGAGATGTCGGATGATTTAGCTTCGTTCTCCTCCCTCCTAGATGAGACGAATGTCCCATTGGTGTCTGAGAACTCCGCGTTACTCTCGACGCTGGAATGGTTACCCCTTGGACTCTAGAATTTGGTCTAACCGTGGAGAAGGCTCGCGGGAAGGTTTTTTGTGTAACGTTGTTGCCAAACGCTTGGCGACGTAGATTGTTAGCTTCCGCGGCAGGGTCACGGCTGGTGGGAAATAAGCACCAGTGCTGGTGCTAGGTACTGCTGTGTCATCAGCAGGTCTGAGCCGACTCTCAGGACGAGGTTTAGATTATGGAGTTGTTGAAAGGTTGGGTTAGGTATTTTGCCCTGCATCCTAAGGCACACTGCACCCTAGAAAACCAGGTTGACCCCTTATCTGCAGCAGCGGGTGCTGAGAAGCTTAACCAACAGATTACCGGCCTCCCTACGGGTTCACCTGTTTTATCCCGGCCAAGGACGTTTGCTATGACCTATAGATCAAGCGCTACTGTTCTGGTTGAAGGTCAGCGTGGATGGCTGGTTGACCAATGTCGTTATTTGTTCTATTACTGCTTTCAGCAAGAAGCGTCAAGCACAGTTGATGGTCTCTGTAGCAGGCCAACCAGTTTGATTGCCGCCAAACAGGATGTCGAGTTTAACCGAGAAGTAGGACAAAGCTGCGGAGCATTCACTTTACTGCGTCCATTATTCTGACCTCCATTGACGAAGTGACTGAAAGACTCCGTTCTTTCTGAAACGACAGAAAGGGAGAGAACGAACGCCTTCCCGTTTTGAAATGCAAACCAATAATTCCACAAGGTAAATGATGATATATTGACTAAAACATACGACACAAAAATATTCTGTCAAATAGTATTTTTATAATATCAGTGACCTCCGGGATGTGGATGATTATTTTCTCTCTCTCTCTCTCTCTCTCTCTCTCTCTCTCTCTTTTTTTTTTTTTTTGCATCATGACGGGTGTATTGGAAGATCTGTACTTATAGAACGGGTGTGACGGACAGTTAGCCTATCCATATTATCCTTCTCCGACATGAGTCCACAGAGGAAGTAGTGCATGGCAATTGTCCCTCCGCCTCTGTGTCAGGCAATGGCATTAGGGTGCCATCCACTCCATCTGTAGATGCATATACAGTTTTAACCTTCCAGGTGTTATTCCCGTACAATAGCATCTTGCTTTGCCACTAGCCTACGGAGCGAGCACTGTAGGACAGCTGCACCTCTGCCTCTGTAACGATAGATGGCATTAGGGTACCATCCAGTGTATCTGTTTATATTAGCTGTGGATAGATGCCACGACATTCACTATAACCATCTATTTATCATTCATACTACGTTTTAGACTTAAGATGGAACGTTGGGTCGTACTATTAAATATGCAATCCGATATGCAATTTGCAATGAAGGAGGACTCTGAAGAAGTCCAATCAGATTGATCTGCCCAGAGGACTTGTAAAGGAGACCTCCCAGATTCAGATTATTTTATTAAAAGAATTTTGTCTGGTGCTGGTTCATGGGGCCCAGCGTACAGACTTAATTTATCATTGGATTACAATTTTTTTGATATTTACAACAAATATACATTGGGTTTTAAGAAAACCCATACAGTGACCCTCTTTTGGGCCACCGAGAACAGTTCTCTTGTGTATAGTTCTTGGGTATGTGTTTATATTTTGTTTTTGTCTTTTTTCGCTTTTTTCTTGCTATATACATATTTTTTTTACACACATGCATTCTCTCATTCACTCTGGCATATCATGTGATATGCCCTCATGCACGCACACACATATACATACACGCACGCACACTGGGCACTTCAAGTGAGCGTCCCGCTCGCACATGTTTGCTGGGCACACGTAACTATGCGTCCCAGCATTATAACAAAGGACTATATACACACGTTAACTATATACACTATATATACACTATGTACACTCCGCGGTTATCCTGGGCGGGGCAGGGTGCAGCTCCTGACCTGTTCCCTGGGGTGCAGGCCTCTAAGGTAGCGTGTGTGCGGCCTAGGGCCGTGTTTGCGTGGACGCGCATCAGTCGGTGAGCCGAGTGACGTTTAAAACATTTTAATACGAGCATGTTTCCGATGCTTCGGCTCACCTTTGCCGGTATTGGCAATGACATAATTGTCGTGGTTTCTGATGCGCGCCCACGCGGCAGTGGCTCTTTTTGTAATTGCCTCGGGTATGGATGGGGTCTGGGTTTCTTGGTGAAGGGTTTGATTAGTGGTGGTTAGGATGGGATCAGAGAGGATTTTTCGGAGGGAGAGGTTTTGGAGGGTTTGGATGGTCTTCAGGGCGGCTTTTGAGGCATTTGCCCAGGCCACACACGCGTATAGAACTACCGATAAAATAAAAGCTTTATACAGGACGAGTTTGGACTTCAGTTGCAGCTGTTTGCTGCGGAAGATGGGGGCGTATAACTTTAGCCGCTGTCTGCCTTTGGTGGCGCTATTTTTTATGTGGGTGGACCAGCACATTGTGCGGTCCAAGGTAACCCCTAAGTATTTAACTTGCCGATGGCAATGCAATACCTGACCACCGACCGTTAGGTCCATTGCCAAAGTGTGATGCCGCTTAGAGAAATGAATCAGCTGGCATTTGTTGGGATTAATTTTGATTTTCCAGTCATGTTGCCATGAAAGGAAGTTGTTAACATAACGTTGCATTTCTGCAAGGCCAAAACGGGGATTTCTATGGTGGTAGTATATTGCAGTGTCGTCGGCGTACATGGCGACCTTACATCTGGCGTCCACTGGGAAATCATTGGTGAATAATATGTACAAAAAGGGGGACATAATTGCCCCTTGTGGGACGCCAGCCCGCATCACTCTCTCCCGTGAGGAGGAGCGGCCCACTTGGACGTAAAATTTCCGTTTTTCCAAAAAATTGTGAAGCAAATATAGGTAATTTTGAAGAGCCGGGAAATTGTGGTGCAGTTTGTAAATAAGGCCATTGTGCCAGCACCGGTCGAATGCGGCTTCTACGTCCAGAAATAGCGCCAACGTTGAAGCCCCATTGTTAAATTGCTCTGTTACGTCATCAGTTAGTCTGAGAAGCTGTAAATCAGTAGAATGTCCTTTTCGAAAACCAAACTGTGAAGTTTTTCGAGCAATTTACCAATAGTAGACAAAAGACTAATGGGGCGGTAGTTTTGCGGTGCCTGGTGCTTTTCCCTTGCTTTGGGAGCATAATTATCTTGGCTCGTTTCCAGGTAGAGGGGAAATAGCCTTGCTGCAGACAGGCGTTAAAAATTTTAGTCAGTTGCACCAGGGCTTTTCTCGGGAGATGCTTAAGTTCCTCATTAGTCACTTTGTCTGGGCCGGCAGCTTTCCCATTAGGTAATTTCCTAATGAGCTTGTAAACTTCCTGCGGTGTTATGATGGGTAGTTGTTGCTCTTGCTTCTGCGCCACCCAGGTTTGTACCCATGTCTGTACCTCCCGTTCTACATCTCGGTTGGTAACTGGGTTTTCGCTGAATCTATCTTCAAGACAGTCAGCGAAGACCTCGGCTTTCTCCTCTTCGGAGAAGTGCAGGCCGCCATGAGTGTGCAGCGCCTCAGTTGCGGAGTTGACGTTCGTGGAGACTTTAAATGCCTTTAATAATTTCCACAAGGAAGAATCCGAATGGGTGGTACTCAGCATTTTGTTTTCCCACTGTTCAGTTTTGTTAATTTTAATTTGATGCCGAATGATGTTGCGTAGCCATTTTGCTAGCACTTTATATTCAGGCTGACGGGTGTACCGCCACAGTCTTGTCAAGCGTCGTCTCCGCGCAATGAGTTGCTCTACCTCGGGGTACGTGCAAAAACCGGGTGGTCTTGTGGTGTAAGTGGTAGCGCTTCTCTTGGCCGTGTGTAGCGAGGCAGTGAAGTTTTCAATGGCGACATCTATGTCTGCCTCGCTATAGTATGACAGCCTGGGTTGCGCCATTCCGTGCATTTCCATGGTGAACTTATTCCAGTCGGTCTCAGCCCTCCTTCGAGGCCCAGAGGCACCGGCCGGAATGCCACCCTGTATATCGAAATGCACGGGAAGGCGGTCAGAGTCCAGGCTGTGATACACTGTAAAGTTAACTAAAGGTGTCGCATTTTTTGTTAGTACGAAGTCCAAAATTTCGGGGTCAAAGTGCCCCGATCTGTGCCAAAATGTGGGATCTGGGGGAAGGTGTACCTCTAAGTCGTCATTATCTGTTATAAGTTCAACCAGAAGATTTCCAGCCGCGTTTGCCCGGCGTGAAAACCACCAGGGGTGCCGAGCGTTGAAATCTCCTGCAATTATAACGTGCTCCTCTAAAGCGAGGATTTGTTCGAGGTCATGTATGAAATTTAAGGAGTTGGGGGGCCGATAGAGCGCTACCAGCATCACCGTTTGTTTATTTACACGGGTTTTAAGTGCTGTGCACTCTAACGCTGCCATTGCAGGTAGCGTAACAGAAGCATGAGCAACAGTGTTTCTGAGCAAAATAGCAGTCCCTCCCTCCTGTCTGCCAGTTCTGTCATTCCGAAAGATTTGGTACCCCTGGAGCTTAAAAGTGTGCTCGTGCTGTAATTTTGTTTCGCAAATGAATGCGACATCAATTTTGTTACGCCGCAGGTAGTTTTCAAGTTCGTGTTGCTTCCTGTGGATGCCATCTGCATTCCACAGGAGTGCGCGAGTTAAAGTTATGCCTCCCCTTGAAGTTGCCATTTACTCGAAGAGAGTGGTTCCCAAGCATATGATGGCTTCTAGCTTCTCCGTGGTATCGTTGCAGCTTTTTAATCTTGCGATTATGGGCCGCAACTTTGGTAGTAGAACTGGGAGGTTTAAATCCTTGAAGAGGCTGAAATTTTCTTTCAAACGTCCCAGGTCACTGGTGGGTGCCTCTGAGGGCTGGGGTTGTGGAGGGGGACCATTTGGTGGTTGCTCGGCAGCATTTCGCCCTCCGGCGGCTCCTGCAAAAGAGGTGCCGTTTTGGACCAGGGCCGGGTGGCGGATAGGGCGTGTCCCTGGTTGAGTACCAGGAGAGTTCCTGGCAGCGGCGGCCAGTTGACGGCGGTGGCGTTCCATCTTAAATGTCTCGCACCCCCTGTAGCTGGCAGGATGCGCTTCCCCACAGTTCGCACAGTGGGGTACAGCGTCCTCCTTGGCCTTCTTCGGGCAGTCAGCTAGGCGGTGGAGGCCACCGCAAAGAACACACCGGGAGGTCATGTGACAATTTTTGAATGTGTGGCCTAATTGTTGGCAGTTAAAACACTGCGTGATGTTTTGGAAGGTTTTTAAGACCTCCACGGTGACCATCATATGGCACACTTCTCTTTCCTGTATGAGCTTCTGATTATCGGTAGTTCTATTTACGCTTACCTGGTAATTCGAAAGAGGCCTACCGCGGGACACCATTTGTCGCACCTGAACGCCGGTGTATCCCTTCTGCTCCAGGTCCTCCTTTATGTAATCCACCTGCAGATCTGCAGGCAGGCGTTTGATCACGAAACGCAGGGGCTGGTCGCTTCTGGGTGTAAAGCTGTAGCATTCGACACCGGCGTTCGTCAGGAGCTGCATTGTAGGGACGGCGTCTTGTTTCCTCTGAAGGAAGAGTTTCAGGCAATCCCTTGTTGTTTGTATTTTGTATGAGCCATTGTTGAGTTTATTTCTTAGTAGTTGTAGTACCTTTACTGCCTGCTTTGTGTCCGGTATGATAATCCTGGGTGGCTTTTGATTTTCTTCTGTAGAGGTCGTCGGGGGTGTAGTTGTGGCTGTTGAGGTGGAGGGGACTGGCTTAGGGGGGAGAGAAGAGGGGCGGGTTTTTTTGGGGTCTTCTGGTGTGGTGGGATCTTTGGTTTGTGGAACTGTGTGATGGGATTCTGTTTGGGTGGGGGAAGTGCTGGGAAGTCCGACTCCTCGCGTTCTGCTACCTCCAGTGGTGTGAACGAGTTGCGTAGAGCGAGGGGGTGGGGCGGTGTGGATTGTCGTGACTGCCTCTTGTTATTAGAAGACTGGGGGCGTTCGCCATCAGAGTCGCTGCCGCTGTCTCTTGTTCTTTTCTTCTTGGGTGCCGCTATCTTCCACCCCTCGCTCTGTTTCACCAGTTCGCGCTTCTTTATGGCGTACTGCTTGTAGCAGTACGCGAGGTCCTGAGAGAATTTGCCAAAGTTCATGGACTCTCTTCCACTTCCTTTTTTAGTTTTGCAAGGGATCTTGCCTGCTGCTCTTCCTCCAGTATGCGTGCTTCGTGTTCCATCTCGTCCGCCAATGTGGGTGGGGAGGGCTGGATCTGTGCTGCTGCGGCTCTGGTGGTGTCTATAAATATAGGCGCTGGCGCGCGGCTGTCGGCCAGTTTGCCGCTGGTGCTCGGCTCGGCAACATGTGGTGCCGCTGCTGCCATTCTTTCACTGTCTTGCGCGCGGGGGAACGCCAGGCGCACCCCACGCTATACCTGTCACTAAGGATATCACAAACACTTTCACTGTCACTAACCATAAATTAAGCACTGGTTAGATAATATACACAGGAAAACACGAAGATTATATACACTGTTTAGTCATATGTACAACACTGTTTACACTTCACTTGAAAGAATTGATATGTACACTCCATAAAATAGTTACACAAAATAAACCACTATATACACGTCTGTACACTACACTTTCAATCCTCCCGGGAATGGAGACCTCCCAAATGCGAGCCTCAGACTTTAATCCCGGAGTCATCTCGCCCTACTGTTTGATTATTGGTCTGAATTTGCCTATAATTCTGAAATATGGTGTTGCTATTGAACAATTTTTAAGGATACGGTGTATAACGATTAGCTTTCAACATCTATTACTCCATTTGGTTTCCTCTGTATCTATATACCTTTTTTAACACTATGTACTGCATGTTCCATTACAAAATATAGTAATACTACTCGCAATGTTACACATTATACATATTACACGTTCACAATCCATCTAAGTCTATTGAGCTAATGTATGACAATTCCTGGGTATAATTAGGTATTAGTGCCGGTTTATCAATGTCCATTTTCCGTGTTTAATAATCATTTTTTTTCTGGAAATGAGTCGTTGTTTTTCTAGTTCTGCACATTGAAATAGTAAGTGATCTGTTGATTGTTCTGCGTTTCCGCATGTGCACATAGGACTGTCTTTTATTTTAAAATGATAATAATAACTGTTTATTTTCCCGTGTCCAGTTAAGAAGGTGGTTATGTTTCCAGTCAACGGAAAATTCAATTTCAGTCTGTTTTTCACACTGGGTAGAAAAAATTTTTTCACTGTACCTTTTGCTGTGGTTTCCCATTTGCTTTTATGTTTATTGCTTGGAGTACACTTAGAGCTACACTGAGTCGTTTAGGAGAAGAACAAGAGCAAGTGCCAAGCCGCGGAGAGAGTAAACACAGCTCCTCAACAGCCACCCAAGGTAGTGGCAGAGAATTCCACTGAGGCAGCTCCGACACCAAGGGATACTGCTGTTACAGCCGATCCACAGGTAGTATCTGTGCTACCCACTGCACCCATGCCCCCCTCCCGGCTTTAGGGGGAACGCTCTCGCAGGCGGACCTGGAGGAATTTCAGGACCTAACCCTGTGGTTCAATAATAGAATAAACACTGCAGTTTGAAAGCCCTAATCTGAGCCCCATGCCGAAGCATGCCTTACTGGTCCAAACTTTGGCCTAGCTGTTACCTAACTCAGCCAAGTAATCGCCTCCAGACTTGTCCGCAGACCATTTAGAGCTGCGTTCTGAAACGCAAACGCAAACGCAAACGCAAACGCAAACCCAAGCCTCACTGAGATTTTACAATCCTATAGAATTGACATTCTAATGGTCTGTGAAACCCACTTGGATGCTGCAACCAAATTCTCGCTGCCGACTTAAGTCACCCATCGGTCTGACCGGGGGGTGGTACAGCCATCTTCATGAAGAATCACAACACACATACCTCCTTTCCTCTCCCACCACTACAACACGTGGAGGCCTGCGCCATTAGGCTTGCCATTGGCGGCGTGGAAACGGTATTGGTAGAAACATACGACCCTCCTGATAACTGCTTCTACGAAGCAGATATTAACACCCTCCTGAACCTACACCCAGCAGTATGTATCGCAGACGACCTCAACGTGAAACATGCACATTGGCATAGCCGCGTCAGTAATGCCAAGAAGCGAGGGTTTTACCACTTGATCAGCGGTAGCCCAAGCGTACTTGCACATGAATCGAGAGAACCTACGTTCCATCCGGTCCGAAGGAGGCCGGATGTGCCCAACATCATACTCACCAAGAACATTCCATTCCATCTAGACCTCTCAGAGGGTCAGCGAGCTGGACTCTGACCATGACCCAGTACTGGTGGATTCCAACGTTGACTTGCCAGCCTTGGTCACTCCAGACTGGACATACGAGGTCAACTGGGATGCAGCCATCATGGAACGTAACCAGTCTGTCGACCTGCGTTCGCGTATCGATTCCATCGATGCACTGGAGGCGGCAGCCACCGCATTCTCCCAACACATCCGAGATGTGGTATGTGCAGCTTTTAAAGCCAAAGCAACTGTTCTCAGGATCTGGCAGCGTTTTAGCCATCCCAGGATACAGGCAGTTTACCACACCGCAAAACAGCCTGGGAAAACGGATGGCAAGTGTAGATATTTCACAGAAACAACCATGGCAGATAATCAGGTCCCTTGGAAAGGACAAAAACACACATCAGCATCCTCTACAGGGCACTCGCCGGAGGCTCTCTTTTGCCCCAAGATAAAGCCACAGATTTCGCAGACCATCTGGAGTCTCAATTCAAACCCTGGGAAGATGTCCAGGACGAAGACTTTACTGAACTCGTGAAGGCGACGGTGGACTACCTCTACGAGACACCTCCGCCGCCATACGCAGAGATCCATATTCCCTTATTCACCCCAAGACAGGTGGCTTCTCATGTCAAAAACTTAAAACCCAACAAATCTGCGGGGCATGATGACGTCACGGCGCCCATGCTCCAGCACCTTCCCCATAAGGCCGTAGTCCACCTGACGAGGATTTATAATGCATGTCTGCATCTTCGCTACTTTCCAACTTGCTGGAAGGAGGCAAGTGTGGTCTGCATTTTGAAGCTTGGCAAGAACCCGGTCTTTCTTTCAAACTACCGTTGCATTAGCCTACTACCCATCGCTTCAAAAATATTTGAACGATTGCTCCTATCCCGCCTGACTCCTCTTTTTGATGAAGGGCAACTCATCCCGGATCATCAGTTCGGTTTTCGTCATGGACATTCCACTACTCTACAGCCACTGCGTCTGATTGAGAAGGTTGCCCTAGGTTTCCAGGAAAACTTCATAGCAGTCGCGGTGCTTTGGATGTAGAAAAGGCCTTTGCAACCACATGGCACCAGGGGTTACTGTACAAACTCAGGGAGGCAGAAATCCCTCCCTCCTACCTCACCCTGATTGGTAGCTTCCTACGGGATCGCACTTTTCGGGTGCGGGTGGAGGGGAAGTTATGCTCGGTCAGACCCATAGCGGCTGGAGTACCGGAAGTTAGCGTGCTATCGCCGTTGCTCTTCGCTGCCTACATATCTGACCTACTCGTGGAACCTCATACTGTTACGTGCCAGTATGCAGATGACGTCCTCGTGTTGGCACAGAACAAAAATGTTCGGTACTGCTTCCCTCCACTACAGCGACAGCTTAACGCCATCGGCAGGTGGAGTGAACAGTGGACAATGGCCATTAACCCGCAGAAGAGTCAGGCTCTACTATTGGGCAAAGTTCGAAACTGACGGCCGGGTGTATCCTTGGCACTGCTGCGGAGAAGAATCCCCTGGGTTAACTCTGCAAAATACCTGGGAACACTGCCCAGCTACCGCTTGCCCAAGGACGCCCTTGGCTGGTAACTACCGCTATCCCCTCAAACACCTGAAACCACCAAAGGCACTTCACACTTGACACCACCACACCCTTCACCTAATCCTCTCGGTTTCCTGTCACTGGCACTGCATTGCTCGATGGTGCCATAAGCGGCCGACGAAATAAGGAGTAAGGCAATGGTCGCTCGGGTGGCTAGACTTCCAAGATAGGACACATGCCACCGCCAGTGACAACATAGGAAACTAACCTGCACCATTAAGGACATTATACCAAAGCTTGTAGAATAGACATAACCTTTACAACCTCACGGGTAAGTCCGTCTTAAACGGATAGGGACCGTGGCCGCTTTACCATCCGCCTGGGTTAACTCAGGCGACTTGTATTTGCTCCTGGACTCCTGGGTGGTTTACGGTCGTAACATACTGGAAGTTCGCTGTTTTCCGCGCCCTGTTTAGCCAAACTATCTGCTCTCTGGTTCCCGAGGTTCCCATTTTGTGCCTTGACCCACGTGTAATGAATTTGCCATTTCTAGCTGTTGCACTTGATTGTTTGTACAGTGATCTTGTAGTGTTGACTATCTATATATCTGTATCTATCTATATACACCTACACAAAAATGTAAAATGAAACTATTTCTGCACACGTTTATGTCTATTTACATGATTGTTTATTTAAACATTTGCAAAATTACAATCTGTTCAATAGTTGAACAATAAGTAACAATGATAACATATTACTTTTACAAACTATGGCCCATTGGCCACAAATTTGCTTATAATTTGGGTGCAAATCTGCACTGAAATTCCAAGACTTGGTGTCTCGGTAGTCGGCTTGTTGTGCTGCTCCTGCTGTTGTCAAGTAGATTTATTGCCAGCGTGTTGGGATGACTGTAGAGACGCTTTTGGTAGGACAGGCTGTATGCTGCGATTTCCTGTTTGATTGTTGGGAGTTTAAAATCATGGTAGATGTACTTATTACCGATGTACCAGGGGATCTTAGCAATGGTTCGCAGAGTTTTGGTTTGAAAACGTTCTAGTATTTCGATGTTTGAGTTGCTTGCTGTACCCCATAGTTGAATTCCATATGTCCAAATTGGTTTCAGTATAGTTTTGTAGATGATTAGTTTGCTTGTCACTGAGAGTTGTGATTTAGGTCCAAGAAGCCAGTGCATTTTGGAATATTTTAAATTTAACTGTTTGCGTTTGGTGCATATGTGTTTTTTCCAGGTGAGTCGTCTGTCAATGTACATCCCTAGATATTTCACGTCTTGTGCATCTGGAATAATCTGATTGTTAAGAATAACAGGTGGACATGAGCGTTTACGCAGTGTAAATGTTACGTGGTGAGTTTTAGATTCATTAACTTTAACTCTCCACTTATTAAGCCAGATTTCGATGTCAGAAAGATGGTCTTGTACAATTTGGGAAGCAGTAGTAGGATCTTCATGAGCTGACAGAATGACTGTATCATCTGCAAAAGTTGCTATAGTTGTGTTTTCTTTTGTTGATAGGTCAGCAGTATACAGTATCTATAGAATTGGTCCCACTACACTATATTGTGGTATGCCTGACTTAATAGGATGAAGTTCTGTAAGACTATCTTGGAAGTTTACTTGAAAATATCTGTTTTCTATGTAAGATTTTAATAACACATAAAAATGATGTGGCAAAGATTCCTTCAGCTTAAACTTTAGTCCAGTATGCCAAACTTTATCAAATGCCTGACTAACATCAAGAAATACTCCTGAGCAGTACTGTCGTCGTTCAAATGCGTGGTTAATCACTTCAGTTATTCGATGTATTTGTTCAATTGTGGAGTGTTGGGGTTGGAATCCAAACTGGAAGCTGGGAATCAGTGAAGAGAGAAGTGAGGTTTCAGTTTAATGAGAAGTAACTTCTCAAATAATTTAGAAAGCACTGGGATCAAACTAATTGGTCGGTAAGATTTTACTTCATGTGAAGGTTTTCCTGGCTTTAGAATGACTATGATCTGTGCTATTTTCCAAGCTCCAGGGAAGTAACCAGTCCTTAATATGGCATTAAACATACAATTTATGAATATGACTGCTTTAAATGGTAGCTCCTGAAGCATTCGTCCAGTGATGACTAACAATATATACTTAGTTTGTAGAACGTATATAAATGTAAACCGTAGTTGGTGTAAAAAGCCATGTGTATGTAAGACAAAACATTTTATGTTTGTGTGTTAAAGTGTAAGTCTATGAATTCTTTATTGTAGGAACCAATTTAGATGTGAGTGTAGGCTGCTGAAAATGGGATATTGTAGCTTTCTGAATTTACAGGTTAGTATCGTTGATCTAATCCTATTGTGTAAATGTAGAAAGTTCTATGCAGTGCTCAAAAATGAAGATTTGCTGATAAGTTGAAAATGAGGAATAGAGTAGTTTCATGAACGTATAATTGGTTAATTTTCACCTTGCACTAATATATAAGAGTGCCATTCATGTTGGTCTAACGGTTTAGCTTCTTAAAAATGAGCGAAAATGGCAATTTCGCGATAGGCATGCTTGCAAATATACAATTTCATAATTTTAAAATGCATTTCTTGTATTTTTCTTTCGTCCTTACTAATAATTCACCCAATTTACTAATCTCTTCTGTATTGTTAGGCTTTCTAATTATCATTTTAATTACATCTCTCGGTAATTTCAACCATCTAACTGGTGCCCATTAATCCCTTTATAATTTTGTCTCTTTACAACCCAAAATAAAGTGTAGGTCATTTTCCGTTGCCCCTGATAATGGGCACTTTTGTGGGTTCTTTCTCCTTGATTTCATTGCCCCAGATCTGAGCCATGCCCACCCTTCTCTTTCCAATTTATTACACACTTCAATATGTTTTCCTGCCCCAATCTTTTTTATCTTGCCTGTGCAATACCACGGTTCTCTTATCCCGAATACTGCCAAATATCTCCTGTATATTGTTATCCTCTATTCTCTGATCTCTTTCCAAAGCTTTCTTTCTAAAATTTCTCTGTCCTTCCAAACGTTCCCCATTCCTATTTCGAGTGAAAATAGTCAATTTTCACCCAGATATTAAAACATAAGTTTCAAATTTGTCCCAACGAAGAAAAGATGTTTATTTGTGTGCAGTGAGTTGTAAAATGGAGAAACGCACCTTTTTATCGATTTCTACATTATATGTAGAGTTTGTACAATTATGCTGTGGGACAGCGGGAAAATTACAAAGTTCTAGTGAAATAGTAAATATCTTTAAAGAAGGGTTGCAAAATAAGCGTGTGTAGTGTTTGAAAGTAGACATGATATAATTTCCACTGTGTGGGGTTACAAACAATTTGGTAAAGGTTTGATAGTCATCAAGAGTCTCGCAACATAAGCCCACAAACGTCTGTCTTTACATACATATATATACACAAGGGACGGAAATTTAGGCCACAGCTTGTGTAGTTATTCAGATGTGTAAGTTTGAAAATAAGAGTAGGGGTTGTACTTAAAATAGTACGTAGATACGTTCCTAAGTTAAGCGATGCTGATTTTACAAAAGTTATTGAAAATATTGCACGGATAGACATTTGAAAGGTCCAAGATTGTTTAAGGGCACACCTTAGTTACACACACTGATTTACACATGAAAAATGTCAGTATATTAGAGGTATACTCATAATTTTTAGCTACACATTATACAGTACTAGGGGTACAATATATATGAAAATAAAGTTTGCAGGTTCAAAGCAAGGACACGTAAATTAATACGTAGAAAAAAATTGGTATGCTGATATTCTCTTGGGTGCAGTTATTTTGAAAACCCTCTCTTCTAATGAGTGTAAGCTTATGGTGAACCCAGAAATCAGCATTACTTATAAAATCAGTGAACCAGGGTTTCAGTGTTTTAATTTTATGTCGATAATATTTAATTTTTGTAGTACATAACAGAATTTCTAAATTGTATATAAAATATGGCAAAACTGCTTCACTGATTTTGAAGCTCATATGGTGTTTTTACAGCTCAAAAGTTTGAGCTTGCTAGATACAATAGCTTTGTATAAAATGGTACCTACATGTAAAAAGTTACGTTACGGGAAAATGAAAAAACAAAAAGAACTAAGAAACCAGAAAAGATATGGCAGTGTATAATGTTATTCAAATGTGATTTTGAAAACTGCAAAATATACAAAGGCCGATATATTATATGTTAAATAATGGGGAAACTAATCCCAATTTCGATGGAGAAAAGAAAAAAGTAGACTTTTTTAGCTCGGAAACTACAGTATGACCTTAAAAATAGTGTTATGTCGATTGTGGTCTAGTACTGATTTTATAATACATGCTTTCATTATATTATATTTTGTTAGGTTTCCTATAAACTCATTTAAATATTTTTAATTTCTCACAATGGGCTTCATAACTTGCAGAGAATTGGCAGTGTGTTTTACTCTCTAGTATTCAGAGTCGACCAGCAATTGAGTTCGAATAGCAATGAAAGTTTAAATGGAGAGCGAGTAATTAACACAGGGAATCTATTTAGTGGATGGAAAAGTGAGGATAGTGGCAGACTCTGTTTCATATTTTACATAAAGTTAATCTGGCGTTCTACAGATTGCAGATATTCACAACCACAAACTCAATCAGACACACATTGCTGTTTCATATGCACATCAATATTGTTATTAGTTTGTTTCCACAAGCGCCTCTTCATTCTCCGTAATTTTGTGGTTCTAGAACTGGAATAAGCCACGAAATCTCATTTTGTTAATTGTTTCTCACGAGTCAACCAACAAGGAGAGCAACTGCAACTTCTCAGCGTTGATTCTACTTAACTTCTGATTTCCACTCACAGTAATTTATCTGGTACGAACAGTATAGTTCTTTGGAAAGGGTAGAGTTAGACTACTGCAATGACCAGGATTTGAAACTCGGATCTACCGGTCCAGCTGCTCTAACCATTAAGCTATCATAGCCAACATGCCGATATGACAATAAATTCTCCACACAAGCAGATCTCAAACTCTGAGATAAATCTTAATGGCAATCTACATTATTGTAAGTGCATAAGTCCCGGGCTTCAAGTTTAACAAACTATAAGGTCAATTAATGTAATGTTTTTCCACACAATAGCCGTGTGTAGGAAAAGGTTGGAAAGGGTGCAGCGAGACTGAAAAATTGAGGTTTACTAGGGAAAATGCGGGTAAGCTGGAGAATTTAACGTCATATCGACATGTTAACCATGATATCCTACATATGGCTATTGTGTGAAAAAACACTAATTACAGTATAGTTCTTTGTCTTACTGGTCACAGTTGGTGTGCTTCATCACAAGTGTCCAACTTTGCGAAAGAGAAGAGGTTGGAGTTACCTCCTTTCACTTTATGTGGGCCGTACCACTCACTCAGACGTGTATTGTGTTGTAGTGGTGGTTTGGTTACATGTACCTTTGCGTTTGATTTACCAAAGCACTTTCAAATCTTATGTGCTAAACATTTGTTCATTAGTGACTTCTTCGGTATTGCTTACGTTTAAGAAGTCTATCAATATTTGGCGACAAAGTCGAAGTGCATAGTCTTAGAAGATCTTCCAAGTGATTGTTGCGTAACATATAGCAACTCTGTTCGCAAGCTATTCTTGCAAATGCTTATTTACCTATATACCGCATTGTGATAAAAAACTTTTCAGAAATTATCTTACTCTAATTTTCTTGTACGTGGAAGGGAAATATGGCAATACAGTAGGCTTTAAGTGGTAGTGAAATGTTTTAAGAGCTGGTTACTATGCGATACATTTGAAATTCCGGTCAAGAGATAGAAAACATCGAATAACATATTCCTATTTGATAAAAGTATAAATATTGGCAAATTTAAACAAATATTAAAGAACATCTCGGAATTGGTCCAGTCATAAAAAAAGCTAAGTATTTGACATAGTTTGTGTATTTTAAGGAAATCCACATATTTTATTCAGTAAGCTTTTGTCCGTCTCTTACTGTTTACCATTTATGCAAAAATCATCCGGAATGAAGAGGTCTTCTGAGGACGTTGTTACTTACAACCTGTGTGGAATCGCCATCACAGGATACTGACTGCCTGCCTGGTTGTGATTTTACACGTCACAGAGACTAGCTAACGCACCCTCTAACTGAAGAACGAAGGTGGGGAAGCAACAGCTAATTACGTAAGCTGCTCCAAAGAGACAAGGTTGGACATTGCTGCTCTATCGTGAGCGAGCGAGATGCTGACATTCGCGAGGTCCTGATGTTCAACCTTTCACCCGGCCACCTTGAGTTTGAGTTTTTCGGGGTTTACTCATGTAACCAAAAAACTACTCCTGGAGTGTTCCTCCTCGGCTACGAATTTGCTGTCCTTCATTTTCCGCCCCAATAATTTCATTTGATTTTTTGTTTACATAAGTTCTGTTATAACTAGAAACGCGAATAGTGCAACAAAGAATGATATTGTGACGGACGGAGCCAAGCCACTACACACCACATGTCGGGCGGGTGAGCGGGCAAAGGCGTTAAACGTCAGGGTGCCTTGTGTGTCTGCTGTGTGTACATGACTCGACAATCGAAACGGCAGAAAGAAAAGAGATAGAGAACGTTCGCGAGATCTGATTACGGCACTGCCGGAGTCTTTGAAGGAATTCGCGAAAGGTCTTTATGACGTCACCCCTTATATAAAGAGGCCAGGAAGCAAGAGTAGTTACAGACACGAGTCGGTCAGTGCGCCAGTGATTGTAGGACCACTGTGCATGGTAAGAAAATAAAAAAGCGTCACCAGTGATTGCATCGTCGTAATTAGTGTATGAGAGACAGAAAAATTTAAGTAAGGCACTAGAAGGACTGAGCAAGAATGTGATAAGTAAAGGTCGTGAGCTGTGATAACCCGAAAAACTGTAGACTCTGTTAAAGACGAGAAGAATACTGTGTATTTGTGATACAATTTTAGAACATTATGAAGTGGCAGAAAAGTAGCCGGACTGGATTTACGTAATTTGTTACAATACTTTCCAGAACACTTTCCTATCATGTATTAACTATAATATGGTGAAAACAAAAAGCGTAGCTACTCAACTACTTTGGAGGCCACAGAGACTTTCAAACGGTGCTGCTAGTTATCTATAGCAGCCCGAATGACATTTACGTCCAAATTCTACGTTGATCACCTCAAATCTCATTATAGGGCCTCCAGATCTCTATGGCGTTATGTATAAACTTGTACAAGCGTACTCATATGTATAACATTGAAAATGAATTGAATACAAATAAAATCGCTGGATATTATGTCCTGGTGTAGACTCTAGATGCCAGGACTATAGATATGGAGATATTATTTTTAGTTTTTAGCATTTATTTATGTTTTATCATATTTGGTGCCGCGTCGAGCAATCGTTTTACTCTTGATGATATTTAATACGTTATTCTCCAACGGATTCAAATTTGGACTATGCGATGGCCAATTTTGGTGCGTTATAAACTCGGGAGTGTAGTCCTGAAGTCACTGTTGCGCGTATTTAGCTTTACGAGCTAGTGCAGGGTCCTATGTCATGAGTATTCATCATCACCATCTTCGCCATCTTCTTGGCCAGTTAGGACTATTGCTTGTTCCATCTCCAAAAAATGAATCTCTTTCTAGAGATCGCTTTCCCTCTGGAATGTAAGTATAGGCTGCTTTGGTCGCAGTTCCTAATGGTATTCATTCAATGTGCTCCAGCCATCCTTTTTGATATGCTTTTATGGTTTCCAAAGTACTCACCTTATATCATTCCTTTTTTAATCAAAAAGTATATAATGCAATTAATCTTAAATTTCATCTCAGCAGCTTGATCTTTCATCGTTGTGTTTTAGTTCCCGGTCTCGCTGCCATATAAAGTTACGGGTAAGGCCATTATTTGATAACATTTTAAGTTTACCCAATTTTCGCTTTAGGATTCCGCAGAAATAGTTACAGGAGTTTTTATTTTTAGTCTCACAGTTTTGCACGTAACATAAATTAGAGCCGGGCTATTTAAATGTTTCTATATATCTATAAGGCTAAACACATGCATCAGTGATTGAAGAATAACTTTCCGGTGTTAATGAGCACCAAGATTGTCCAGATGTGAATGTTCTGGACCAACAACTATTGAACGTATAAGAGTCATGTGCCCAGCCGACATGGATCACATAAAATATACAGAATAAATATAAGAAATAACAATTGAAAATAGAAATATGTTAAGACTGTGTACAGAAAAAGTAGCCAAAAGATCCAACAATGTTATCATTAGCAGACGAAGCATTAGCAACGACCCAAAGTACACAAACCATGAGTCAATTAGCAAGAAGGGAAAGAGACACACCAGGTCACATAATGAAGATAAAATCTAGCGGTCACAGAAACAGGAGACAGAAATACTCTTGAGAGAGTTGGGAATAGTTGGTTTTTCCCAAAATGTCAGGAGCACCTTGAGTGATACAAAGATTAGCAATTTTGTTTTCATACAATGTTAGTTAAAAAACAATCATAGTGAAGATTGAGCATCCGGCGCGAACGTTAGCGTCACTAGAATATCCTATAAACAAGGCGTTTAGTCTTCTGTTATTAACACGTTGCCAAGGAACTTGTCGATCTTTAAGATATGTCATCCGGGGGCGTCAAGAACCGCGTGAAACATGGGTGAGGTCCAATAACTTCTATAGGTAGCGAGAAAGCTTAGTGAGTTACTTCAAATTTCTAACAGAAAGGTAATGAAAGCTGGGAACTGTTTCGTGAGTTTTATTTATTGATTTCAGGATTCTGAGATCTTTAAGCACCTACTAGGTAGCTGGATAGGACCTTCAGCCCTACAGAGAACAGCCGAGATCATCCGTTCCAGGAATTCCAACGACACATCCAGAGACCATCCCACTACAGACATCATTGATTGTAAATATTGCTGTACTCGACACAGATTGAAAAGAACATTGCAGTATTTGGACATAAACGTTATATGTACTGCTATGGACGACCATTCGCACTATTTCATAGTCTCTGTGGTCTCAAAAGGAGGACATTTTCAGTAACTATCAGTTCTACGTATTTATGATGTTACAGGTAATAAACGGTATGAAAATATTTTGGATAGTGTCATTTTTTGCTGCGCTACCCACGTTTATAGTTGTGCCAGAACATATTGCATGACTAGACATATTACAGGTTCGAAGGACCGGGCGACGGCGATTGGTGCATGGTGTCGCTTCTTGATGCTATTACCGGGAAGTCTCTGATTGTTCATGGCACAGGCATCTTCTAGCCAGCGTTAGAGTTGGTGTTACACTGGAATCGTTAGGGGGCCCGTTCTTGCTAACGCATATCGTCGTCCAGATCTGCTTCCACTTTTTAGCTTCATCTCAGATTTCTTTCTAAGGGATCACGAAAGTAACAATTGGCTAAATAGGAAGGCATATGTGTGACGCTGAACTCAGTGGAAGAGCTCTGACTTTCCTATATTATCCTAACTTCTTTTTATGGCTATGCCAAGATGTATTTTAAAATATCTGATGTGTTGCACTCACATGACTTTCTCTACTCTTGTACTAACTATTCTTACAAACTGTTACTCTTCTATCTTCTTCAGGTTAGTCGAGATAAACATTTCCAAAAATTGTCTTAATGTACATTTGCTTGTAGGTACAAGGGGAATATGGGAATACAGTAGGCTTTGAGTGACAGTCAGGTCACATAAAGCGATACGAAGGTCACTGTGATCGCTACTCTTTACACGACCAAGAGTTAAAGTGAAGAACAATCTTCCATTTGAGAAAAGTATAGGTATTGTAAAACACGCACAAACAACAAGGAATATCTTCGAAATGATTCTCTCTACAAAAAATTATTTGGACATAAACTATGGGTTTTAATAGTATATACATATTTGTATAGCACCATCTGATCTATCTTTTTCGGTTTACCAGCTATACAAAAGTCATCCAGAGTAAATACGACTACATGGGCTATAGTCAGTAAATTCAAAATATACATTTCGTTTGTCATAAGACATCAAATCTATGGCATTCTAATCAAAATCATTATAGCCATTTTTGAAAAAGTCAAAAGTTTTCGAACATGTTTCCGTGAAAAGTACACATACACACGACCTTTTATTAAAATACTTTTTTAGGATTCAGGAGGCCTCAAAACATATTTTCGGTGAAATCTTGACAGGGAATTTTTGGATCGAATCCTACTAAAGGTGGTAGAGAAAGTAAAACTACCATACTGACTACTATCTGACTTTCGCCTTAGACCACCGTATTTTTCTTATACCTAAAAGTAAATTATACTTAAACGTGTAATCAAAGTAAATTTTCATTATCAATAAATAGAAGAACAAGCTTCTGTAAGAATGACTTGTAAAATGCTGAATTGAGAAGGCTTTGTGAATACAAAACATATTATTTTACAACCTAACAAACAAAAAATTAAATGGTGGAATCGTTGACACATCTTCTATTGGGACAAAAACAAAATCAAGGAAACTGGTATCGACTAATATTGAAACTTCAAAAATAAGCTTTCTGCTTATAAAACGTTTACGAAAATGAGTGCTGCATTAAAATCACTTTTTACTGAAGACTGGTGGCATTTGCATTGCATTGGCTAAATATTAATTAAAACGAGTAAAAAGCTTGAGCACTTTTTAATTTCTCTACCGCGTACAGTGAGTAGAGAAAGTATTGTATTCCACCCAATACTTCGATGTCAAGGTTTCATCGGAAATATGTTTTGAGGTCCCCTGAATCAAAAAAGCGCTCTTAAAAAGGTGTGTGTGTTGTGTGTCTCGGTGTGCCTGTTTATCAGTCTGTGGACAGCATAACTCAAAAATGAAAGAGGGTTAAAAACCAAAGTTGGTATTTAATCTTAATGTCTTTCAAGAATGCAATACCAAGGTTTCGAAGAAACTTTCTCCAGAACCCTACCTACGATATATCTATATTATATAGGTAAAACCTTCTTCTCCACTCCTTTGTTAATGAATTTCACAATATTCTTTACTTGAAGTAACACATGTTTTAGTTTCTAGGTTATTTATGACCCGAATTGAATATTTCGACTTTTGATAGTTGATGAGCGACATTGCTAATGAAGAAGCTGCGGATCTAGCATATGCATCACTTTAATACTTTCCAAAAGTGGTGCTTTGATAGAACACGTCAGCAGCTATACCAGTGAGACAGCTTTATTGGCATATTTTGCTTAGGATTCGCTAATAGCTTAGTTTTAGATTAGGATGCTGTTGGGCGTGACGTCATTTCCCATTGGTACCGCATTAGTTTAGTCATTTCCTAATGGTACCGTATTACAGACCAAGAGGTTAATCAGAAACTTGTGGTTAACCGGGAAAAAGTAAGAATCACCTGGAGAATTTAATGTCATACTGGCAAGTTGGCCGATCGATAAGCGGAAGATCCGTGGTTCAAATCCCGGCTATGGCATTGTGTTTTTCAGTTTCTGATTCAACTTCTTAAACATTGCCCCACACGGCTTGTGTGTTTAAAAAACACCAGCAGTAAGCTTGTTGGCATAAATAAATAATTATTACAGACTAGTTTTAGCCTTCTTGTCATGGTAATTGATAAATGAATTGCAAATTTAGCTTACACTACCAAATGTGTTCGCAATGACTAAGTTACGTATCAAGTATTGCAAAAAGTCCTTTTCATTTGGAAAGAATTTTGCAGTCTTCCATAACCAGTAAACCATAAGAGATAGAAACGTACTAAAAAATCATTTTGGAATAAGTAATCAGCGGCGCCGTGGCCGAGCGGTTAGCGCGCTCGCCTACCACCTAGGCGGCCCGGGTTCGATCCCAGGGTACCGCATATGGTATTCGTGGTGGACGAAGCGGCGTCAGGGCGGGTTTTTTCTCCGGGTGCTCCGGTTCCCCCGCAATCTCATTCCACCGGTGCTCCATCTTCATTCCATGTATCATCAGTGTCACCGCCTGCGGTGCCGTAGTAGTAAAAGCGGGCGTTAAACACTACAACAACAACAAATTGGAATAAGTAAAGCAGCCCTCTGCAAAGTTATTTCGATTAAAATGAAATGGATAGAACAATAAGCTTTTGTAACAGTGCTTTGCAAAAGTTATAATAAAATAAACAGAAGTGGTACAGAATGTCATGTGAATGTACTTCATAATATTTTTGAAGTTGTGTAGCTGTTCAGTTTTTTCTCGTGATGTTCGGGAGGGAGGGTATGTAATGCTCACTAGGTCAGTATACAGCAAATCGTATTTAAATATATATTGCGGTTTTCTTTCTCCCCTTGTATCTACGAAGAAATGTATAGTGCAACTGTTTCTGCAGATGTTTGTCAATTAACAAGAAGTGCATAGAAAATTATGAATTTTTCATAGAATATTTTCTGGAATACAAAAGTATAGGACAATGAGTAGAGAAACTGACAACAAACATTTAGCACACCAGATATTTTCTGCAGTGCAGGAGAATACACAGTTGAGATTCCAGATGATGTAACATTGTAAAACATGAATTAGAAATATAAGTATGTTTTGTGCCTAAATTGATATAATAAAATTATAAAGAAGCTTGCAAATAATAACATTACACAAAAAAGGAAACAGAAGTCACCATCCAGCAAAATTTGTCATTGAAATAAATTGCGAAGAGCGGTCGATATTGGGCAACCTTGACTAATCCCTTTTGAAATCAGTATTAGTTCTCGGTTATTTGTCTTGATTTATGGCTCCGCATATATGACGTATATGACTTTATTATGTTTACTGAATGTGTTTTACTTTCTCTACTTTGTGTGTCATTGTGTCTGCCAGTGAACAGATTAAATCAAAAATGAAAAGTCAGTTAAAATAAGAATTGTTATTTAAGCTTAAGGATGCGTCACGAAGATTTTGAGGAAAATTCCTCCATCCTAAGCTACCCTTTCCATGGAATTGTTTTCAAAGATTAATTTTCTCGAAAATGGCTTTAACGATTTGGTAAAAATAGCAAATGTTTAATATATTATTATGGCAAATTAAGTTTTTATTTTCAATTTTCTGGCGGCTATAGCCCATGTAGTTCTGTTTGTTCTGTTGACTTTCGGATAGTTGGTAAGCCGTAAAAAATAGACCATATCTAGTATACCAAAATTTAAATCTTGTTAAAACACACAACTTATATCCAATTGCACTATTTGTGGATCGAACCATTTCGGTAATATTCCTTGTTATATGTGGGAGTTTGGCAATATTTATGCTTTTCTCAAATGAAAGGTCGCTATTTACTTTTTTTCCCCTTAGCCGTGCAATGAGGACGGAATTCAACGCTTTAAGAGATTTGACCATCGCTCAAAGTCTACTGTATTTCCATATTCCCTTTGCACCTACAAGAAAATCAGCAATGAAATAATTTTTGCAAATGTTTATTTGGACTAACATGAACACAGAAGAATAAGGATTTGTAAGAATAGTTAGCACAACAGTAGAAAGTCATGTGAGTGCGACGCAAGAGATTGTTCCTCTAATATTTCCCGTTACTTTATTCTAGATATTTTATCAGAGGCATTTTTGTTCTTTATAAGGAGGATATTTTTTTCTAAATTAAACTATTTTCGCTTTACAATTATTTGGTTGAGAGAAGGCATTTTCTATACAACTTCGTCCTTCTCTATATCCTGTCCGTATGTTTCTATAATTCTTGACAACATTTTGTTAGCATTAAGAATGAGGTACAAAAGGATATCACTGTTGTTTGGGCCCGCGGAAGATCTGAGTCAGTTCAGGACACAGTTACGAGAGCACTATGTTACGTCGAAAGCAGTGCTCGCCTATAACTCAAGAGCCTCTTATCCTGCTACTTAACACTACCTGTTCCTTTGAATTTAAGGCGTTAATGGACAATATTAGGCGTAAAACGTGCATTACACGAGCACGTTGCTGTGATAATGCCCGTCCTAATCTTTTCTGCACTACCCTCTCACCTCCGCCCAGCTTAGCTATTTCCCCATTTGGTTAACTTTAGCACCAACATTAATAAACTGCGCGTGAAATACGACCGTTATAAAACGGCACTATTCCCCTAGTCCCGTGGACATTTCGCTCTTAAAACGTTAAGTTAGGGCTGCTCCTTTCACAGATAATTATAAAAAATATATTATATAAATGCCTTACATTACCTCCTGTTTGTATACTCGCACTAAAATACACAGACCAAATGTTTCAAACTTCCCCACACCACTTCTTCCATACTTTTATCCCAGAAAAACAGAAAAATCCGTTCACCCAGCGCTTTCTACTCACTCGTCTACACTTTCCTTATAAAATAAAATTCCCTTGTTAATCGACAAAGTAGGCAAAGGCGATTGTCACGCATTTAACAGGTTGTGGTATAAAAATTAATCCTAGTTTTGGCGAGAAAAAAAACCACAGCATATGAGAAAAAGTTAACTATTTAAGTACTTAAAATAATAATTATACTAACGATTATATCTAAATGGAAGTGGTAAATGCCACAAACTAATAATTTTAACATAAATTGTGGTTTTAATGTGATTTACATCGTTTGTGCACTAATATTCTATATCTCTTATAATTAGTTAATTATATAACACTCATTTACAATGAAGAAGAGTTCAATATTATTTCCAGAAAGTTCAGGATAAATGCTTTTATGTTATTAACTTTAAGTCGCTTTTACAGCTTGATCATATTGTACCCGTAGAACGTTTAAAGCCATTTTGTTTGCCATATACCGGATGGAAGGAAAGTCATTATGTAATTTAAACAAATCGTAGACCTCGGAACAAATTTTGTATATTATGTTTTTGTAACAAATTCTGTCAACCATTCTTCATGAAACAGCCATACTCCCCACTGAAAGAGGCGTTCCTGAACCTGAACAGCAGTGTAGGGGAGGGACGGTAGGTGGAGTGAGGCAAGAACTTGTTTTAGTGGAGTGGCCCAGTTGAGTCGGTTTTGCCCATGACTGCTTTAGGTAAATATTAGAGAAAGTAAAATGAATAATAATGATAATGATAATGATAATGATAATGATAATGATAATACTTGCACTCGAAATACACTTAACTAATATTCCTTAACCCGCTCTTTTGCAATGTCTCTAAATAGACCTTACAGCAAAACATTGTAACTTAGAAACGTATTCAAACCGTGGAAAAAAGAAACAGATAATAGTATATGGAATATATACTTCATAATGAAAATTATATTGCTAAAGAGAGTAAAACCTTGTTTTGCTGAGTTAAAAGGGTATCTCGGTGGGGATATAAACCCTATTTCAACTACTCGAGGTTGAAATCTAGCACAGCGCTGCCTCTCTTTAATTCTTCTAACAATTTTTCCAGGGTAGAAATGTGCCCTTTGTGACCACTATAAACTAAACACAGAAAGGGACCAGCTTTTCTCCCACAAGTGCTCTAACGTATCCACCTCCGTTTCTCACTTCTCTTCTCACATTTAAATATAGACCTCTGAGAGAGCTTTGACTTTTGTTTGCGTAAATCTTGCACCTGAAAACTTTTCTTTCGTTTACCAGGAAAATATGCTCTTACCGCATCGCTTGCCTTAGACAGCACTGCGTAGGGCTTAGCGTTACTTCATCGCTGTAACTGGAGAACAGTGAGCTCTTGGTAAAGGAAAGCATGTTGGGAAACAATGTTTAATTATTTAAAGTGAAGGGAATTACTGAATAATAACGCTTCTGCTCAGCATGCCCACTAACATCAGGCAGTCTTTGGAATAAAGCGAGTTGTAAAGCAGGCGGAGTCCAGCAGAATGTTCTTTTCTGCACCGCATCAATATCAACGCTTCTGTTTGTCTTCATAGCATTTGCTCTAGCATTTGGATAAGAAAACTGACAATTACTGATGACAGCTCCAATTGGAGTATGATTCATCATATGGCTTTCGAACATCACCTGTGACGATCATATTAAACGCCTGCTACTATTATGATGGTGGTGGTGGTGATTATGATGATTATGATTGTTGTCATTATCTGACCCCCTAGGTAGCGCGGTAGTAGCGCACCTGCCTCTGGTACGGAGTGCACTCAGCCTCGTTAGGGACCAATTGAGGAGCTACTTGATAAAAAAGTAGCTATCCCCAGGTCGCGAAGGCCGCATAACCAACCGGGAGGGCTCAGGAAGCTGACCACGTGCCACCCTCCATAAGTAGGTTCTGCACACTACTCATGACACCTGTAGTGAGAAGAGGTGGGGGACGCAGCGGCCAGGCAAAGGACTGTGGTGCTAGGGGCTATTATGATGATTGTGATGATTATTAGTATTATTAGTAGCATTATAATACTAATAATGTCATTAGTAGTAGCAGCAGTGTTAATGGTGCTAGTGGTAGTGCTGGAGGTGCTAGTGATGGTGGTGGGGGTGGCGATGGTCGTGTGGGTGCTGATAGTGGTGATGACTTTCGATTCATTTACTTACTGTTTTGTAATATTCAAATTTATCCTAAACCATAGTATAAAGGACATTTGAAATTTCATTCGTAACTTTATAATTACGAACGCAACCTTAAAATTAATATAAACTAATTGAATGAACCCGCAAATTTGACACTTTCTCTTTCTAGGACGTACAGTTTAACCGTGGCAGCTTTTCAGTACACTCAACATTAGTGCATGTGATTTTCTTGCTTATTTGAAATATAAAACATTCTCTTACGCCAGAATTTTTATTTAGTGGCTTTAGCTTCATTTGTAAACGACATGGATACATATAGGACCTTAATTCTGCAGTCCGCTTACTATAGCAACAGTATGAATAACTACCTGAAAAGTGGCGAAGGCTGTATGCTGGGATATGGGTGCAATATATCTTATTGCCATTTTTTCTCTCTAATTTTTGTCACTTTAACTATATAATCACGTCGTGACGGATCTGATAGGAGATACTCGTTGATTGGTGTGTGGTGGACTGTTAGCCCTCAAGAACCGCTATAGTATACTTTGCTTCGTCACGAGTCCAAGAGGGATCAGTGCAGGGCAACTGTATCTCTGGTTCTGTGACGGACAGATAGATTGGATAGTAACCTAACGCTACCTGATTTGAAAGTTTATAATTCGTGTTCTCATCCTTAATCATTAGGGCTCGGAAGTTCATGCCGTAAAAAGCACTGAAATATGCATGCATATATGCTCTTAAAAACTTGAAGATATGCCAAGAAATATACACTATTAATTAAAACGATTGATGTCCCTTTGCAGTGGACAAGACGAGTTAGTATAAATAATAAATAAAGTTACCGTATTCCTTAGACGTTGAAGCAGAAGTGGTCCGGCTGCTAGTATTAACTGCTAAATTGCAGTTCACAACAAACACTTTGCAAAAATGTTCAACTGTAAAACATCGCCTGTTGCCTCGCAAAACACTTTTGTAACGTGAAAAGCTTCTCTCCACGTCATAAGATGTTATCGGGACATATTTAAATGATGTTAACTGCCTCACAGAGAGTCAAGTCTCTTGGTGTGACAGATGGTTTTCTTTCGAGGATGTCTCGAATACCGCACATCTGTTTATAACCAGAAATTTTTGAAATTACATAATTCACTTTTTGTCCTGTGCTACCAGGAACCGAACTTAGGTCACATATTGTTTTTTCAAAGACAGTAAGTGATTCATGCAAAGGAGATCCTACAGCTTCCAACGCCGTTATGGCTGTTGGTAGGAAGGAAAAATGGGCAGATATGAAACTAAAATCCTCGTTTAACCAAGTGCCTGACAGAATATTTTGCACAGTTTCTATTGATGAAGCATCTTTCGAGTCCAATGAATTAACAACCTATTCGACTATTTCTATGTGCTCAGTATAATATAAAACTGCATCCACCCATGTTCCCCGTCGAGTTAACACCGGTGCAGGTGGAAGTCGGATATTAGGTGCTGTTCGTCTAAACAACTTAGCCCTTTTATGAGATATAACATAAATTTTCTTGGTACTGGACAGAAATCTATCTACCAGCGGGAAAGAATCACGTGTTGTCTTAGAAATGCGATGAAGAGCGTGTGCCAAATAAGTTATATGAATTAAGTTGGGAATAATACCTTTCAGAGCTTGTCCTGATTTTAGCTCAATAAGGACCTGCATCAGTAACAAAAGTAACCGGGCGTATTTGATTCCACATGGACATAGTAATTTCAAAGTGTCCATCACAAACTTGGTCACAGTTACATTGTCACAATTCGCACACATTAAATAATGAACAAAAGACTACACCTTATATTCTTAAAGCACCCACGATTATATTGGAAATAGAACGGCGCTCGGAATCAGGGATTTCATGAACAGGACAACCACACAAACTGATCCGCTAATTCATTTCTGTATATTTGACAATACGCTATTTTACCAATGTCCTACGTAAGTCTTACGCAGTGTACTTTCTCCAGGCACATATTGTCGAGTGCACTTGACAAGAAAGTTTTTAAATGTCGGATTATTAATTTTGAACAATGGAATATCAGCAGCTAAAAATGCTTGGCACAGGTCATAGGAAAACTCAGTAACCATACTTTCTAAACACTCTACTAATTGTTTTTGAACAAGTTATTTGTTTGCGAGTTTTCTGATTAAATTCTCCTTATGTTTTGCTGTGTTTATGTGCTGAACTATTTCAAATCTTTTCTCACTCCCTACATTTTTCTCACATGCTGCACTAAACAGTGCCCTATTATCTGTAGATATTAAATCACTCGAGAACTCTTTCAGTAAATTAATTAATTTAGCACTTGGAGTTGGTTTTATTTTCGACATTTGAAGAGCTTTTTAATACGTTTGAAGACCACTACACAACTACTGGTGGGCAGGCAAGCGTTGCTATAATCGTGCTGCTCAAAACGTTGACCTGCACTTTAACTTTGCTACTATAAACCTCTCAGATAACGCACAGATTATTTTCTACGAACATGCATATAATGAAAGGATGAAACAGGGGATTCACTGCATGACAACATGACTCAGCATTAGTTCTCGCCACCTCGCAAGTTGCATCATCATGTGCAATACTACCAATGTAAAAAAATATTATACAGATGGAAAAAATAATAAAAAACCATAAAAATAATTAAAATATGCAATATAGGGGCTATACTATTGAAATCTTGTGTCATCATGTGCAATATTACCAATATGAAAGATATTATCCTGATGGAAAACAATAATAAAAAACCATAGACATCATTAAAATATGCAATATAGGGGCTATAATATTGAAATAATATGAATTTATCAAAAATCAAGAAAATATGCGCTTATATGCACCATAAAATCATGTCCAAATAACTGAAAATTCCATAATTCGTGCACATAATGTAAAAACATACATTTTTAACCCTTATGAACCCTATTTAACCCAAATGCATGAACTTCCTAACCCTACTAATCATACTAACTTGTCTTGTTAAGAGCCACAGAGGCAGCTGTCCACGGCAACTGTACTTCCGCCTCTGTGAAACAAAGCTGGCATTAGCGTGCCATTCAGTCTATCTGCTTTCTTTATCTGTGGATAGATGGCACTATGTCATCTATTGTTTTAAAATTAAGGTGGAACTTTGGAGTGGTGTTAAATGTCCAATCCATTAGTTACCTTACTGGCTGAGGGAAACCAAAAAATTAACCTAGTCAGATTGTCGGTTCACGGAATTTAAACCCGAGACCTCTCAAATGCAGGCCACAGGCATTTCCGGTCGTACTGCCATTGCTTTCATTGGAGTGGTGGAACTTTGGTTCATGATACTGAAGTAATAACCCAGATTGGCCGGTGTATAAAATTTCAACCCGAGACCTCTCGAATTATACCTTTACCGCTAACTCCCCTGAAAACCTACCAACGAATTTTTCCTTCATTGGCAGTTCTTCAAATCTACGAATTTGTTATCCCCGATAATTATACAATTACAAATAAGTACATACAGCATAACGTGACATTGCCAAATTTCTCTTAGAAATAAACTTTCCATGAAAATTTTAACATTAAATTGTTGCTAAAGTGATTGAAATTAAGGTATAAATGAATTACAGCGTTGCTCACAGAATGTTTGCGCGACGGCTAGTGAAATAATTAACAATTTATATCCATTCGTCAAGAAGCTAGATGGTTCCAAATATTTGACACAATTTACTTGTTTAACCTCTTTGGACCCGGTTTCAATTCTTGTAAGGTATGGTTTTCAAGTAAAAACAGAGCTTATCAGTCCTTAGTTCATTGCTGTTTAAGGTCAAAGTTCACTTCTATGAATCAACTTTAAAATGCATGTAATTTGTATTGTAATTCTGCTTGCTGATTGCCCTTCGAATTGTGACATATTTTCATTTGTGCTGAGGATTAGCACTGAACTGAGCAATTAAACAAATTCAAAATGCAGCAAGAAAATTAGTATTTATTTAGTGAGTGCGCAAGACTTCGAAGTAGATTTTCAATGTGATGCCGATTTAAACAATTATATTTTTGAGGATTTTGAAAATGCCCCCAAAAATAGGTTATATTTATCGTCATATTTTCTCAATTTTTCCAATAACATTTTTAGGTCACTAACACCCGGGCCCTGCTCATCATGTAAAATCCCTCGTTAACGCATTGGACAAGCAGTACCTTCCAACCAGTAGTGCCTCTACAGCTTAACGACTAAAGGTTGCAAGTTTGAGATCCTGCGACCGTTTGAAAGGATACCAACGTAACAGGTAAAATATAACCAACCTTCGCAAAACATGTAACAGGTGCATGTTTGAGGAGAAGTTGCTGTTTATGAAACCCAAATATCACCATATTCTAGTGACATACCTACAACAGTTGTACTTGAGTAACCTTGGTAAAATATAACCAGCCTAGTATTAGTTACAGCCATATCGTCTGTTTTTGGCTCGTGTCCATCCTCTGGTAGTCGGAGTATGGGTGCAGTAATATTTCTTTACCCTTTTAATAGCGTTGTTTGTAACTGTAACCCTAGAGGAATGTTGAGCCAGCTTCTGTCAGTTATCCCATATAAAACTGTTCAATCTCCAGCTGAATTTTATTTGGCTCTTATCTTCCTCATGAACTGATTTTACTGGTGGCTTTTTCAACTTGCATGGAGGATTTTGGTCGCGAAGTGAAACAGCTATAATCAAGGAATGGTATACATTTATAACAATACTATACCTCTTCTTATTTGTTTAAAGTTTATCTTGACCGACCAGTTGAGGGCTGTACAGATCACTCATAGCAATAATGTATCAATAGAAACAAGAAATCACATTAAGGTTGGCCGTATTACTCCATTAAAAAAATCTGATTTATTGCACTCGCATAACTTTCTGTACTCTTGTACCAACTAATCTTACATACCCGTATTCTTCTATCTTGTTAATGTTAGTAGCGATAAATATTTGCAGAAATTCTACCTTACAAGGGTGGTTGTGCTCATCAATTTCCTAGCCTGTATTTTATTCGCCGATGAGGGTGCTCTTACTCGTGGCGGCATCTTCAATTTCAACACTAACAACTGGGCATTTGAAAATCCTAATGTAGTACGACAGGACAACCACCAACAGAGGTTCCCTCTTAACGTTTAGGAGTGGAATCTTTCTTGATCACCTTATTGCTCCCTACTTTTTCCCTGCGCGTCCTCCAGTTTCTCAGAAATGAGTAGCATCACTTAATTGATAATGTGCCTTTGGACATCATCCAATGAATGTGGTTTTTACACGATGGTGCTCCAGCTCATTTCAGTATGATAGTTCGTAAGTTTTTGAATGAACGATTGCTACAAAGATGGATTGGTCGAGGGAGACCCAATGTATGACCTGCTCGATCACCTGATTTGACTCCAATGGATTTCTTCGTCTCGGGACATATGAAGTCCTTGGTTTATGCGACTCCTGTATCTGATGTTGACAGCTTGAGACTACGTATGCAATCTGGATTTGACCAGGAATTTTCAACAGACTACGCCGGAGAATGGAATGCAAGCTATCTGCGTGCATCGAAGTAAGAGGAAGCCACTTCAGGCAATTTGTGTAACTTTCGATTTTGTGTTGTAACTCTGAAATAAATTACTTTCAGACTCATGTACACATGAACTTTGTTTACTGTTTTGATGTCAGGAACACGTCCCCCATATATGACACCAATAAATGTATACTCTGTATACCATGACATCAAAGCAACTGTCTACACCAGTCTCATTTTCCATGTTTAAATCCAAGCTTCCAGACTTTCTCTGAGAATCAAGCAGCGAACGAATGTGGCTTGGCGTGTCATTTCGGAATTTATAGCCCACAAACTCAAGACCTCTTCTTTAGCTTAATGCCCTGGAGTGTTTTCCGGAGTATCCTTGCTGCTTCAAATAACTACAGCATAGGTGCTCATGTTTGGGAATGCTTCCGACTGCTCGTAAAGAACAGAAGTAATAGCTAAACAACTTGTACCCTTGGTCAATAAAGTTCTGTTCTTCCGGTCCATAAAGCATTACAAATTGCTTTTGTAGCTTCGGAAATGTAATAAGAAAGACAAGTCAATTCAGTATCGCTTGTCCTGATAAATCTCTGCAATAAAATCAGCTGCTTGACCCTCATGATAACTTATATGCTTTATAATATAGTAACTTTGTCTTTATAGACAGATAAGACATTTAAAGCATGGTTTGCCCACAGAGGAAAATTAAAACTGTAGCGTCGTACCTTACAATTTTAACATGTTGTACTACCTGCAATTTAACCATTTATAGATACACGATTCACTACCTTGTCACAAGTAAAGGATATAAATATTTGGTACAAATACGCTTGTAATGTTTGTTCGATGTCGAAATTTCGCTGGAAATGTATGTTTCAAGACCTCCTATATTAAAAAAAAAAGAAAATTTAAAAAAGAAGGTCCATGTGTGGATATGTGTGTGCGCGTGGGTGTCTGCGTCTGTCTGTAAACAGGATAACCCAAAAACCAAAAGTGAGTTAAAGCCTAAAGTTGGCATTTAGTATCGTTTGAGGATGCAATAGAAAGGTTTTTAAGAAAATTACTCCGTCCTAAACTGTCCTACCCTTTATCTGGAAATTTTTTTGAAAATTTTGATTTACTGAAAAATGGCTGAAGATTTTGATTAAAATTGTCCTATGTGTAAGATATTTTTATGACGAGTCGTCTCCGCACAGTGAGCTACTTTATCTCGGGGTACATGTAAAAACCGGGTGGTCTTGTGGTGTATGTGACAGCATTTCTTTTGGCTGTATGTAGCGAGGCAGTGAAGTTGTCTATGGTGACATCTATGTCTACTTCGCCATAGTACGGCAGCCTGGAATCATGTGCATTTCTGTGGTAAAGATATTCCAGTCGGTGTCGGACTTCTCCCGGGGGCCAGAAGCACCGGCCGTAATGTTACACGGTATGGCGAAATACACAGGAAGATGGTCGGAGCTCAGACTGTGATACACAGTGAAGTTATTTCCTAGTGCAGCATTCTTTTGTAAGTAAAAGTCCAAAATCTTAGGATCAAAGTGCTCTGATCTGTGCCAAAATGTGGGTTCTGGGGCCAGATGTACCGCAATATCGTCATTTTCTATTATAACTTCAACCAGGAGAGTTCCAATCACGTTTGCCCGGCGAGAGTACCACCAGGAGTGCCGGGCGTTGGAATCTCCTGCAATTATAACGTGGTCCTCTAAAGTGAGGATTTGTTCGAGGTCTCGTATGAAATCTAGGGAGTAAGAGGACCGATAAAGTGATACCAGCATCACCGTTCTGTTATTAACACGAGTTTTGAGAGCTATGCACTCTATCGCTCTGCATGACAGCGTGACAGCACGAGCAACCGTGGTTTTGAGCAAAATAGCAGTCCCACCAATTCTGTCTTTCCGAAATGTTTGGTAACAGTTCACCTTAAAAGTGTGCTCTGCTCTTAATTTTGTTTCGCAAATAAAGGTGACGTCAATTTTGTTACGCCGCAGATAGTGTTCAAGTTCGTGTTGGTGACTGTAGATGTCATCCGCATTCCACAGGAGTGCACGAGTTAGTTATGCCTGTCCTTACGTTGGTCATAGGACATAAAAGATATGATGGTTTCTAACTTATCCCAAGTGCAGTTGCAGCTTTCAAATTTCACAATAAATGGCTGCAACTTTGATAAGAGCCGGTAGGTTGAATTCCTTAAAAAGGTTGAAATGCCTTTTAGGCCTCTGAGGTGGACGATGGGTGGCTGGGGGGTGAGGTGCTGGGGTTGCAGAGGGGGACCATATGGTGGTGGCAAAAGTGCCTTTTACCCTCCGGCGGCGCCTGCAAAGGAGACGTGTTCTTTAATTAGGACCGAGTATGGGGAGCTACTGGCCAAGGTTGCTATTTGACGGCAGTGCCATTCGTTTCGAAACGTTTCGCACCCCCTACATCTGGCAGGAAGCTGAAACTTTCAACTCTGAAGTCCTTCAGGAACCGCATTGTCGGCGTGGCGTCCTGTTTTCGCTTGAGGAAGAGCTTCAAGCAATCCCTTGTTGTTTGTAGCTTGAATGTACCGGTGGGCAAGGAGTTCCGAAGTACGAGTGGAGGACCCTTACCGTTTGGTGGACATCCGGGATGATCCATGGTGGTTTTTGTTCGTCTGGTTTTAGTGCCGTTGTGTTGGTGGTTGAGTGGGTTTGGAGGTTTGTGTGGCTTTGGGATTTCATGGTGTTGCTGGCTTTGCCGCCCTTGGGAGTTTGGGAAAGGGCTTTCTGTGGATGGGATTTGGTGTTGGGGACAGGTGCTCCAACGCCTTATCCTTGGATTCTTCTGCCACCAAGGGCGCGAATTGGTTCTTCGTAGTGAGGGGGATGTGGTGGTGCTACCTGTTTACACATCTCTTGCCGAGCTTCTGGCTGGGACGATCGCTGTCCAAGTTACTTTCCTGGCCACTGCCTTGGTCGCGTTTGCGGCTGGAGCAGTCTTGCAACCCTCACCCATCCGGATAAGGAGCCGCTTTTTTGGGCACGCTTCTGCAGAACGCTTGTAGCAGAACCCGAGGTCTTGGGCGAATTTTGCAAACTTGATGGACTCCCCGTCCATATTGACCAGTACATTTTGGTGGTAAATTATCTCGTTCCCTAGATCTTCAACTTATTTTTGTGGTGCTTTGAGGGCATTTGCTTTTGGCTCCTCCTTCTCCAGGTCGTGGTCCATGGCGGTAGACTAGCTGATGGATGCTGCAGCAATGAGGCGGCGTCAGGTGAAGCCAGGCTGACTGTGGTGGAGTCCAAAAGTGCGATCGCCTGCGCGCCGCAGGCGCCAGCACTGTCTCACTGGCAGCCGGATGCCATGAGCTGTCGTAGCGGACGCTATCACTCTCTCTCTCTCTCTCTCTCTCTCTCTCTCTCGCAAGTGATTCTGGGAGCTCCTGTTTAGCATGAAAACACCACCCGGTGAGTGCAACAATGGCTCACACCCGCGCGTCCCACAGGAGTATTAAAAAGTTTTGTGCATTAAAACTAAAGGCGTCGCTGTCACACAGAAACAAACACATAACTATAACTAGGGTAAACTGTACAGTCGGCTCCAAAAGTTTTCCGACAAAGACAGGGTGTAGGGACCAAAGACAAATAATTTTCTTATTAATTACTACTGCGCCTAGCTCTGGACGGCTTTCGTGTGGTGAGCAGGCAGTGATCAAGAGGCTAAACACTCGATTTCATGCTATTCAAACGAAACCAATCAGCACTTTCTTTTTTGCGCGAGTTGAAACATGCTTCTTAAACGCCATTAAAGTAATATTGTTTAAACAGCTATTTAAACAAAGATAGTGAATATAATGTAGGTATTTATCGTTAGTAATAGTAATAATATTAATAATTTTAATAATCATTTTAACAATAAATAACGGGCTATTTTGCATATATAAATTTTGGATGTAATGCTGTAAGACATTTAACACAAGACAATGTTCAGTGCGGAATATAGAGCTTCCAAACACTGCACAAACAATTCCGACAGTTTAGTTTAATTAGATTAAAAAGAAAGGTACAAGAATATACATATCGTTCTTAAGCCATTCTGTAATTTAAGAAAAAGCGTGATAAGCATAACATAATGTAAATTTATCGTAAAAGTGGACAGAAGACGTTTACGTCCTAATTTGGGTATATATTATATGTCCTGACATACATCACACAATATTTAGGGAAAATATGAAATTTCTACACACCTGGCTTCTTCAGTTGCGAAAATATTTAACATAGAGTTTGAAAATGCGTAAACAAAAAACTACAATACATAACAGTAAGGAATATAGGAAGTAGCTGTTATTGAGAAAATTCTGACAACAGTTCAGTGCAATAAAATTGTTAGTGATTTAAGTGAACTATTCATGCATCGATTATTTATTGCCTCGCTCCACGTTTTCCGTTTTAAATCTTGCAAGTATTTTCATGGGTATTAAGAATTTACAATCAAGTCTTCAGGACAGTGCACCGAGCTAGGAGAAATTATTTTATACGTTTTAAACACATGGCACATTAAAAACCATTTAAACTTTTTATAATTGATTATAGTGATATGATGCCGCTAATGCTGAATATTTAGTTTCCATACTTTCTGCGAGTTCGTTTTGAATTTACAATATAAATGTTGTTTTCTTTACACAAGGAATGGTTGGAATGACATTTTCTTTGGAGTTACATACGCATTACATCCCTCACCCTTGTAGACAGGTGGCAAGTCGACCTTTGAGACCACCTGGTATAACTTGCCGATAAGCCATCCTGCCTTACTGACACACGTGGCTCGGAAAACATTCGAAGCCGGCTCCATACTTATTTACACAGGAACGCTATATAAGGTATCCATCTGGGTTTACAGAGACATTAACAGTTTCGTTTGTTTATTTACAAGTGTTTGCCTGGTGCCGGTACAGTAGGCCAGGCCACAGATTATACCAGAAGATCGACTCTTGTGTTATGAGGCGATGTCATAAATGGCGCTGATGTCAGATGTTTCGACCGGTGCTTTTGCGAACTAACGATTCCGTCGGTAATGCCGTACGCCTCTATATCGACCGAGGTGCGCTACACCACTTCCTCCCCTCCTCTACGCCAGCATCACATGCCGATTTTCTTTCGTAGTCACAACTCCCGTACTCGTGAATAGTTTACGGCACTTTTCGAATATTCACATCTTAGCCTAATACGCGTTACGTGAGCTACGTGGAAGCCATATGCGGTAAACGATTCTTATCCATGTAGCTGATGTAACGCGAATTAATTATTCAATTAATTCCTGAATATAAGATCGGGAAGAAGCCACTTCTAAGCCTGACATTTTTGTCTATGTATAAATAGTTATGTCTTCAATTAATTATAATAACTTTAGTAACCCGATGGAGAGTGTCAGATCATACATTGTTGAGATTATGCAATATATTTTTATTTTCTTTCTCTCAAGAATTTCAACGCTTACAATAAGTATAACTACATATTGGGTTAATGGCAGAGTAAAACAGGAAAGGACAGCACAAGGTTATGTGTAATGCAATTTTGTACACAGTAAATTAGTAATAATGTTAAAACAAGCTTCTGAGAGATAACCTTAGTGACCAAGAAATGAAAAACTAAATAGATACATGTCAGTTCTAATTGAACATACACCAACAACTATGTAAACAAAGCACTATTTCAAAAAGAGAACAAAGAAGTCATGTTAATGCCTATGTTTAATGAGATTTTGAAAAGCAATTGCACTTTAATATATACATTATTTTCTGCACAAGTTTACAAAAGAATGTATTAAGAGAAAGACCTGAAATTTGAGATTGTCTAATATGGGATTCATAGTTTATTTAAACGTTTAAAATTAGTACATGAGACACTGTCAGCAACCAAGTAGTACGCAAAATATACACAATACATATAACACTATCAGGGGAAGGTGCTGCCGAATCCCAATATGGGTCACTCCACGTCAAATCGAACACCCGTAAAACACGACTTTTTCGTAGAAGGTTCAAAATTTTTTTATGAATAATAGGCATCAAATAAGGAGACCCGTATTTTTTTATTTCCGTATTTTTAAATTACTTGCTTATTTATGGCTATTAGAAACTAAGCAATTTCTGCGCGCACCGTAATATAAAATCACTTGTTACTCTAAGGCCATATAGAGTTGAGAGTTGGGGTTTGGCGCACTGGAAAGGTTAAATATAACACTTTTAACAACTTTCTATCAATCATTTTGGACTGTTTTTTGGATGGTATATTTTGTAAAACCAAAAATAGAATTTAAACTGATGTGTTAAAAATCAAAAAAATACACACGTATTCCCTGACATTTTATCTATAAAATAAGATGTTGAAAACTATGGCGCTTGCATTACTGCATTTGCTACAATTTTTTTCTGGAGGCCTGCAAGCGCTCACGGACGAGTAACAAGCCAGGTGACTGCAGACAGCCTGCGAATTGCCGCGTCAGCTATACTAGTCAGATAACTTCTTCTTACTAAGGCAGTACAGTCCATGCAGAAAAATATCTCCACGATGTACCTTCTTTCTGATACTCCTGTGGCATCTGATACGTACTTTTGAACTTCTGAATTTAAAAAAAAAAAAAAAAAAAAAAAAAAAAAATCTTCTGATGTAAGCAGTTCTTTGCTTTTAGCTTCTTCCTTCATGTACGTCCATACATTTGAAATAATTTCTCTATTCTGACTGTGAAATGTTTTGGTCCCTAATTTAGAACGTACAGGTGGCATAATTGATTTACGCTATGATCAATGTCTCACAAATTCACTATATTCACTCTTTATCGCAAAGATCTAACTATATCTTCAACTGCACGCTGCACTAAAAAGTACGTGTGAATTAGCTAGACTGTCTCAGATCATGCAGACATCACTACCTTCCCCCTCCCTCACCATGTGTATGGTTTCATTCGCAGAATTATACAATATGAGCTGATGAAACAGACAAAAGCTATGGATTCGCCAACAGAACTTCCAGTCAAGGTCAGGGGCCAAGAACGATGGGTGCTTTAAAATTACACTCCTTCATTCCTTTGTCAAAAACTGAAGCTTTAGTGAAACAATTTTCTTTCGAAGGAGGTAAAGTTGTGTGTTGTATGGAAACATTAGTTTAAAATGCATATTTTAAAAACATTTTGAAGATGCTAATAGTGTACATATAATAGTGTCAGCTAGAAGTGTTCTCCTTACTGTACTGTTGTAACGTGCATGGAACCTCAAGCAGTGGACAGTTGCCGTAAGGGAAGGTGGCAATAAGTGCGAGGTTACGTAGCCGTCACCGCTGCCGTCACCGCTGCGCTAATTTGCAAAGCTAATTACAACTGAACTATTAGAGACTCTATTTTGATTTTTTCTGAGAATATTGAATAAACTTCATTGTATTTTTAGTTAGTTTTTTTTTTCCAGATTTTTAAATGGTCGAGTTTGTTATTATCTAACTTTAAAACTTTAATCGTATAAAATATAATATTAATAACAATTAATAAAATGTTCTAATAAATACCTCACAAAATACTGCGATTTATGTTTAATTTTAGCCAAAGATCAAGTAATTTGCTTCATTACAATCGGATGTATAATTTATCGAAGAGTGAGGAGCGCGCGATTTTTGGGACATTTCAAACATTAATATCTGCCAAAATAATTTTTTTCATATAAAACGAAGAAACATGGGTCAAATATATTTTGTTCCAAAACACCAAAAAAAAAAAAAAAAAAAAAAAAAAAAAAAAAATCTGAGCGATCAAGGTCATTTTTTGCCATATTTTGTTCGATTTGACGTGGAATGACTCATATGCTCTCCTGCAAAATGCTCTTCTCACAAAACTGATCAGTTCAAAACACATTAAATTCCAGTTTATAAGCCTGCTTGACACAGCACAGATTTGTTTCTATATTGTTGGTGTGACTTGCCTGCAAACGGATTGTTGATTTTGTATATGTGCCCTGGGTGTTTGAATGTGGCTGAGGGCGAGGATTTTCAGGCATAAAAATCTCTAGTACAGCTTCCTTCAGAAGGGAAGCATCCTGTGTTGTAGATATGCAACACAAAAAAAGAACTCAAGCCCAATTAAGGGGGTCTCTGAGCAAAATTAAGCAATCTGTCATTCCCAATATAGAATGGGACGCTGAGAGCTATATTGAAGTGCATCCATAAAAGAAACTAAATTTTTCTTGTATATATCTCTAACACAAGAATAGCATTGTTATAATTATATCCCAAAGTATTAAATGATCTCGACCAAAAATAAGCTGTCAATTAGCTATTATACTTCACCTAGTGCAATTTCAAAAAGTATATTTACATTTAAATGAACATAACCTAATACAATGACAAACATTTTGAATAAATTGATCAATTAGTAACTGTGTAAGGGTATATCTAAGATCATTGATTACTTATTAATTACACTTTTACGGCTAAAATTCTGTTTCTGGGCCACATGAAAACTGTTTACACCTGTACTGCAAATATAATTTTAATGCAACACAGAACCAAATACAATTGTAACATCAGCTGTATGAATATTGAAAATAAACCTGTTTTCACTGGTCCAATTATATTCTAACGTGTTTATTATTGTGACTTTGGTTGTGGGTTTGAAGTAAAGTAGACAGATGTAGTCGAGATAAAGAAACACTTTTATTTCCGTAAACAGTAACATCGTACACTCGCTGCAACAACAAGAAAGTCTTTTCCGATTCTCCAACAGCACGGCTCCGAACTCGTAACACAAAGAACTGTCCCTTCTCCGTCGGCACAACGCTTCACATCGTCTGTCCGTCTCCGGCGGAACGACTACTCAACGCTTCACATACGTCTGACTGCCTCTTCTCACACTTTACCGCTATTTATATCTCCCAGGCACTATTCTGGAAGCTTCAGGAACGTTCAGTTATTGCGGCGAGATACAAAGTAGAAGACTCCAGAAGCCTCTATCCTTTTCTCTCTTTCGGCAAGCGCCCCAACAATGCGGCCATTCTTTGTCTCTTTCCTTCGGCTCCTTTGCCGTAGTGCCGACAATAATGCGATGGGTGACACTGCTGTTGTCGGCAATTAGATGCGGCGGGCGCGGTGACACTATGAATGGCTAAACCGAATGAAAAAATTTGGCTTTTACAGGATACTATAATTTAGCTGGCCCATCACTAACTATAAAATATCCTGATACTTTTAACGCATTCTCTTTATTCTCAGAACTATTGTATGTTCATTACTCAGCAACACAAATCAAAACATCTCTAATTTGGTAAATGAAACATTGTAGTATCACATATTTACCATAAACTTGTTTCTTTATTTCAATATTTTTACTTATGCCGATGTCCATGGTTCAACATTTTGGTCCAAAACATGGTATACAGCAAAAGAGCATCGTGGGACATCGAGAGTTGGATACAATTTTGTTGCATACAATTTCTATTCTATTACTTTCTCTACTGGTAAGTAGGGGAAGTATTGTATTCCACCCAAAAATTGAATGTCGAGATTTCACCGTAAATATGTCTGAGACCTCCTGAATTAAAAAAAAAGCATTTTTAGAAAAAAGTCCGCGCGGGCGCGCGCGCCTGTGTGTGTCTGTCTGTCTGTCTGTTGTCTGTCTCTCTGTCTGTCTGTGGACAGCATAACTCAAAACGAAAAGTCGGTTAAAAACGAAAGTTGGTATTTAAGTTTAATGTCTTTTAAGGATGCGACACGAAGATTTTGAAGAAAATAGCCCCACCCTAAATTACCCTTTACATGCAAAATTTTTCGAAAATTTTGATTTTCTTGAAAATGGCTCTAACAATTTTAATTAAAATGTCATATGTTTGATATATTTTGATGAATAATGAAATGTATATCTTGAATTTTCTGGCTATAGACCCTGTAGTCGTATTTACTCTGGACGACTTTTGCATAACTGCTAAACCGTTAGAGATAGACCAAATCATACTATACAAAAAATGTAGATCTTGTTAAAATACAGAATTTATATCTCAATAATTTACTTGTAGGGTGAACCATTTCGGAGATATTCCTTGTTATGTGTGTGAGTTTCGGAAAATTTAGAACTTCAGCGAAATGCAATAACGTTGTTCAGTTTTTTGTATGTTAATCGTGCAAAGAGAACAGAATCTCAAAGGTCAAAAAGATTTGAATGTCCCACAAAGCCTGCTGTATTCTAATATCTCCCTTGCACCTACAAGGAAATAAGCAATAAGATAATTAATTGTACAAATGTTTATCTTAACTAACACGAAGAAGATATAGGAATAAGGGTTTGTAAGAATGTTTAGTACAAGACTAGAGAAAGTCATGTGAGTGCAACACATCAGACTTTTGTATCCAATCTGTTTGATTATAATGTGATTGAGTTGCATCTAATTGTTTCATCCAACAACTTGAAAATAACCAAATCACCCTCAGTAACAAAGCAATATGGCAGACTGCACAGCTGTCAGCTGTTTTATGTACGGCTCATTATTCTTTTAATATGATGGGTATTTTAATAAAACGTTTAAACTTTTTTTGTAAGGTTCATTGCCGATTTTTCATGACCATTGGCATATATTGAGGTGGTCATTACATAGCTAAATTTCATAAATAATAAGAAATCCAGCTAACAGTGTGTTCAAAGTTTCTTGTGAAATGAGTTCAAATCTGATTGAAACCATTACAATTGTACCTTTCACACTGTAATAGTTTGTCTCATATTTGTGTCCTGGTGTATAATATTGCCTTCTACAGGATGTAAAAGGTTGAGAAATAAAGCTTCGCCAATTTGTAGAAAATTGCCATAATTTTCCAATTCCTGTAACCTCAATTCGTTGTAAAGCAGACCCAGTATACCTTGGCCCGTGTCCTGTACTCATGACCGTGCCCATCAACGTCTTTTACTTCTAATACATCTTTTCTTCCTACATAGACTCGTGGAAATGTATCCCAAACTTATACTTAATATAGCAATCGCTAAATTAATATTTGTTATTTTATGTAAAATTCCATTGGATAGAAAAAACTTTAGTCAAAAAAGTTTTATACTCCATTATCTCTATTATGTACATTTAGTGGTTGGACCACTGTTGCGCTCAACGCCTCAATTGAAGAAAATAGAATTTACTAAAGATGTAGCAATGGGTCTGCCATTGGGTTATGGCAGCAAAGTGGAAAATGTATTAAATATTACTCACTTCAAATGATAAATGAATGAAATGTGTGCCATAGTCCTGAAGATGCACTTGTGGAGAGGTCGAGCAGTGCAGTAGTTTATTTTACAATATACACAGTTCTGAAATTCAGAGAATGCAAAAGTGAACTTAATAATAAAATGAGAAAGAAGAGGCTTTCAATTCTAGTCTTCTAACAACTACAAAGGCCTAAATAGGTTTCTGAATGGACTTTTGTTGTCGACTCACAGCTCATGAACTATCAAGATACTATAATATTTATTATTAATGTTATCATTCTGAGCAGAGTAGATTCGAACTACAGTTGATTTGCAAAAAGTAATATTAGTCAAGTCCATACCAACACAGTGCTATATTGAAAATAAGTAATGCAGATACATTAGAATTCAGGTAATGTTATGGTTTAATTGAGGGCATTTTACATTTATTTAATGCATGCATCGTACTTAGCAACGACCTTGTGACAACAGATTTGTTTCCTCTTGCTGCTCATACACTCTAGCACATCTTCAAAATCTTGCGAGTTTTACAAATACAAGAATATACTTTCCAGATTATTTTCGCCGTTAATATCACAGAACGTTAACAATGTTTAAAATCAAAATCACTTTTGAATTACGTCACCGAGTGCCGAATCGCCAACTTACACTCTATTAATTACGAAACTACCTCTGTAATGTATGCATATTTGGAATTGACTCAGTTCAGTCATTCGGTCACTCGTCTTTTTCTTTGATTTTATTCCTTCGTTTATTGTTTTATTCAGAATTTCCTATTAAACTGTTTCATAATACGCCACTCCTATAGTAACGACAATTGGCATCACTGATACTTGCTATACCTCTAATGACATCCGATAAAAAGACCTGTTTTTACAGCGGTCTGCGATGAAATTGACATAAAAACTAAAACTGAACCCCGGCGCGACAGCCCACGAAGGGCCAAGGCCTACCTCCCAGCCGCTGCGTCCCCCACCTCTGCCCACAACAGGCGTCATTGGTGAGGTGCAGTACTGAAGGGTGTGACGTGATCAGTGCCCCGAGCCTGGAGGGTGGGACGTGGTCAGCGCCCCGAGCCCTCCCGGCCAGTTAATGAAATTGATAACCAGCGCTCGAAATGTATCGTTCTCCTAGGAATTTTTGGGAACTTCGATGCAAGACCGGAAGTGGGTAGTTCAGTCGGCAGACACTGGACCAGGCCTACAGGCTACATTAGATTATAGATGTTGATATATAGAATCTAAATAACTTTTGGGATCTTTGAGAAACCCGTAGCGTTAATACGACACTGCGATTTACTACGAATAGAGACCTGAATGGATTGCTGAGTTCATCTTTTGGGAGATACAATGTTTAACTCCTCTGTGGTGGCCAATGTGATGGTTTTCTTTTTCAGTTGCGAAGATAAATACCGGATTGGATATTTATGTTAGTTGAGCTAAACATTTGTAAAAATTATCTTATTGCTTATGTCCTTGTAGGTGCAAGGGAGATATTAGAATACAGCAGGCTTTGTGGGACATTCAAATCTTTTTGACCTTTGAGATTCTGTTCTCTTTGCACGATTAACATACAAAAAAATGAACAACGTTGTTGCATTTCGCTAAAGTTCTACATTTTCCGAAACACACACATAACAAGGAATATCTCCGAAATGGTTCACCCTACAAGTAAATTATTCAGACATAAATTCTGTATTTTAACAAGATCTACATCTTTTGTATAGTATGATTTGGTCTATCTCTAACGGTTTACCAGTTATGCAAAAGTCGTCCAGAGTAAATACGACTACAGGGCCTATAGCCAGAAAATTCAAGATACACATTTCATTTATCATAAAAATAAACATATGACATTTTAACCACAATCGTTATGGCCATTTTCAATGAAATCAAAATTTTCGAAACATTTTACATGTAAAGGGTAGTTCAGGGTGGGGCTATTTTCTTGAAAATTTTTGTGTCGCATCCTTGAAAGACATTAAGCTGAAATACCAACGCTGGTCTTTAACCGACTTTTCGTTTTTGAGTTATGCTGTACACAGACTGACAGTCTGACAGACTGACACACAGACACACACACACGGACCATTTTCTAAAAATGCTTCTTTTTGGATTCAGGGGGCCTCAAAACATGTATTTCCGGTGAAATCTCGACATCGAATTTTTGGGTGGAATACAATACTTGCCCTACTTACCAGTAGAGAAAGTAAAAACGAAAAGTAGATGGTGATAGCGAATGCTGAGACATCTATCCACGGATAGCGAAAGTGGGTGGTGATAGTGAATGTTCTGTGGACTCGTGCCGAAGTAAGATGGCATGGTATATGGATGAGGTGTTGAAGGCCAACTGTCCATCTCATATCAATCTACGAGGTCCCTCCAAACACATCCTGACCGATCCTTCGCGATATGACTGGGCATTAGCGACATTAAATTGCTACAGTGCCCGAATCCTGTGCATACTCGTATGTTTGCCGAAATAAACCTTTCATCTCAAGAACTCTCCATATTCCTTTCTTTCCGAATTTCCCAGTACCTCACTCAATTCATCTTAGTTTGCCCTGAAGTAATGGTAACGTTTTATACATTGGAGCATATTGTAACAAAAACGCACAAAGCGTTATGTTTCTATCCCGTTTATTTTCCTCTAAATTTTACTACACATACACAATTTCCTGTTCGTTGCTAACAGTTCATAATCTTCTCTGCTCTTACAATTCACAGTTGTTTTTCCGATAATCTTTCTTAGTCTTTTGATGTCTCTTCCAGTTTCACTGTCTGTTATGTCTTACGATACAATCACTCGACGCAGGCTGGCCGAATCACTCTCGTAACTAAAACTACCTATTGTACGGCCAATGGATCTCCGGCTCTGACGTTTCACAGCTGTGATGAGTTGGAGGAGAAAGGCAACGTATTGTAATGAGTTTCGGAAAATGGATTCTCAAAATTGTCTTGACAATGAAAGTATGATATTTATTAAGTTGAAAATATTGAAATATAGGTTTCGGTTTTATTTGCATATATCTTCATTACACCGCTATTCTGTTCGAATAACACCTTTACATCTGTTACGGGCAGTAGCTGTTACTTTTGGCAATACGAGAAGTTTCAAGTTTTCTTTATTCATAATTTTGGCCTGGTGCCGGTACAAGGGCCCCGGCTTACAGGCTATAAATTTACATTTATTTACAATTTTTCTTTTTACAAGCTTATAGTTTTGGGTATCACCAAAATCCCATACGGTGGCCATCTTTAGGCCATCGAGAATAGTTTTCGTTAGTCGTTTGGTGTCTATTCCTATTATTTGTTGTTGTTTTTTATTTTTTTCCTTATATACATATATGCATCTATATAAACACATACACGCACGCATCCACCCACACACTCACATTCACACGCTTACACACACACGCTCACTGGGCACACCAGAAAAATGCGTCCCAGCTCGCGCACTGCACTATTTACAATATTTACATTTTCCCGCTGTTTTCCTGCGCGGGCAGGTTGTAGCTTCTGGGTCCTAAATCCCTTACAAGCTGCATTACACTATATTACGGGCCATGGGCCATATGGCACTTACTTAAAACGTTTTAGTACCATCAACTCTGAAATGTGCACCAGATGCAATACAGAAGATACTCCTGAGCATGTAATGTTTAACTGTCAGAAATACAGTGAAATAGGACAATCTAACAGGGAAAAGCTCATGTACCTCACTTTATCGGAAATGGTCAGGAATAAGGAAAATCTAAATACTTTAAATGAGTTAGCGACTCAAATCAGTATAGCAGAAAGATCTTTAAGACAAACTGAACAAGAAAGAAATCTAAGAAATTTTTATACACCTCCAGCGACTGTTGTAGCACCATCCCGTCGATCGTTAAGATTGTCAAACCAACTGTAAGCAAAAGGAGAAGAACGAGACCAAAACGACAGCCTGATGAGACTTGGACAGCCTACCAGAGACTAGGGACAACTTTACAATATCAGCAATTTTCCTTATTGTTATTTAGTTTAATTTAGTTTTAGTTTAATTTAGTTTTCTGCACATTCTATTGTGAACAAATTGTAATAAATAAGTTTAAATAAATGAAAATATCCGCACACTACGTCCAGATATAAGAAATTAGGTATCTGGACATAGCTGGCAGATATTATTTTATTTTATTTTATTTTATTTTATTTTTTATTTTTTTGTAGCTACTGGGTGTTTTCCGAGGCGAGGGCCTCTGAGAAATGTCAGAACCGGACATCCACTGGCCGTACAATAATTGTGCAGGACGATTTAAACAACTGTACTACATCACTACCTGCTCACTTCCGGTCCTATTTATACTGGAGTTGGCGTGACGTGACCTCCTTCGAGTTTTTTACATGCACTCATGTGCAATGACAAAGTAGAAAAGCTTCTAGACCTTGCTGGTGTGATGGCATACACACAGTCACTAATTGTCCTGTAGCTCAGGATTTTCTTTGTGTTTTACCGGTGTTATTGTTTATGGTCACGTACACAGTCGCTCGTCGTATTCAAGGTCGCCCTGTCCCATCTCGTCCCTATATTGTTGTGTTGTTGAACGGCCCAATGTCACACTATTATTTTCAATTGTTCACACTACAGTGATTGATCAGAGGAAGCCTGCACCGATATGACTCTGCATAAAAACCATTCGCAGAGAGTTTATTGTCCTACATCTTTAGTGTGTTAATATTTACACTGACAGCTGCCGTAGTGATTGCAATAATAGATACCCTATAGTGTTTGAGCACCGTCACAATTTGGATGAGTGCCTGATTTGGGGTGATCCCTTGTGTTGATGTTCCTCAACTTCATACACACCAACATCCATCTTCATATAAGTAGGCACGATAAATCCAACAATTACTTCAAACTACTCGTGTTCTACTTACTCTAAAATGATTTGACCGACTCAGAAACCTGTGCGGGAATATACACAACTTATTCAAGTTGCACCGCAATCGGATGAATGTATAGGAACCATACGAGATAAATAAAGAAACATTGATTTTTACTTCCTCTACTACATATAGTAAGTAGAGGAAGTATTGTACTGTACCCAACAATTCGATGTCGAGATTTCACCAGAAATATGTTTTGAGGCACCCTGAATCCAAAAAGATCTTTTGTGGTTGTGGGTGGTTGTGTACAACTTAACACAAAATGGAAAAGTTGGTTGAAAACTATGCTTGGTATTTAAGTTTCTTCAAGGATGTAACACCACGATTTTGAAGAAATTTCCTCCAACCCTTATATGGAACATTTTTCGAAAAGTTTGCTTGTTCTTTTTTAAAAAATGGCTCCAGCGATTTTTATTAAAATGCCATATGTTTAAGCTATTTTTATGGCAAATTAAGTGTATATTTTGAATTTTCTGACTATAGCCTATGTAGTCCTATTTACTCGTGATGACCTCTACATATCTGGTAAGACAGACGAAATCTTACTCTACACAAATTTAAATGTCATCAAGACACACAAGTTATATCCAAATGCATTTATGGAGTAAACCATTTCGTAGATATTACTTTTTATTTGTGTGAGTTTTACAATACTTAACATTTTTCTCCAATACAAGGTCGTTATTCACGTTTTTGTATTCACCGTGCAAAATATTGACTATCGCTCAAAGCCTACTGTGTTCCCATATCCCCCTTGTACCTACAATAAAATTAGCAATAACTTAATTTCTGTAAATCTTTATCTAGACTAACATGATGAAGATAGAGGAATACGGGTTTATAATCAGGTTGAAATACCAGCCAAGCAAAATTAATTATAAAGAATCGTGCAAATTTGTCTCCGTTGGGAACCTCCCTTATGACCAGCTTAACATCGTCTCATTTCGTTCCGAGGAATAAGTGAATTCGCAGTTTTGTTGTGAAGGATAAAATATTCTTTTGTTTGCTAAGAAAATTTAGCGATTTAGTTTTATAGAAAATTAGCTATTTTCTCTTTTATCCTTACATTCTGAGAGTAGAGTTTCTTGCTTACTTAACTATATAATCTACATATAACGATGCTAGCCGAAGGAAGTCATCCCTTATCTCCTCACCAAGACTGAAACCCAAACAAAAATAAGAAAGAGAAATTCATGTGAGTGGAACACATCAGATTTTTAGAAAAAGTGCGTGCGTGTGCACATCACTCGAAAACGAAATAACGGTTCAAACCGTTTAATGTCTTTCAAGGATGTGTCACGAATATTTTGAAAAAAAGTTCCTCCACCCTAAACTACCCTTTACATGAAACTTTTTTTTTCAAAAATCGTTTTCTCAAAGTTGGCTCCAACAATTTTGACTAAAATGTCATATGTTTAAGATATTTTACAGCAAATGAAATGTATATTTTGAATTTTTGGCTATAGACCATGTAGGCCTGTTACTGTTAATGACTTCTGTATCACTGGTAAGCCGTAAAAGATGGACCAAATCTTACTATACAAATATGTAAATCTCGTTAAAAGATAAAAGTTATGCCCTAATGCATTTTTTCTGGAGTGGGAAATTTCGGAGATAGTCCTTGTTATTTGTGTGAGTTTTGCAGTTCTTAAACGTTTCTCAAATGAAAGGTCATTTTTCACCTTTTTATCTCTTGGGCGTACAAAGAGAACGGATAAGAAGGTAAAGGATCAGTGGCGTGCATTGAACCCCAGCTACCCCAGCGCTGATGGGGTAACTGATTTATTCACAAGTTAAAAATTAAAAGTTTCTTCATGTCTCAATCAAATACGCACATCGAACTTGAACGTTACAGTACTTAAGGTTCAAACTCCCGCCCCGCCACTAGCCAGATGTTGCTCTTGGCGACTTGTCTTGCTCCAAAGGAATCCATCTCAATACCAGGTAGTCTACGAGAGCTGTATTGACGCATGCGTATTCTGTATAGAGTCCTACTAGCGTAGCCATGACGTCAGCCGACAGCAGAGGCAAGTGTGAATTTGATTGGTTAGTTCAGTTTCATTGCAGCTAGCTAGGCTTTGACGTCATAGAACAAATCCCAGTCGATCGGTCACATATCGATATGGAAAGTTTGAATGAGACATAGCGATACACGCAAGCGTAGCAACCCAGACGCCAGACGGAGTTCGAGTCGAACGGAGGTGAGGTAATTGTTCCCCCGGTCGAGTGTCTTTACCGCAGTACCTAGCCGTCATACGGCTTTACCTGCGCGATGGTTTTGATGGTGTCACTACAGGGATGTTTTCACTGGGAAAAATTTGTTGGAACAGGGGTTTTTATAGTAACGGGAGGGATTGTAGGCAGGGATTGGTCCGCAAGTGAGCTGTGCGCGAATTTTACGCGCTAATCCCTACCAGGGTTCTGGCTGTCAGTCACTCGCTGAGAGGTGAACTGAAACAGCTGATTCTCTCTGTTTTGAGTACAGATTGCATTTTCGCCTTTCCCATCTTAAGATTAGATCGCCGGACTTAAGATGTCCTTCGGCAATCTTTTGGATGGTAGTCGGCGCGGCTGTTTCTGGTCGTATTGGCCCAGGGTATTCACCAGAGGGTTAGGGTGGTTCTGGAGTTTATTGTACATTGTTCGAGCGCGAGTTTTGATCACGTCGACAATGTACGGGATACCGGAATGTTCGTGTAGGATATGGGCAGGAAATCTTCGGCCTGTATCATAGATCATCCTTAATGCCCGGTTCTGCAACGTCTGGAGTCTGATGAAGGTGGACCTAGCCACCACTCCCCAGATCTCGCATCCGTACAGGACCAGAGGCGGGATGATCGCTCGATACAGCTGAAGCTTCAGGCGTAAGGGCATGGTTTGGGAACTGAGGATGGGGTACAACTGCCGCAGGGCAGCGTGGCCTTGCAGTACTTTGCCCCTGACGTGATGTCTATACGTCAGCCGCCGGTCCAGCGTGACCCCGAGATACTTCGGCGTAGCAACCCTACAATAATGCTGTCTTTTTATAGGACATAGTATAGTAGTGTCAAATGATACGAAAAGCGCATGTACTCTTAGCTAACATTAAAAAATATTGTTAAGAAACGACTTAAATACTTTTTTGTTTACGAAAGTGAACTCCATTAACAAAATGGAAATAAGCAGGGGAAATATAATAAGTTGGTTATCATGCAGATCAGATCAAACTAAATAGTGTTGTTATCACAAGTTTGAAAGTTCGTTTGCGCCCTGCGGAAACTAAAAGGTGAAGAGTGCGTTGGTTTATGTGTGTTTCTGTTAAAGTATCTAGAAAATGTGGCAGATGAATTCATTGAAAATGAATGCGAGTGACTGTGTAATAGACAATATTCAAGTGAGTGTGTGAGTGATGAGGGAGAGAGCACATTATAGGCCATATAAAAATGGTCTAAGCGTATGGTAAATATCAGAAAATATTTAGGGTAACAAATACCTCTACTGTTTATAACCTGACCATTTTGGAATAAGAATTATTTACTTTAAAGTATAAGATGATGTTTCAGTCCCGTAGCCTATACCGTTGGGCTAGTTGTTGTGACCACCGCACGCCACTGTAAAGGATTAAGAGTTTCTAAGAACAGTGCAAGAGTAGAGAAAGCCTTGCGAGTACAACATATGAGATTTTTCTACATGTGAATTTGTCATCGGTAGAGGAAGTGGCGCGAATGTATCACATTAGACTCTTAGTAGCAGTATCCCCTTACATCTGCAGCTCTTATATTTAAAGAGTTTAGCCATTTCTCTCAAATTCTGGGAAACAAGTGAGATCTGGCTGTAGCCAACAGCCCGTACGTATTTCGGCACTGGAATCCAGATTGAGTTAACGCAGTCTGGTACGAAGGGGCATGTTATTTTACGGTAGGGACCATGCTACGCACTGCAGAGACGCCCCAGTGCCCCTCATCCACTTAGTAGCACTTTATGCTCGTATGCTCCTCGCTGTACGCATATTTCGTGTATGAAGGAAGGGTGAGCGCGTCTGTGTTGTGTGTTTTACGATCCTAATGGAGGCTGTCTCGGGCACACTTCCGAAAACACCAGTGCGCTCTAACGCCAAAATGATAGAACAAAACTTCCATGTGACGTACTGCACTTAGTGTACTTACAGCAGACGTGTTTCCGCAGTCTGCAAGCGAACGGAACAACGGGCAAACAAGTGGAAGTTCTCTACGAGAAACATTTAGCTTTTAAAACTGTGTTTTCCCCTGGTCGTTAAGGATAAACACCCTGTCAGTAGTTAAATGACAATACAAGAAAACAAAATAGAACAGATTTTGATGTTAACTATTTAGGTGTGACAGTTTCGTATAATGACAAAGATCAACTTAGTAAATTTTAAAGTATTTTTGGAATGTTAAAGAAAACCCTAAAAAAGTGAGAGGGCGTTTCGTGAAGACACACATAGAAGTGACACTTTTGTATTACAGGAAAACATTTAAATTACTTTTGAAACTTTACATCAATCACTTTTGAACAGCATAGATGGTTTATCATTCATTCATTTACATAATATTATGTATATGTGTGTCACTGTGTATTATCTTGTTCATTCTTAAGAAGAGAAACTATGGGTTTATAATTAAAATAAGTAATGAGTACTCTAGATTCTCTTGTTCTTTCTGCCTGACTTAGGTACATTGAAAACAAAATGGTACATTTTAATGAACAAAATAGGTTATAAACAACAAGAAAACTAAGCAATACTCGGAATGCGTTGGTTATACACACGTGTTCCAATGGATGCTCTGTTGACAACAGCTGTACTCAGTGATCGCCCCGCCGCCTGAACTAAGTACATGCAACTACGGACAACGAGAGTGAAAGAAAGCGAGAAGAGCGTATATCTCACTCTTCTCCGATACCCAAAGGTAAGCGAGACACTCCTCCCCCTCTACCCGACACAGTGTTTACCCCCACCACTTTTCGTCACACACAAAGGTTGCGGATCAGAATTTCAAAGCACTCCCATAAGACCTCGAAAGAAACACAAATTAAACTTTATAATGTGATGGCGTTGTGTGTTATATTACATGATAGTGAAACATGGACTGTGCACAAAAGGAGCTTAAAAGTATTGAATCAGCAGAGGTGAGATATTTAAAGTCAGTAAAGGGAAGTAAACTAAAGGACAAAATTTCAAATTAAGCTATCAGACAAGACCTAAATATTGAATGTGTATCTAATAAATTGGCACGTTATAGACATAATTGTTAAAATCATTTAGAACGAATGTCAGAAAATAGAAATCCTAAAATAACGAAATATCAACGAATAGGAATTCGAGGAGTAGGTAGACTAAGAAAGAGATGGAAAGATAGTACGAGACCGGAACAGACCTAAGGTCTAATCCATGAGAGGAAGAAGAAGAATTATATATATTTTGCTTTTTAATGTGCAGAACAGTTAAGAATATGCCGAGCGAGATGGTTTCACAGTAATGAGCCGCATTCAGCAGATCCTGAATTCGATTTCCAGTCGACTACTTACTCTGACCTTGACCTGCTCGTGGTGGATTGGCGAATGTTGGGGTAGCTTCTCATCTGCCAAGATTTCCTTTCCATCATTTGCCTTTTACTTGATTTCCTTCACATATTTCAGGTGTGGTTCTAGATTTGTGGGGTATGGCGGTGCTGGACAGATGATGCAGTTGCTTGTGTTTCCCATAGATACTAAAGAGCTGATAGGCGACCACATCAACTGCAGTAACGGGACGGTTCTTCCAGCTGGCAGCTGCTATACACTTCCGTACGTGCCATTAAACGTGGAGTTTTAATCAGAATCGTTAGTCATTTTTACGAAAATCAAAATTTTCGAAAAAGTTTCCACGTAAAGGGTAGGTTAAGGTGGAGGAATTTTCTTAAAGTTAAATACCAAATTTGGTTTTTAACCAATTTCTCGTTTTTGAGTTACACTGTTCACAGATGCACAGGCACGCATACACACACATACGCACACGACCTTTCACTAAAATGATTTTTTTATTCAGGGGCCTCAAAACGTACATTTCCGGTGGCATCGAAATTTTTGGCCCGAATTCAATACTTCCCCTACTCACTATAATAGTACAGAAGGTAATAAAGACATTCATCATTGCATGACAACAACCTACTGCTAGATGCTATATCAGTAATACGCTCCCTGTGCTTTAAAAATGCCTCGTAGATTACCATATCACCATATCTGTTAATTTTCTAGGTTAATGTCCTCTAACGTGATTTGTCCTGTGTGACGATGAATGACTAAAATTAGTGAAGTGATGCACATATGAGACAGAGGTCCTTGGAGCCTAAAGTTAACCGATATTCGTCTTTTCAGGATAAGGGAAAACCTCCGAAAAACCTCATCCGAACACTCACCGTAACTTAAGTTCGAAGTCGGAACCTTTTGAAAGTAACGCAGACATGCTACCGCCTCAACAAAGGCCGGGCATTACACATTATTACTGTAATTGTTGAAAGCAGAATTGTCTAGTGGCACTTCTAGGGTAGAGGAAGAGAAGGCGTAAATGCCGAAACGTCGACAAAAAATACCTAAATAATACTAATGTTGATGATGATGGCGGTGGTAGTGGTGGCGGTGGTGGCGGCGGCGGTGGCGGTGGCGGTGGCGGTGGCTTTGAGTTTAGCGTCGGTTTCCCATATGATAAATGCCCATATATCTCGATCCAAAGCCTCATTTCTCCAGCTGTTTATTCATAGCTGTCTTAAATCATTTACGTTATGGCTTCATGTAAGTCTGGGTCTTCGTTTCTTTCTACTACCTCCTATCCTTCCCTCTCAAACTTATTGGTGTTATTGTTGCCACACCAGGAGCATTGTATTAATTCGTAATTCCAAACTTTGTTCGGCCTCTCCATATGTCATTTTACTTCCTCGACTAGGTATAGCAAGTACACGAAATATTGTATTCCACCCAAACATTCCTTGTCGAGATTTCACCGAAAAATTTTTGGGGCCCCCTGAATCCCAAAAACGCCTTTTTGGAAAATGGTATGGATGCGCGAGTAGGTGTGTGGGGGTGAATGTGTGGGGTGGTGGGTGTGTGTGCAGCATTACTGAGCGAAATTTCGTTTAAAAACCAAAGTTGGTACTTAAGTTTAACATCTTTTAAGAAAACGACACGAATATTTTAAAGAAAATTCTTCCCCCTAAACTACTTTTATCATAGGACATTTTTCGAAAGTTTTAATTCTGTCTTAAATAGCTACAACGATTTTGATTAAAATGGCTTTTATTTAAGATAGTTTTATGACAAATGAAACGTGTATTTTGAATTTTCTCGCTAGAGCCTATGTAGTCCTGTTTACTCTTGATGAATTTTGCAAATTGGTGAATCGCAAGAGGTAGATTAAATCCTACTGTAGGAAAATGTAGATCTTTTTAGGAACATCGTTATTCATTTTTTTAATGTTAACCGTGCAAAGAGAACGGAATCTCAAAGCTTTAAAAGATTTTACTATCGCTCAAGGTCTACTGTATTTCCGTATAAGATAATTTGTACAAATTTTTATCTCAACTACTACGAAGAAGATATAGGGATAAGAGTTTGTAAGAATGGTTAGTACAAGAGTAGAGAAAGTTATGTGAGTGCAACACATCAGATTTTTAAAAATTGGACCATAAATTCTTCACAGCATTTTCCTTTCTCAAGTCATTTATGTCCACGATTCTGCTCCGTATATTACTATGGGTTTTATAATTGTTTATATAAGATATTGTTTATATAAAATAAATAATTTCTTACAATTAGCATTGCATACTTTCTGGGAAATACAGATTATCACACATTCATTCCACGATAAAAAGCAGGATATTTTTCTGGCGTATTTTTGCTGTAATTTAGTAATTTTATGGCAAATGCAGGTGTTTATTTAGTACCAGGGGAGTAGTGATGGGTCCGTGATTACACTGGAATGGCGTTAGGTCCTCTGATACCAGAAATGTTAACAGCACCTTCTGAAATTCCAAAGACTGGAGTAAGGTTCGCACAAACCGAGCTCTGCTCCACCACATCGTCATAACATTTGTTGATAGTGTTGTGATAACGAACCGCACGACACTTAGGTGTGGGGAGAGGGATTGTAATTATGTCACTGTAGGGGAGCGATCTGCTATTGTTTCCAAACCTCCACAATGGATACATCAACAGCCAGCAATCGCTTCGCCCATCGGAGATATCAGTTGCCCGGTCTGTACTCATCTATTGCTTATAAACGCAGCACCGTTCATACTCGTAACGCATAATTTGAAATTCAGGCGGGTGCGAGCTTCAATGTTATTCTAACAAAACAAAAGCTCAATAGAACCTATGATAGGATGTGTTAAATAGTTTAGATGCGTATCTTGTAAAGTGCTTTCATAAAATGTATCAAAATAAAACCTGGATGCTAACAAAAGCAAATTAAACGTATAATAACTGTCCAAAATACGCGGGACTACTTTGTAGAAGCAAATCTGATATATTAAATTCAGATTTTCTCTTCCCATTATAAATTGACAATGTGCACAAGTCCCACTCCTGACACCAGTGTGACAAAATGACACTCGTTACTATTTTGGTCATTTCCGTTCTAAATGGAGTAACAAATCACTGTATTTATCCTAACAGTCTACAATTCGTGATATTGTAACTCACAACTGTTCTTTGCGACCTTAACGTTGACACACACTACACCAGAAGTTTCTCTCCCTTCCCCCCCCCTCTCTCTCTCTCTCTCTTTCTCTCAAGCTGCGAATAGAGAACCAAAATCTGCTGTCTTACTCAACATTTAAAGATTAAGACTCCGAGCGGTATTGCTCAGGCGGTAACGTCTGTGACTCGCATTCGGGAGGTCATGTGATCGATTCCCGTGGCCCACTTTCTTGACCTTGGCTTTTCGTTGATTTTCCCAGGTCACTCAAGCGAATGCTGGAATGAATATTTCTTTGCAACAGCCGCTTCACTTCCTTTGATTTCCTTCCATCTAGCCGGTCTTTCCGGGTTATAAGAGTCATCAAATTCGCCGGTGGGCAGCCTTGCGGTGATATTTGCGCTCTGGAAATATGGTGCTCGGCTGAGAGGAGGCGCTGTGGTTGGCCAGCCGCTATCACAGGGAGATTGATCACATGGACCTGGCGGAACTCCGTCGAGCAGAATTACTTGCCTGCAGCTGTCAGGGACCCACCGTAGTTTTTCAACTTGGTATGTGTTTTGGCCGCCTGTAGGGCACTTTCATATCATCCTTCCTACCAGAATCTGACGTACAATAAGCCTTCGGCTGACGTTCGGGAATCCCTACTGTGTCTGACAGACAGATACTTTTAAAAAAACTGGCTTCTCACACTTCTTTATCACTTTATTTTCTCTCCAAAATTGTATCATAAATACCATTTCTCTTCTACTGACGTAACACTCTACTGTATTTCCTGATATCACAACTTTTCGTAACCTTGACTCAGCCCTTCCATTGTCTTTCTTCCCTTTCTGTGTCTCATACACTAACTCTGAGATAGAATCAGTTGACGCTCGTTAAATCTTCTTTATTTCGACGCGATGTACCTTTCACGAGAACAGTACCACACACACATACACGCACGCAAACATACACACACGTTTGTAATTGTAATTCTCTCTGCTGAGAGAATATCCCCTTATATTGTGGAGCAACGTCATATGGACCTTTCTCGACTTCCACAAACACGCAGGCGCTAACGAAGTCAGATGTTTCTCTAAGGTTCTGGAAAGTCCTTTGTATTGCCGTTTGATTGTTGTTAATCATGTTTGCTCGCGTAACATGAAATCGATTTATTTTTTAGCTTTAATACTTGTTTTAGTCAATACTTTATTTACTATTAGTTTTATTAGGATGAAAAGAGTCAGGTTTAATTTCCTATTGTTTAGTAATTTATTATTAAAACGTAAATTTAAATTTTATAACACTGGTACATTAACTGCGTAGGGAAGCTTCACCGTGAGCGCCTTTGTTTGCTCCCCGGCTGATATGTGGTGTGACGTAGCTTAGCCCAACCGTCCTTTGTTTGCCGTGCCCGGCGTCACAATGCAAATACGCGCATGCTCGTCTATAGACTACTTTTCTCTTTAGAAGCTCTTTTTGACTCATGATTGATTCAAATGTAATCTCGATATTAAATATTTGAGCAGAATGCAAACCTTCCTCTATTTACTATGAGTAAGCAGTGGATAAACTAATATAATCTCATATGTTGCACTCACGTGCCCTTCTCTACTCCCTTTTCTATGAAATACAAAAGCATATTCGTCTATCGCTTCTTGTTAATGAAGTTAAACCTTAATTACATGTCCGAAAATTTCCTTGTAGGTATACGAAGAATACTGCAGACCAATAAAGTCCAGCCTTGTCTCCTTGGGGACAAGGTTGCAGCTTGATTAGCGACTATTCCCCAACACCCTCCTTCAGTCGGAGGGTGAATCAGATCTTGCCTGTGGCGTGTAGAACACACAACCAAACACTCAGTATCCAGTGACGGACCCAAACAGGTGATTCCATGGCGGTTTCTAACTCATAGCTTACAATTTTCTGGGAATGTCTCCAGAAGATATCTTCATTCTCGATAGTTTTTGGATCTGCTTAAAACAATTTATTTCCAATGCTTGAGTGAGCCATTTCTGAGATATTCTTTATTATTTCTTTGAATTTGGTAATAGGTACATATATTTCTATCAAATAGGAATATTTTATTCATTTTTTTTAAACTGTTAGCAAAAGCATCGCCTAGCAACCAGCTGTTAAAACATTTCACTATTTTTTTTTATTTTATTTTTGGGAAGGGGAGACAGAAAGAGAGTTGGATGGGAGAAAGAGTTGGGATTTCACTATTCCTTAAAGCTTGCTGTATTCCTGTATTCTGTTGTACCTACAAGAAAATTAGAAATAACAATTTCTCAAAATGCTTACGTCCATTAAAATGTAGTAGACATTTGCAAGAATAGTGTGTATAAGAGTGAGTATAGTTCTGCATATATTTGCGAACAGATTTTCTCCAAATTGCACTATATTAAAAGATTGTACGCAATATATTATGCGACGATCACTTGGTGTATCTTCTAAGGCTATACATTTCGACTTTGTCCCAAATATTGATAGATTCTTAAACTTAAGCAGTACCAAAGAAGTAATTAATGAACAGATGTTTATCGTTTTAGATTTGAAAGTGCTTTCTTAAATCAAACGCAATGTTAATATAATCAAATTGCTATTGCAACACAACAGTGTTGAGAGTGGCACAGTTTACATAAACTGGAAGGAGGTAAATCCAACCTCCCTTCTTCCAACAAAAGTACTTGTTAGCAGGACTACATGGGCTATAGGTATAAAATTTAAAATGTATATTTCGTTTGCTCTAAAAATCTTAAACAAGCAGCATTTTGATCAAAATTGTTACAGCCACTGAGAAAATAAGTTCTCCACGTGAAAGGTAGTTTACGGTGGAAGTATTTTCTTCAAAATCTTTGTGTTGCATCCTTGAAAAATATTAAACTAAAATAGCAACTTTGGTTTCTAACAGACCTTTCATTTTTGCATTGTGCTGTTCACAGACAGACACTTAGGCCCACACAACCTTTATCTAGAAATGTTCTTTTTTTTTTCCTCCGGATTTAGGGGTCCCAAAAGATATATTTCCAGCTAAGTACGACATCGAATTTTTGGGTATAAGACAACACAGCCTACTTACTATATGGGAAGTAACAATACAACGGCTACTTTTCTTATCTGGTAATATACCGAGCCTCCAATATTACAAATAGTAAAAATTCCTGATGCTCGCCTTCTTTCACAGTTATTCGTACAATGACGTTATTGGGAAAGAAAATACGTCCGTGTATAAACGCTACTTCATTCCTCTGGTCCTCCCAATCCCTGCCTCCACCCCCGCCGCGTCCCACCCCTCATAACAAATGCTTGGGAACATACATCATATGCAATGCAGATGAGGCATAGATGTGATGCTTTGCATTCTTCCTTCCTTGAGAAACATATACATTGCTTCAGCTGATGATATGTATCGAATATTTGATTGCTATTGGTAGCATTGTTATTCTAGCATTGAAGTTTGGGAATCTGATTTCAGAATTCCTCATATCAGAAGCAGCAACCGTACTTCTGTTTGATTTGCAGAATATAAGTGGCAGCGTATTGTATGAAGTTAGTTACTGAAACGTATTTGAAATAATGTGGAAGCTAATTTGCCTACCATTAAAATATGAAACAATAATAAATATTGAAATCATAACCATTAGCTACAATTACATATTAGTTTTGTGTGAGCCATTAAACTAATGATGTATTTTCTCTCTGTTCAGGGATTCGTACGTTTGAAAAACAGAATCTGCAAAGGATCTCCAACACAGGTAAGTACTTCCAAAATAACGTAGAAAATTAATGTTTATTACAATACCTTTGGAGAGTGTATTACAATATTGGGTTTTAACCTACTTAGTATATAAATAGCTAATGTCGTTATAACAAAAACGGTAGTTGTATGTGTAGTTACAGTATTTGAATGTTCTTAAAATGTAGAGCACGTTAGTCTAGTTTTAAAAGATGCCTGACGGATGTCAATAAAGGGGAAGGCCGTTGCTATGGAAACGTAAACAAAGGTTGCCACATTGCTGGTTGCAGTGATGAATCATTTACTCCTCAGGTCAGCTATTGCTTCTTGTTTGCGAGAAACCGACCTTGCTTGGGCGTTGAGTTACCTCGTATGTTGTTAGCCCACTGTGTTAAAACGCAATTACGGAAGCAAGACTTGGAGATACATGTAGATCTAAGATTCCCAAGATAAAGATCAACTTCCGGTTGGTGTGTTACGTTGAACAGGCAAGATAGAGAATTTGTCTGTTCTCTCAGGGAATTCTTCGAACAGCAATATAATAAGCTCCTTCAGAATGAATCTCCTATTTCTAGGAAAAGAACTGCACGTGCCCTTAAAATATGTGAGGTGAGTGTTTCTAGAACCTCTAAAGAAAATAAGCTACAGCCAGGTCCATCTAAAATTGCTAGCCCTGGAAAGGAGACCCAAGAACATCTCCAGTTAGACAACTGGACAGTTTTTAGTCATACGCTATAAGAAGACGCATCTATAGCTATTACACACGAAAGGAGCATTCTAACACATGTAAACTTCTTTCTTCTGTTAAAAAAAACAGAATATTTTGAGGGAAGCCTTAGCTTTTTTAACTAAATCCTCCATGATCTAGGATTTAAATTCAAAATACTACTGTTGCTGCTGCTGCTGGTGCTGCCACTACTACTTATAATGATAATAACAGATAACAGATATTTGAACGATCAAATATTGTAGCACTAATGGTTTTGTTTTTAAAATAAATGTAAAATTCAACTGTAAATTAGTTACTTAGACGCAAGACGCAAAGACGTGGTGAATTCCTATTCAGAACATATTGGCCTTTAAGAATAAATTACTTTTGTTCTCCTAGTAGGCTAATATAAATTATGTATGTCTGTTTTCGCTGCCGTGAGATAAACCCAAACAAGTATTTATATGTTTCGAGTATTGAGGGTTTAAAAGAGGCATACCGTAACATTCTACATATCTGCTTCTTGACAACACTGCAGCTCTCTCCACGTGGAGAAACTGGCGTCTGTCAGACTAAGCAGCAGAATATGCTCTTCATATTGATTGAGTCCGATTGATCTGCATTGTTTCCGTTGAGCTATGGAGAAATATTTGACACAGCACCTTTGCAATAAACACCCTTTTATTTTGTATTTTAATCCCCAATACCTGTATGCAGTGAAAGCGTAGAGGTTCGTGACTCAGAAAAATATAAACTTCTGTGCTATTATGTTTTATTTTCTCATTTAGTGCGTAATCGGCGAAACATGTTAGACTTACAGCTAAAAGAAGTTGGAATCCGAAGCAATGCTGTGTAAGAGTATTAGAAATGCTCTACATCAACTGATTGCTGTCACTTCATTTAGTATTCACCGATCTCTTTTCCAGCACGAGGAGTAAGTAAAAAACATGCTGAATTGAACTGAAGGAAATAAGTTAAAATATGGATGCATAGTTGCCGGAGGATGAGGTAAAATAATATGCAGAAAATCAGACAGTGCCAAAGTAGCGATTTAGACACCACAAATAAAGGCTCCTGAATGCCTTTTCACAACATTAAATATGTCATATAGGAGTCCTTGATCGTGAAAGTGCTTGTGGCGTACTAGATGTAAACTAAACGTGTACTTGTACGCTCGCTTTCGCTTATACGGAGCCATTCTACTGGTCTTCACAAATGGAGCATGTACGCAAGGAGGTGGTGTGTGTGTATTTGTTTAGCTTTTTGCGCATCTAGTGACGTGCTGTTTGACGTGCACAGTCCACAAGTGATTATCTAACTTCCAGCAATATGTTCAAATGGCAAATTAGTTCCCCACATACCCACAATACTTTCCCGAGGCACCTCCGCAATATTTGTATATGTCACGTCAGCAGGTGTGGCACTATGGGACAGTATTTTCTAACTTTCTCAATTTTACTTGAAAATTAACACACTGGATATGAATAAATAAGGAAACGACTCTGCAAAGGATCAATGTTCAAGCGCAAACAGTTTCTCAGATAGTAGAATTAAATAACAATTCATTCTTTGAAAAGTGCCTGAAATTTTTCACAGGAGTATACTAGCGACATTTTCTGATACTGAACTAAAATGAACATGAATTAAAGTATTTGATTCAAGTTGATGCTATTACTTGCAGAGAAATACATTTTTGTATTTATGAAGTTCTCAAAGATATAATTCGATTTCTTTTCAGCATAAATTATTTTTTGTTAGTCAGTGAATAAGGCAATGAAATGCATATTTGAATCATTAGATAACACAACTGGGATTATCTGTACAAATGTAAGCATTAAATTACATATCAAATGCATAACTGAGAAAAACAACACCAGTTTGGTACACCCTAGTATGATTAAAATGAAGTAGGGTGATTTAAACGTGTGCCTGGACTTTTAAAAATGGTGGGGCGGGAGAGTGTTTGGCCAAAATGATTCGTTGGTATCTATAGGATATCTAGACAGAACGCTCTACAGATCCCCTCACTGCTATGCACCCCCGTGGACAAAAGTCATGTCAGGCAGGGCGGGCCTACGTACCGACGGACCAGGTGTTACATTGATTGAACTTAGTTGCCAAGAAAACCATTAGCCTGAGGGTCTGATGCTTGAATTCAGTTATGTTCAGCTATTGCAGAACTGCAGAAATACCCATGGGCCAGTTCTGAAATTTATAAAGGGAAAATGAATTCTTAGAATTCTTACAATTCTCACAAGTCAAAGATTAAAATTGCATTTCTAATGAAAATGAGAAATTTAAAATTTGGCAATACATAAATAGCATACTTTTTGTGTCTTGCATAACTGTTGTACTATGATCTATTATTATTGGCAGGTCATAGCGTCTATATACCGCACTCGAGTTTGCTGGTGACATTCCTTAAGATGCTGATTGGAGACAGTTCTATACAGGGCCAGAAAACACGCAAGCCTGTGTCTACCAATATGTGCACTAGGGCTGAAAGAAAAATATACTTTATGCTTTATTTCACTTATTTTAATAATCAGTAATACACACACTACAGTGAATGGCACAGTTCACAGTGTTGTTATATTTCAAACATTATTGCCAACTATGCACTTCCGATTTTCATTCTTGCAATGCACGGAAACTCCTAGACTTTAAGCAAAGTATTACCAATACGAAATATCTCGTACTGTCATAATGTTTTTCACAATAATATTTAACCCTCCCTTAGGCGCGCACCGTTAGTCCGTGGGGCTACTAGGCACACCCTATACTTTTACTTTCTCTACTGGTAAGTAGAGGAAGTATTGTATTCCACCCTAATGCCGAGATTTCACCGTAAATATATGTTTTGAGACCCCTAAATCCAAGAAAAGCAGTTTTAGAAAAAGATCCGTGTGTGTCTGTCAGTCTGTGGACAGCATAACTCAAAAACGCAAAGTCAGTCACTAACCAAAGTTAGTATTTAAGTTTAATATCTTTCAAGGATTTGATACGAAGATCCTAAACTACCCTTTACATGGAAAACTTTTCGAACATTTTTATTTTCTTGAAAATTGCGCTAACGATTTTGATTAAAATCATTAAATGTTTAAGATATTTGTATGACGAATAGTATATTTTGAATTTTCTTGTTATAACCTATGTAGGTCTGTTTACTCTGGATGACGTTTGAATAACTCGTAAACCGTAAGAGATGGACAAAATCTTACTGTACAAAACATGTAGTTCTTGCTAAAACACACAATTTATGTCTGAATAAATGTTTTTGTAGACTGAAGCATTCCGGAGGTATTGCATCTTATTTGTGTCAGTTTCGGAAAACTTTAAAACTGTCGTGAAATGGAACATCGTTGTTCATTTTTTTATATGTTAAGCGTGCAAAGAGAACGGAATCCCAAAGCTTTAAGGCATACGAGTATCGCAAAAAGCCAATATTCCCTTTGCACATACAAGGAAATAAGCAATAAGATATGCACAAATATGCACAAATGTTCATGTCAACTAACACCAAGATGATATAGGTTAGTACAAGAGTAGAGAAAGTAATGTGAGTGCAACACATAAGATTTTTTAGTATGTAATGGGACTTCTTTGGTTGACCTCTTCGACACAAAACTGGAAATCAGTTATTCTTGGAGCTAAAGAAATAAACAGATAGTCGAGTAAGGTGTAATTTTGGATGTTCTAGTCAAGCGATTGCATAGGTGCGTTCGTTGGAAAACTACAACGTTTAAATAAACGTAGGGGTCTCCCAGGCCCTAAGCGACCACTGGAGGTTTAATGTTGTTTACATCCAACGGACTGCCCTGTACTTGCAACTAGAAAATATAGTTTCTTCAAAAGTAGAGGTGCATAATCCACATACTGGAGTATATGGTTTATAAAGTGATACAATGCGAACGAATAGACGAGGAATATTATCGTACACGCATGGAAAGCTAGTGCTTGACAAATACTAACAGTCAAACCACGAAGAAGCTCTTGTATGACGGTGTGAGACTGTGCACCATATTCAAGGCGCTACCCTGTCACGTGACTGTAATCGCTGAGGTAAGAAAATGTCAGGAGAAACCAATCAGCTGTGATAGATCTGCTTGTTAGACGTACGGAACAGAAGGTGCGACAATTTTATGCTTCACGCTTTTCCCAGAGGTCCTGAGCATGCTACGAAATTCCACCCTTTGCATCGCAATCTCATTGTGCCCTGAAAGAGATACTTCCAATATATTTCGGGAAATAAGTGGAAAAGCAAAAATGTTATCGTGAGCTTGTCAAAGCTCTATAGAAATTAAACTTTGCATGGCACTTTAACATTAAATTGTGACTAAATTCATACAAATTATAGTGGAAATGCATTACAGTATTTTTCACAAAATCTTTGCACGACAGTTAGTGCAATAATACATATTAACCAAGAAGCTAGAAGACTCCAAATATCTGACACTATTATTTTTTTCGGTGAAACAGTTCTTTGACAATAATTGTATCGGATATAGGTATTTGTTACTCATCATGTAGAATGCCTGTTAACGTACGTTCGAAGCAATAGCTTCCACCTTGTATACAAACAGCAATTTTCACCATAAAATTAGTATTTTGGAAAGATAATCCATTCATTTTGCCAGCAATACTGTTTTCCGGGTTCATCATAACTTTAAACTCATTAAACGGAGGGTTCTTAAGATAAGTGCACCTAAGTGAACGTCAGCATAAGAATTTTTTTTTTCTGTGATAATGGATGTCGCGTACCTTGCTTTGGACCTAAAAACTTAATTTTTACATATACTCTACACGGAGTACAGTACAATGTATGTTGCAAAAATTAAGGTTATAGCTGTAATGGTTTAGAAAATGTTTACATTACAATTCTAACATATTATTTTATCCATGTCTCTTTGTGAACATAACTCGAAAACGAAAATTCCTTTAAAACCAATTTTGGCATTTAAGTTTCTCATATTTCAAGAATGAGACAGAGATTTTGAAGAAAATTCCTATAAGCTAAGCCACGCTTTACATGGAAAATTTTTAAAATATTTACATTTTCTCAAAATTAGCTCTAACGATTTTCATTAAAATGCCATATATTTAAAGGATTTTTATCGCAAATAAACTGTGTATTTTGAATTTCCTGGCTAAAGCCGATGTACTCCTGTTAAGGGTTGATTTTTGTATGACTGGTGAACCGTAAACCTTAAGAGATAGACCAAATCTTACTTTACAGAAAAGTAGATCTCGCTAAAAGACAGGTTATGTCCAAATACATTCTTTTGTGGAGTAAACTATTTTGGGGATATTCGGATACATTCTTGTTATTTGTACGAAGTTTGCAATGCATGGAAGGTCGTTATGCACTTTATCCCTTGGTCGTGCAAAGAGAACGGAATTTTATTCTTATATCGTTCCCATATTCTCCTTGCACTTATAAGGAAATGAAGAGTAAGATGATTTCTGCAAATGTTTATCTTGACTGTCACGAAGGAGATATAGGAATAAGAGTTTTTAAGAATGTTTAGTACAGGGGTAGGGAAAGTCACGTGAGTGCAATACATAACATTTTTCATATGCAGATTAGTGTTTAACTATGATGTGTCCTTAACAAGAGCTGGATGGAAGAGTATGCTTGAGTAAGAAGACTGTTAATGTGCCGGTGGAAAACTCTCATGATAGTAACAAAACAAGGCACTTTTAGTTTTTGTAGCAGCCCTTGGTAATCGTGGTGGTGGAGCAAGCATCTAGATTCATCGTCGCTGCTGGATCGTTTAGACACGTAGAGGTAGGTATTGGCAAGGCAGAAATGAAGGAATTGCTGGAATGCCTATTGGACATTCCCGATACTGGTGGTGTTGGACGTTAATGGCAGGGAGGTGTTCCGAAGAAGGGAACACTTAACTTGGAATCTGTTCGATAGCAAGCGCCCACATTCTTCAGCTTCTGCACTGCAGTTGACTAACGCCTTCCTCATTACCATTTTAAATTAAACGAGATAGTAAATGGGTCAATTAAATTTTCTCAGATAGAATTCCTTTCTTTCAAAATTCCTCTCTATGTATTGCTTATCATACAGTTTGTATTTAAATATACAATGAACGTCGAAGAAAATATGAATCCTTAGGTATTTCTCCTTCCTGTGCTGCGTATATTAAGTAGGGTATTTTAGTGTCGAGACGTCACTGAAAATATGTTTTGAGGCCCCCTGATTCCAAAAGGGGCTTTTTAGCAAAATGTATCTCTTTGTGTGTGCGTGCGTGTGTGTGTCTGGATGTGTGTGTGTGCGCGTGCTTGTGCGCGCGCGTGTGGGTGGGTTTTAAATCACAGCATAACTCGAAAATGAAAAGTCGGTTCAAAACCCAAGTTGATATCTAAGTTTAATACCCCTCAAGGGTGCGACATAAAGATTTTGATGAACATGCCTTCACCCTAAGCTACCTTTTACACTGAACATTTTTCGCTAATTCCGATTTTCCCAAAAAATGGCTCTAAAGATTTTATAAAAATGCCATTTGTTTAAGATATTTTTGTGGCAAATGAAATGTATATTTCGAATTTTGCTAGTTTTAGCCTATGCTGTCCTGTTTACTTTTGATCACTTTTGCATAACTGGTAAACCGTAAGAGAAAGACCAAATCTTACTACAAAACGTAATTCTCCTTAAAACACAAGTTATGCCCAAATGTATTTTTTGTGGAGTGAACTATTTTGGACATTCTTGTTATTTGTGTGAGTCTTAGAATACTAAAACTTCTTAAATAGGTCATTATTTACTTTTTTATCTCTTGGCCGTGTAAACAGAACGGAATTTCACAGCCCTCAAATAGCGACCACTATCGTTCAAAGCCTACAATGTTTCCATATTCATCTTGCACCTACAAGAAAATTAGGTAACTAGGATAATTTCTGCATATGTTTATCGCGACTAACATAAAGATAGAGGAATAGTTAGTACAAGAGTAGAGAAAGTCATGCGAGTGCAGTCAATCAGATTTGTATTTTTCTGCCACTTAAGGATGTAGAGCAGGTTCTGTGTTCTATTAAAACACAAGGTTTGGAATTTGGTTCTGAATAGAATGTACTGTCGTAAAATAAAATAACATTCTGTTAAGGGTAAAATAAGGGTAAAAGTCTAACATCTAAGGTCATATCGGCGGACTTGCCTTTTGAGCAATGCTCATTGGCAATAAGGTTTACGCGTTCGATTGTTTACCTTGGGTTACTTTATAAATATTGTGACGCCGATAGCTGCACACTAAGGATTGTTGGGGTCGAGTTACCTCACAGCACATACCAAGCGCGGCGGATATCAAAGGCGCTCAAGGTCTGGCTGCCTCGCGCCAGTCTTTATGAACACGGAACAATGAGTGCGATGGTGATGGCCAACATATTTGTAAAAGTTCAAGAAAGGTACGTGTTACGTCATACTCGCTATATAAAGAGCCAAGGCGAGAGAGAGAGTGCAATAATAGAAACATGAATGTGTGTATACAGTCGGCGGGAGAGGTACGTGCGTCGAAGTAAAGCCAGCGAAGCAGCTTCAGTAGTGACGAGTATAGGTAACAGTTTTTGTGAGACGAAGAGAGAACTGAAAGAGAGAAAGGAGTGAACCGAGATTACGAGAAGAAAACAGTTGAGTTATAATTTCACGAAACACAGTAGACTGCGTCAACGTCAGTAAAGGAAAACTGAGTTGTGCACTCACTTGGAAGGGAATAAAGTAACTACATTGAATTTTGTCGTTGATTATTAAATTCACACACGCATGTATACTAGAGAGAAGATGACTATAGAAAAAAAATCACAACTTTTAGCCGAGAATCGAAAACGGGACCTCGGTACTTATAAGCTATAGTCTCTCATACACTAACTAGACGTTAAAATCACTCGAAGCTCGTTGAACCTTCGTCACGACGCCCGATGCATCTTTTATTGCACACACAGATGTCTTGCACTCAGTAACACACTGGCCGATTTATGTCTGACTGCATTCCAGCATTCGAGAACAGGTCGTACAGGTTCTCCTGTACGGTATGTTTATTTGCACAGTACCTAGCCGCTAATGCGACTTTCTCTGTGCGGTATTTAAGGTTGTCATTATGTTGTCATGCTTTTGTGTCTTGGGCAATGGTTTCTTCCTGTATACCTGTCGGTCTGGGTGGCTCAGTTGGTTAGACGCTGGCCTACTGATCCCAAGGTCGCGGGTTCAAACCCGGCCCAGGTCGATGGTTTTTAAGTGTGCTTAAAAACGACAGCTCCATGTCAGTAGATTTACTGGCATGTAAAAGAACTCCTGCGGGACGAAATTCCGGCACACCGGTGACGCTGATGTGATCCTGGCAATTGACAGCGTCGTTAAACAACAAAATATTTTTTTTTCCTGTATACCTAATTTAGGATACAGAAAGGGGGCAAGATGTGTGACTTAAGTTACTCACTGCTGTTTTATAATCTCCCTATATAGTGGAGATGACGTAATAGGTACCTTTCACGAACTCCTTGAAACACGCCGGCGGTGACATAACCATATATTTCTCGGAGGCGCCGGATGAATCCCTTTTTGTGTAGCTACTTTGCTAGTTGTTAGTCACTTGTTCGCTCGCGTGAGTGGTCTTAGGAAGCCTGAGATTGTGGCTTTGTTTGTTCGCCGGCCCGTCATGGGGAGTGAAGTAGCTTTGTTGTGCGCCGTTGTGGTGAACTACAAACTTAGAATGATACCGAACTAATCCTTGCATGCCAGGATTATAACTATTCTCTTGCACTTGAATGTTTTATTTGTTAACTCGTGCTGTATTTAAACATTATTATTTATATGTGCAAGAATTATGATAAATAATATAAGTGAGTCCGTTATTTAAAAAAAAGCGTCCATTTAATCAAGAATTCAAAGGCATGTTTGGATTCCTTCGAGAACCATAGGAACGACATAGTTTAACCTTATAAATGCTACAGTCAGAGTAAACCACGTAATGGTAGTGAGGGTTGTTATGCAGATACGACCTATAGCAAACATCCAAATACTGGCTGTACAAACAAGTATGATAAGATCTGCACCACGACATGCTGTGATCGTGCATATTGCTGGCATTTCATTGCTCTTTTCCCCAAGGATGTATAACTTCATCCGTAAAAGTTTCAACTTGCTCATAAGGTGAAACCACATGGTCAGGTCTGTTTCATTTCCAGAATTTAGTGTCATTGCTCAAGTAAACGACAATATTTTGAATAATTTATCTGAGTGAGACGAGACAAACTCCAAATTTTTTTTATATTGGAGTGACAATGGAACCCATGAGCGGCCATCAATGAAAATCTAGTCCTTTGGTTGGCCGTTCATGCAGGAATCCTGCAGCAGGATTCATAATTGGTCACTGACCTTTTAAAATGAAAATGGGAGAGCTGTTACGGTGAATGGTTACAGTATTAAGCGAGACATTAAAGTAGGATTTCATTTTGTTCCAACAATACAGGACTAGTCGCATACTGTCAGACACATTGCAGTTGTGGAAGAAATTCCTTGCCAGGGTACTCAATTTCTCGGTTTATGAATATTAATTATTCACTTGGTCTCCTGAGCTAGTAGCTTCTTGTGGAGATATCGTAGCACACACAATACAGGACCTGACGAATTGGCTAATCAACAAAACTCCATGTGAATTACTGTGACACCGGTGCCGGACTCGCATCAAAAGCTCAAGGTGAAGCTACCTCACACCACGACGTTGCTATAAAACGCGCGGCCGATAAGCAACGACAACAATAGACGAGCCGGAACAAAGACCGATTCTAGACTTCGAGAAGCGTTCAACTGAGGAAGCGTGTATTTTCCAGGAAATTTGCCGACACTTCGTCTGGAGCCAAGCAACTGAGCGAGCCAAAATGGGGCTGTTTTTCAGTGTTGAGTATTATGTTGTCCTTTTAGGTGTTGAAGCACTTTGTGTGGTGAGGAAGTATATCGTCGGAGCCAGCTGTAATAGAGTAGAACTGAAAGACAGTGAAATGTGCGTCAAGTATACGACAGGACAGAACAGCTATGGCTGGAACGTCACGACGAACTGTAAATTGTGTTACGATAAAATATATTTGTGACTCTATGATTTGTTTTAGATGGGAATAAAGTGACAGAAAATGAAACTGGAGTTGTTGTTTGTCATATTAGAGGGTCGGGATCAACTTTTCACCAAGTTTACAACAAAATATATAGTAAAGAGCGTAATTTCCAAAAACAAAAGTGGACATTCCAATAGAAACAGTATCCTCCTCGTAGCAGAATAGACATGTGTTTGGAATCCAAATACTAACTTGTTTAAGATATCACGAATGACGTTATATTAAATACACTTCTAAAGATCTAAATGAACTGCCATTGTATAATGCCAATGACAAGATGTACTTCAGTTACTTTAATTTTCTTCCAAAATTTTTGCACAAATAAACGGTTCTTTTATCGACGTTAAGTCATTTGTCCTTCGTGATATTACAGCTCATTAGTCTTTATTTCTCGTAACCTTGACTCAGTTATTTCACTATCTTTCTTCAGTTTCTCTGTCTCTCATACGCTAACGCCGTCCATACAATCACTCGACACTCGGACTCTTCACTTGGACGCGACGTCTCTCGCGCTGATACACTGACCGACTCATGTGTGTAACTCTCCCTTCTGCTGATTTCTCGCCTCCTTATATAGCGAGGATGACGTAACATGGACCTTTCTCGATTTCCCAAACAAGCCGGCCGCCTGATACTTCTCGAATCACCTGCAGAAAACCCTTTTGCTTCTGCCACTCTGATTATTGTCACCTGTTTGTTCGTGTGAGAGGCGTGGAAAAATCTGACCGTGAGCACCTTCGATATGCGCCGCGCGGATTGTTACGCATACACAAACAGTTGCGGGAGGCGGCCCGACCTTGAGCTTCTTTGCTCTCTGGCCTGGAATATGCTGTGAAGTAGCTTAGTAGTCTTTCGTTGTGCGCCTTGCCTGGCGTCACACTAGAAATAAAAATACAAGACTTAAATACAAGCACTTGTCAACTTTTGTGATGATTCAGAACAGCATAATTCAGCACTATTTGCCGGTTAAATTCTATACTAACATTTCCATGGAGATCAGAATGTTCAGGGGCTTTCGAAATCATATCTGTGGAATCAGTGTCACTAAGAAGTAGGTGTAACTAACTCAATTTGATTATCTCTACTTAAATACTGCTGTGCGTTTTGTGAGGGAACCAAGCCATTTTCCCTTCAACATTTCTTTGGTACACAATATATACGCCCTCTGGTGGTATAATATGCAATGAGTTGGTGGTATTTATTGCACATTTTTCCTTGGAGTACATTCCAATTTATTGCAATGCTCTAAAGCTTGCTCGAATGTATGTTTAATGCAGTTGTTCACTGTCCTTTCATAAATTATATCTTTGTTCTTTATTCACATAAGGTCATATTAACAGTTAGGTTACGAGCGACTATGTATATTTGTATACACATAAATGCCGGTTAATTTAAGATTCTAACTCACAACAGAGCACGCGTTGCGTATAATAATAGATTAGCATGTAACTAAAAGTAAAATAAATAACAAAACAAAGCCATATTTCATTTTACAGTAACTTCAACCGTTCATATGATATCAAACTTTTAAAGCTCGTCTCCTTAGCACGGTGGTAGCGCTGCTAGCGCGAGACCGGGATTCTATTCCCGGTACCAACGTGGAGTTTTTCTCCCGCTGGAGACCTGGTCCAGGGTGCACTCAGCCTCGTTAGCTCCCTGAGAGGCCGATTGAGGAGCCGCTTCGCTACTCCCGCGCCGGCTGCCAAGACCTCGGACTGACAATTCCCGCTCGAAAGTGCGCCGGCACCAACTCTCATTGGTACTGCTGAGAGTCATTCTGTGTGAGTCAGGTGCCTTTGTCGTGCAGTAGACTCGGTGGGTCACTTATCTGTGAAAGAACGCGTGTCTATTTGTAAACTTTACTTTAAGTATGCATCTGCTCGTTCTTTGTGCAGGGATTTTGCTGAAACATTTCCGAACTCTGTACCACTTCCAAGGACAACCGTGCATGCGGTCGTAAATAAATTTTAAGCTTCGGTTTCGGTGTTGGACAAGAAACATTTGAGCAGCATTATTAATACCCTTATCTGGCGTCTATGGTGGAGCGTATGCTCATTGTGCTACAAACGATACATCCACCACGGAGATTACCGGTAGTTATGTTGCTGTACCACAGTGGGCAGTTAGTCTATTCTTTAGCGCCATGATTTTGATAATTCATGGAAAGTGTTTAGAATTTGAGGATATGTTTCATGTTTATAACAAAAAAACATTTCTTCATCTGATTACCCTTCACATATGGAGGACTTACACCCCTAGAACATACAAGCCTGTGCCTAGAATCAGACGAGCCTATGGATCGGACCGAGTGAAGACCTGACAGTGGGTGGTCAGCCAAGCACCAAGTATGATAGTGAGGAAGAGATCGATATAACTACAGGTACATTGAATGACTGGAAAGGTGATAGTGGAGGAGTTGATGAATTGAGTGGCGGGGAAAATCGGAGAACCCGGAGAAAACTTGCACAGACGCCCTTTCCTCCACCCCTTGGATCAAACCCAGCCGACCTTGGTGATTGGCGAACGGTCTAACCTCTCGGCCACGACGGCGCCACAAAAAATGTATATAACATATATTTTCCATTCAAAATATTCAAAGAGATTTAGTTCTCTGTCTTCTGTTCCTCTCACTTTGTAATTAAATAAGTGCACGCTTTAGAAAGCCTTAAAATAAGATATTGTCACCGCGATCGTGAAGCGGATGGTACAAGGCAGAGAGATTGGGACATGTTAGCCTGACCTTCTACTTCCCGGTCTCCTTGATGGACAGTAGCAGAGCAACACAATAGCCGTTGTGTTCCGTTATTGCGAGTCGATAGAGTTCTTTAGGTAGGATCCAGAGGCTTATTCTTCGAGAAAGTTCTGCTGTGAACCCGACACTATAAAATAGGCTCCCTCATTCCAGAGGACATACCATGCGAGTTTTATATAGAACAAAAAGACTATAGAAAAATATTGGTAATTGTAAACCTATGAAAGCTGCAGCCTGTGAGCGAGGCACATACACCGACACCAGGCAGAAAGCTGAATCAGGGGACTGTTAAGGAGTCAGTCAAAATTATACGAAGCGTTTAGTGTACAGCGACAGTGAACCGTGCCGAGTGCAGCTAGTGAGCATTGATCTGGTATTGACAGTTCAGTGGTAATTCGACACAATGTATGAGTTTTGTTCTGACCTGGTGCAAGAGTGACTTAAATGTAACGTTAGGGTTATGCTAAGCGCCTAGAAGACAAATAGTGAGATTAGGAGTAACTGCCACTCTCATTTGTTACAATATATTGAAACTTCACTTTCGAACTCCTTTCCACTGTTTCTTCAAATCTATTATCTGTTCATATAGCAGTTGCAGCCATTTCACAATTATTTTTTTATTGTTAGTATTAATAAATGTATCGCGAGAGCGCACTGACATTTTATCATACCCAATATTCTTAACAGACCAAAATAAAGTGAACACTTAGTATTCTGTTGTCCTTTTCTTGGATGTAAGGAAAGTGAAATTGGCAAACATACATTGCACACCAGGCGGTCGTATTTCAAGATCTTATCATATTGGTCATACTGCACTGAGTCTGGACTTATTGCCAAGTGAATTTTAATTTTGCTGCATTGCAGATGTGGGCATTAATTCGTCAATTTGCTAATAGTCGTATTACAATATGTGAATGTTAAGTGCAATCTGTATTTGTAAAATGTGATTGATGTATGCAGAAACCGATAAGAACATAGGCACGTGTGAAAATACCTTGCTTCAAAAATTAATTGTGACTTGACTGAATGACTCGATGACAACTTGTGGAGAGCGAAGTAGCACCTCGATGGTGCACCCCCCGGGAGGACGGATGAGTCGAATGGATCCGACGGGCGGCGGTACTTTTCCACGAGAGAGCAGTGGACAGGGTCCCTATATATTTCCAGTTAGAGGCACCCCGGTGGAGACTGTTTCAGCCCTGTTCCTCTCCCACTCCTTCTGGTTCGTACTCCCAAGAGGGGCAAGGAACTCGGAAATGGGCTACCCTTCCCCCCTCGGGTTTTTACTATCCCAAGGGGGAGGGGGGAGTCAGGAAACCAGTGTCCTTACCGTCAAATCCGGGGGACCAGATTTCCAGGGCGCATTTGTTCCTCCTGCTGTGCTGTTGCCACGACGCTCGCCAATGCTTCCAACCCTGAAAGAAAACTAACGGGATGAAGCATGAAATTAAATGGATAATGTAAGAAATGGAGGGACTTGAAATCAGAGGCTATGTAAATGCTTCGCAGCAATTACCTGGCGACCCCGGAAAAGCCTAAGAAGGAAAAGAAGAAAGAAAAAAGAAAAAGAAAATAACATGGGACAGGAATTTCGGCCACGGGGATCGAACTCCGAGTGCGTGCTACAGACGTTACCGCCTGAGCCATTCCATTCGGTAGTTGTAGCTTTAACTCTATTGTTACAGATGTGTCAAGGCAATTTGTGAACAATAAGTGCGTGAGGCGGCGCCGTGGCCGAGTGGTTAGACCAGGGGAAGACAGGTATCGCTGCTGTGACATCATCTCACTCAGCTCACATGCTCCCACCGAAGACCAGTTGAACGTCTTACGTCACAGCGGGGAAGAGGAAATGGCATGCTGGACATCGTAATTTTAATGCTGATTGTTTCAATTACGGAATAGTCACAGATTATAAATAATTATATTTCGGCTTTATGCAATATATATTGTAGTTTATGGGAGCAGTCATGTTATAACGCAAATAGAACAGACATTATAACTATTTTGCCTGAGCTAGAGGAGAGCTATACACAACAATTAGGTGGACATTTTCCGAAATTTGCCGTTTCGCTACTCTTTAATTAATTTGTCAGTGTTAGGGTGACTGCATGCTAGATTGTGATCTGGCAATATGCTTCGAGAAAGGTTCACACACAAACGTAGAACCAAACATACAGAATATCCGTGCAACAAGGGCATACAACCTCAGAAATCTGGTTTGAGGAACATAGTTATACAAATCAGCAGTCTTCCTTGTGTTTATATTTGTCCTTCGGCAAATCGTCGCACTGTAAACTTATGAATTCAATTTGCTACCTGCTAGAAACATTGTTAACATCCAATGAATACGGGGTCACAAAGATCTGAAACGTAGTTGACAATGTTTCTACATCTTGAAGCCTGGTCTCAAACTAGTGTGAAACACGGGGAACTGAGCACAAACACAAAACCACTACATACCACTACTACACAACGTCAACAGAAACACAAAATAAAAACAAAATTCTCAATAACGCCGCTAAGATCCCTTACACAACAAACAAAAACCGTTAGACTAGGCTGAATAGGGTCCTCCCTAAACAGCCCGGGCATGTTGCAAACATTTTTCATATTCATTCAGTTTCGTGCAAGTAGCGCCGCTGATCTAGGCAGCATAGCAATACAGCGCTCTCGCCTGACGTCACACGAACGTACAAGCTGGCTCTTCGTTTAAATACGTCACACGGCCCGAAGATGCCTTCCCTTGGGTTAGACTGTGCGCCTATCACTTAGGCGGCCCGAGTTCGACCCCAGGGACCCACATGTTGTATTGGTGATGGACGAAGCGGCCACAGGGTGGGTCTTCTCTCGGTTCTCCAGTTTACCCCCCCCCCCCCACTCATTCCACCAATCGCTTCATTATCACCTTTCCAATCACCGATTTCGCCTGCATTTCATATCATCCTCTTCCTCACTCTGATACCTGGTGCTTGGCTGACCACCTGCTTCCAGGTCTTCACTCTGTCCGGTCCATAGGTTCCTGTGTTCCCCGACAGGTGTCTGACACTAGGCACTGGCTTGTAAGTCCTACATAAGGGCAGGGTAATTAGGAAAAGACAAAATGCGGGAATGTAATTTTAAATTTTATTTTTTATCGGGTGTACAAGGGCGAATTAAAGGTAACTGCAAAGAAAATCATAGACCGATTAATTACTAGATAGTGCCTTTAACATTCGGAGCGCAGTTTTCCGCAAAATCTCTCGAGTTTTTAACGTCCTCTGCTAGTTACCCACACAAGACCGAGCGAGATAACTGCGCGGTAACGTGTGTGGTTCGCATTTGGTAACTGGGTCGTGGATCCGATGCTGTGTTTTTCGGGGTTTTCCCGGGTCACCAGGCAAATTCTGGGTAGGTTACCTTCATCCGCCAAATTTCCTCTGCCTCTTTTTTCCTTCAGTAATTATTCTATTTATTCTGTAATCTGTTTGGTCTATTTCAAGGGAGAAAGAGTTAACGGGAGTTCGGATGCAGCATTGTGGGGACAAATTGGTCTTGAGTAACCTCTTTCTCTGTCACAAAAGCCGGGCGGCGGCGCTCTAAGCGAATCGGCGGGGGATGGTGTACTAATTGGTATCGGGAGATTGAAACTGGTGAAAATTTAGGGACTCTACCCTCAGCTGTCTACTCCCCCGTGGTTTGGCCGCCCTCTGTCTCCTCTCGCCTCACCCCCCGCTCCTGGGGCGCCCCTTTGAGGCACAAGCACAAAGCATCTCTAAGGTTGTTCCGAAGTCCCCCAGTGCATCTGTGCTCCTACTACTCCTACTATATATAGAGGAGTGTATGCTCCACCTAAAACCTTTATCTCAGATTTTGCTTGACATAAACATTTCGACAATCCCTAATTCAAAACAACGAAAAAGAGGAAATTTTAGAAGACCATATATGTATGCGTGTGCGTGTGTGTGTGTGTGTGCGTGCGTGTGTGGGGCATACATCAAATGTAAAATATATGGATATACAGTAAATTTTGATTTTAAGTTCAATATCTTCCAAAGATGCGACAAAATCTACGCCCTAAAACTACAGTTGTGTGGAATTTTTTTCGAAACGTTTCTTTCAATCAAAATGGCGAACGATTTTGATTAATGTACCGTATATTCAAGTTGTTATATAGTGCCAATGTATACTGAATTTTAGAGGAATAGTCTATGGAGTCTTCTTAATTCAGAAGATATTTTAAAATGTGATGTTTAACTGGTAACTCGTAAGAGACAGTTAAACTCGCTGTACGCAAAAAATGTACCACTCTTTAAAATGCACAATTTACGTGTTTCAAATATCGTAACAATTCAGTAGTAAGGAGCAGTTTGTGAGATATCGGTTGCTTATCACTGATGTGCATTTTTCAATACTTTCGTCACTTTAAGCTCTATTGTATTGTTTTATTTCTCGGGATATCATGGAAAAAGTGTGTATCAAGGTCTATTTAGAGCAACCCGCTTTTATACATCGGATTATTGATTCGGTTTCATTTATGGCTACAGCAAAAGCTTTAATAAAACCATTTCCGAAAGCTTTATCTCAATAAACACGAAGCAAAAAATCTGATGTGTTGCACTCAATGACTTTCTCTACTCTTGTACTAACCATTCTTACAAACTCTTATTCCTATATCTTCTTCGTGTTAGTTGAGATAAACATTTGTACAAATTATCTTATTCCTTATTTCCTTGTAGGTGCAAGGAGAATATTAGAATACAGTAGGCTTTGTGTGATAGTCAAATGTTTTAAAGCTTTGAGATTCCGTTGTCTTTGCACATTTAACATATAAAAAATGAACACGATGACCCATTTCACGAAAGTTCTAAGTTTTCCGAAACTTACACACATAACAAGGAATATTTCCGAAACGGTTCACCCTATAAGAAAATTTATTGAGACATAAATTATGTATTTTAGCAAGATCTACATTTTTTGTATTGTATCATTTGGTCTATCTCTAACGGTTTACCAGTTATGCAAAAGTCGTCCAGAGTAAATACGACTACAGGGGCTATAGCCAGAAAATTCAAGATATACATTTCATTTGTCATACAAATATCTCAAACATATGACATATTAACCAAAATCGTTAGAGCCATTTTCAAGAAAATCAAAAGTTTTAAAAATTTTCTATCTAAAGGGTAGTTTAGGGTGGGGCTATTTTCTTCAAAATCTTCGTGTCGCATCTTTGAAAGACATTAAGCTTAAATACCAACTTTGGTTTTTAACCGACTTTTCGTTGTTGAGTTATGCTGTCCACAGACTGACACACAGACACACACGCGGACACTTTTTATAAAAGTGTTTTTTTTTAATTCAGGGGACCTCAAAACATATATTTCCGGTGAAATCTCGACATCGAATTTTTGGGTGGAATACAATACTTCCCCTACTTACCAGTAGAGAAAGTAAAGTGGTGGTAAAAGTATGAACGACTGGAGGATCTCCAACCGATGAAGAGGCACTGCGCCCTTTGTGATTATACTGACTCCTGTAAGAGAAAGAAAAGGAGAGAGACCCCAAGGGCTACCAGATCCGGATAGTGACGGAGGCAAGTATGGAAAGGGTCTTCAACGTTTTTGGTTCGAACATAACTGACTTCATCTACAAACATATCCACCCCCTCCACCGGAACCTTTTTCTAAAGATGCTTTTTTTAATTCAGGGGGTCTCAAAACATATATTTCCGGTGAAATCTCGACATCGACTTCTTGAGTGAAATACAGAAGTTCCTCTACTTTACTATACGTAGTAGAGAAAGTAAAAAGTGGTATTTCAGTTTGTTGATAATAACACACAATGTGCATATGTCTTGGTCCGTTCTTGTATTTGCGGAGGTCTGTGAGTGAAGTTCCCTTCTTTGCACCACATCAGATGACGTCGGTCGCAGTTCGACCCACATATTTTACACTTGCAGCCACCTTGGGGTTCGTGGAACTTCTCTGTTATGCATATTAAGTGATGGGACCCATGTACCACGAATTTCGTCATGGTGTGTCGCAGGTCACATCTATCTCTCGTCCAATCCCTGTAGACCATCGCATCCGTGGAGAAGAAACCCACCTATATCTCTTGTTTCTTGATGTTGAGGTTGTGTAGTGACTTCTTGTAGGCTTTAGTCGGTTAGTCGTGAAGCTGTATGTTTCAACAAAATGGTGTTCTTTTGAGAAAATGGGTCTTGGCTTTCTCTGTATGTTATCTTGCGATAATTAACAGTGACAATGTGAAGATATTGTTTGTAAAATTTAGGAAAATTAGGGATAGGAACGCCGTGGCATTAGTGGAGTCACTCCAACATCACCTGTTGACCCGAGAAACCACAGAGTGGACAGGCAGCGAGGAACGAACACAGGACCTCCTAAACGCTAGACGCACATTACTGCGGATAACCAGGCTTGCTTTAATGTGAAATAAATATTAAAATAAACTTCGTGTGAGTAATGGTTATATATAATTCTGATGCTGCACTCACATAACCTTCTCTACTCATGTACTAAACATGTTTACAAACTTTTATTCCTATATCTTGTTTGTGTTAGTTAAGATAAACATTTACAAAAATTATCTTATTGCTTATTTCCTTGGAGGTGCAAGGGGAATATGGGAAATTCCGTTGTCTTTGCACGGCTAAGAGATAACAGATAGAATAACAATCCTCTATTTGACGAAAGTTTAAGTATTACTAAACTTACACAAATAACAGAAGATATCTTTGAAATGGTTCGCTCTAAAAAAAAAATTGTTTGGACATAAATTGTGTGTTTTAGGAAGACCTACATTTTTATGTAGTAAGCTTTGGTCTATCTCTTCCGATTTACCAGCTATTCAAGAGTCATCCAGGGTAAACAGGACTATAATATAAGCTACAGCCAGAAAATGTATCATTCATTTTATTTACCATAAAATATCTTAAACATATAGCATATTAGTCGAAAACATTAGAGCCAGTTTAGGAAAAATCAACATTTTAAAAAAATTTCCAAGTAAAGGATAGTTTAGGATGGAAGAATTTTCTTCGAAGCCTTTCTGTCGCATCCTTGAGAGATATTAAGCCTAAATATTATCTTTGGTTTTTAAACGACCTTTTGATTTTGAGTTATGCTGTCCACAGACTTTCTCTCTCTCTCTCTCTCTCTCTCTCTCTCTCTCTCTCTTTCTCTCTCTCTCTCTCTCTCTCACACACACACACACACTCACACACAGAAACACACACGGACCATTTTGATCCTCAAAACATGTTTCCGGTGAACTCTAGACATCAAAATAAATATTTTGTTTGCAACTAATTCGGACATGAAACTGAATTTAATGTTTGTATGTGCACGTCGGAGCAAATATTTCACGTTTATTGCACATAAAAATGCGAGGTTTCTGGTTTTTTACGTAAAAATATTTTCGCACATTCATATACATTTTATAAAAATCGCACAAGGAAAGCTGTTTTTATAATAATTTTTGCATATTTACATAAAGTCACATAAAAGCAGAAATATTTTAACAAGTAGCTATCCAGCTTCTTTAATTCTTAATTATAGAAGCCAGATGTCGTAATTGTTGCTCATTATTGAAACAACTGTTAGGCAACTACAGTATCCCTTTCGTTGGAGGAAAATACATCCTGCTTTCTCAAACTACATGAGCTCGCAAGATAAGAACGGGGAATTCCTACACTGCTATGTGTTTAATTATCTGTAACGTTTATGTTAGCTCAGCCATTCGGATATTAAAAAAGTTAAAAATATTTTACGTTTTGACAATTTTTGACATTTTCAGTACATAAAAATACACATTTCCCAAGTTTTTAGCAGCTAAAAATCCTAGCCCTAGTAATTAGTGTCAGTGAGTAAAGAGAATCATATGAATGTTGCATATCAGACTGTTTTACGTGAAAATGCTGAAAACGAACCACGTGAATGTTTCCTGACAGTCATGTTCTAAGAGATAATAAACTAACTCTGGTTTAAGGAGTTGAACACATAGGTGACATATTTCGGAAAGAGCTGCTGCTACTGTTGCAAACCAGTAAACCCGAAATTTCCACACGATTATTCCTGGATATTGTTCTGGCGCATTTGGCAAATTCAAAGCGGTTATCTGTCGCAACATGCGTGCTTTATTGTTGACTAGACACTCACTCGCTCGCTCGCTCACGCTAAATAAAGCCCATTATATTTTTGCCTTCCCTCACATCCGTAGCGGTCTTCCGAAAACCACGTGCCAATCCCACACATTAATTACACTGCGATGAGTAGCAGCACATTCAGCGTTTTATTAATTTCTCTTGAGTATTTCTATTTTGGTCTGCGGTGCGACAAGCGTTTAGTTTCCCTCACTAGCACAAATGTGGTATATTAGCTGTGGAAGAAACTAACACCAATAGATTTGTTGTGATGATCATAGAGCTAGAGAGTAAAAATACTTAGAAAATTTTCCTGTCCACATCTTCGGCGATCGTTGTCATCTGCCGCTATCATAGAAAAACTACATTTTAAAAACTACTTTTAAAGGCTTTACTTATCAACTTCATAAAAGGAGATACTGAAACTAGCCACCGTCGTCCATACATACATTTTTGGCAGCTCTTGAGGAAACTATCCATCGCCCGCCGTAGTTCACGTTCAGGCAATTTCCTGGTAGATATTTTGTTTTAATTCCTCCAGGGTGTGTGGGTTTGTCCTTTGTTTTAAGTTATCCCAGAGACAGAAATCGTTTATTGGAGCTATGAGGAATCTTTCACCACTAATGGCGCACTTTACACCATTTTTTCGTCATGAAGGGGCAGTTCATGAACAATATTAGGTTCTGAGTTATAGAGTAAATTTTTCTTCGAATTAATAGTTGACGCCACTATATATGTGAATACAGTTTAGCCCCTTTTATTAGAGCATTAACAGATGGGGAGTGTTATTTTGCTTTTTTTTCAACAACTCTCTGCAACAGCTCATACAGCCAATCTTCCGATGAGAACAATTGAAACTGTTTTAAAGACAGAATTAGTAGTAGATATTTGTGCTCCCACGACCTAACCCCCTGCGATTTCTTTCTCTGGGGTCACTTAAAATATAGTGTTCAGTCGACTCCAAATGCTCCTAGCCGAAGGGGAAGTCAGGATGGGTTATCTATTAGTTATGCCAGGTGGTCTCAAGGGTCGACTTGCCAGCTCATACCTGTCTATAAGGGTGGGTGGCGTAATGTTTTCCTAAGTCCAAAGAAAATAACACTCCAACATTTCTCTTAGACTCGGTCGGAAGAAAGCAATCTCAATGTAAAGAAAACAACATTGTTATTAATCCAGAACAAACTAAATATTCGACTTAAGAGGCGCCATATCACAATGAAATTAAATTTAAAACGTTTAAATAGTTTTAATACACCACGTTTTTATTTAAGCTATTCGTCGAGACACACGCATGCGCGTTGTAAAGTTTGCAAATTATTTTTATTCCGCGAGCATGAAAGCGTGTATTTGATGTCAACTTTCACATCTAAGTTTAAACCATCGAATGAATGTTTGTCGGAAATATCAGGAAAACAGTCACAAAAGAGTTTTTTTTCTCAGAAAAAGAGAGGCAATAACCTCCATAGCACACTTAAAAACCATTGATATGGGCTGGACTTAAACCCGCGACCTTGGGATCAGTAGGTCAGCGTCAAACCAACTGAGCCACCCAGACCTCAAACAACTCCAAACCCTCCAAAACCTCTCCCTCAGAAAAATCCTCTCTGCTCCATCCCTCACCACCACCCAAACTCTTCACCTCGAAACTCATCTCCCGTTCATCCCGGAGGCAATAGAGAAAAGAGCAATGGCGGCATGGACGCGCATTAGGAACCACGAAAATGACGTGATCGCTAACATCGGCAAAGGCGAGCCGAAGCACCGCAAGCATACTAGGATAAAAATGTTCTAGAAGCGGCTCGGCTCGCCGACTAATGCGCGTCCACGCTACCTCGTCCCTAAGCCACATACATGTTCCGGCAGAGGCCCTCGCCTCGGAAAATATTCAGGAGCTGCCACCGCGGGACAGTGTATATAGTGTCAAAACTGTAAATAGTGTAGTGCGCTGGGACGCATATTTCTGGTGTGCCCAGTGAAGATGTGTGTATGTGTGTACGAGTGTGTGTGTGTGAATGCGTGCGTGTATGTGTCTGTATATAATTTGTAAATATGTACATATGTATATATAACCCAAAGACGAAACAGACAAAAGACAAAAGAAAACTATTCTCGGTGACCTACAGATGGTCACCGTATGGGTTTTTGTATATAGCGAAAACTGTAAATATGAACAAAGTCAACTGTAAATCAATGTAAATATAGCCTGTAAGCCGGGCCCACTGTACCGGCACCAGGCCAATACTTTTACAACAAATAACTTGAACTTGAACTATGCAGAATAGTGGATTATAGAAATTATTACAGTAAAGTTTAACTGTAAAAGTTAAGGTCTTCTCGATGTCTCGAGTTGTACTGCATTCAGATTTTGTCAGCGTGTACATGTTTGGGTTCCCCTGAATTACCAAAAGTTTACAGAAAGATCCCTGTGTGTGTGTGTGTGTGTGTGTGTGTGTGTGTGTGTGTGTGTGTGTGTGTGTGTGTGTGTGTGTGTGTGTGTGTGTGTGTGTGTGTGTGTGTGTGTGTGTGTGTGTGTGTGTGTGTGTGTGTGTGTGTGTGTGTGTGTGTGTGTGTGTGTGTGTGTGTGTGTGTGTGTGTGTGTGTGTGTGTGTGTGTGTGTGTGTGTGTGTGTGTGTGTGTGTGTGTGTGTGTGTGTGTGTGTGTGTGTGTGTGTGTGTGTGTGTGTGTGTGTGTGTGTGTGTGTGTGTGTGTGTGTGTGTGTGTGTGTGTGTGTGTGTGTGTGTGTGTGTGTGTGTGTGTGTGTGTGTGTGTGTGTGTGTGTGTGTGTGTGTGTGTGTGTGTGTGTGTGTGTGTGTGTGTGTGTGTGTGTGTGTGTGTGTGTGTGTGTGTGTGTGTGTGTGTGTGTGTGTGTGTGTGTGTGTGTGTGTGTGTGTGTGTGTGTGTGTGTGTGTGTGTGTGTGTGTGTGTGTGTGTGTGTGTGTGTGTGTGTGTGTGTGTGTGTGTGTGTGTGTGTGTGTGTGTGTGTGTGTGTGTGTGTGTGTGTGTGTGTGTGTGTGTGTGTGTGTGTGTGTGTGTGTGTGTGTGTGTGTGTGTGTGTGTGTGTGTGTGTGTGTGTGTGTGTGTGTGTGTGTGTGTGTGTGTGTGTGTGTAAGAGAGAGTGGAAAACCACACAAAATGCTGCACTTACAAAGACCTATTTCCCCAGCGTTGAAAAAAGACTAAAAATGAATTTTAAGCTTACCCACAACTTTACAACAAATGATCCAACATGTGTGTGTAAAAAGGAAACAAACGGTGCACCACATCCTATGGGAGTGTGAAGTACTTAACCGTGAAAGAAAGTATTTCAAGAAAGCCGGGGCACTTAAAGGTGCGAAGTGGCCTATCACAAACCAAGAATTATTGGAAAAACATATGAAACTATTCCACAAGTATGCGAACAATATAGACTTTGAACTTCTAAAAATAACTAGCATTTCCTAATTGTACGAAACCACTAACGGTTCCACTGTAATCTTAGATATGTTCAATGATGTAAAACCATATGCATGTAGTATTACATTTCTGTAATGGAACATGCAGAAATAAATTGTTGTTAAAAAAAACACACACACACACACCCACACACACACACACACACACACACACACACACACACACACACGGATCTTTCTGTAAACTTTTGGTGTGTGTGTGTGTGTGTGTGTGTGTGTAAGAGAGAGAGAGACAAACGAATAACAAAAATTTAAGTCATATAAATACCATTTTCCAAGGATGTGGTAGTGTAGTTCACTCTCAAATCCCCCAAATTGATACTAACTACTTCCGCTTATTTACTACTCTTATAGTCTTGGGAAGCGTTAGCTGACACTCAGTTGCGGACAATCAAGGACACGGTACAACCCTGGCAAACATCTTGCAGGGATTCCAGGCGTGAGGAGGTGATTTTAACCCGCCTGAGGATAGGCCACACACCAGCCACGCATGCACACCTTTTGCGTGGTGATCCGGAGCCTGTCTGTGCGACGTGCAATATTCCACTCTCCGTCGCACATGTCCTTATTGATTGTCCGCGATACGCTTGTGAACGCCAGTCCCTTGGCCTGGGTTTCACACTGTGCATCCTGTTAGGCAACGACCCAGTGGCTGTAAATATAGTACTGCGGTTTGTTGCCAGCATCGACTTTGGTAAGCAAGTGTAAGGCTTCTTTTATCTTGGCGGATAAGAACTTTTAGGATGTTTTTACTTGTGATGTTATTTTGTTTTTTACTACCTTTTAAAAGTTTTATCAGCATTCGCTTTTAGAAAGTTACGTTTTTACCAGCTTTTTAACCTTTTAGCTTTTCTAGCTCTTGTTTTTACAACATTCAACATTTTAGGTTATTTTAATTTTCCCTTTTTAGCTTTTTAGGGGGAGGTTTTATTGTTCGCTTGTTTTCCCTTTGGACTTCGGGTCCTAATGACCTAGTTATCCACGGGCCCTTAAACAAAACTTACTCACTCACTATTATTATGATTGGGTCTTAAAGGTTTTGATAAATATCCTATGTTTAATATAAGTTTAGTGCACATGGGCTTTATTGTTACTGTTGCTTGCTCATGTGTGCAACGGTAGGCGTCTACTGATCCTATAGCATACACAAGGGCTGCGCGGTACCGGTTACGTCATTCACTGTGTTCAACTAGCCTGTTTCACATGTGACCGCAAGCGGTTCTGCTCTGCATTAATAACTTCTGTCATATCTTTTACAAAAATTATAAGTATTTTGAGAAGGCCTATGAAATACTTTTCATTCATAATGAAGATTCTATATTTCTGTATAACTGATAAACCGCAAGAAGCGAAACCTTACTACAACGAAGCAATTGCAGATTTCGTTAAACACACGATGTAAAGTACATAATTTGGGTTTCGTGTACCTACTAAATGTGTGAGAAAGTCATTAATATTTTTGCTGAACATGTTCTTTGTATGCAGTCGTATTTGTGCGGATATATCTCTATTACTTTATGTAGCGGAAGAAAGAGAGGTGGGCGGGTGTCCAAGGAAATAATGTCTGTAGAAATCCCACGTTTGTTCTGATATTTATGTTTCACTCTTTCCTTTTCCACTGTTATGAACGAGATTCCTCGTGTGTTTTCAATGGCACAATGTGGATGGAAAGTATTGCTGGGATAAAAGTGGGGCGGCTAATCTGCTAGCGAAGAGATGTGCAAGAGGAAAAAGGTTTCGTATGCTGGAATTCCTGGAAGCTTTGGTCGTTTCTCATTCACACCCACGCTAAACGTTTGTTTTATAGTGGACCGAAGCTTTTAAACCCTTTCAGGCATAAGGAGCAGCTCCTCACGGCAGAGTACGATAGATAGAATTTTCACTATAACACTCGCGGCCCTGTGTAACATTTAACAAAATGTGTTGTCTGCTGCGTATCTCTTTGTCTTCTAATTAGAAAAACAAAACAGAAGGAACTTTTTAAACAATCTGTTTAAGTGCAATTCTTTGTGTACGGTATGTGTACAACTGTGTTCAAAAAAGCTTTTCTGACGATAACATTTATATCCACTTCCTGTTCATTCTGTCATGGTGGAAAGTTAAAAGTCCTCCATTCAGTGCTGGTAACCTAACTGCTGCGTGTTGTATCTATTTTGCTGCATGTTTTTGAATGAACTGTTTTAATATGTCCATTCTCGCAGACAGGAATATAATCATCTTTCATAGTTGAATTTTACCATCTAAACTTCATCTGGATCATTACTTAATATTTTCTTGCGATTAACTTCATGCAACAGCTGAAAATTGTGACGCTGGGTTCGGAATAAAACAAAGGGTTATCGGAGCCGGCCTGCTTCACGCCACATGCCGGGTTGGCGAGCGGTCCAAGGCGGCCAAGGCCAGGCTGCCACGCGCAACTGTTTGTGTGTACATGGCTAACAGTGGAAGTGACTAAATAAAAAGGGTTTTTCTCAAGAATTTTTGAGAAATACCTGGCCACGTGATTGCCGGCCTGTGTGTCGAAGTCGAGGAAGGTCCGTGTGACGTCATCCCCTCTATATAAGGAGGCGAGGAACAACAAAGGAGTTAGTTGTACGTTTACAGACAGAAATCGGTTAGTGTGTCAGTGATACGAGACAGCTGTGTATGTGTGTGTCGTCGTGAACGTCGGTCGTTGTGAACAACATTGGAAGGGGCGTATAGTGATTGTAACGTTGTAGTAAGAGTATTAGAGATAGAGAAAGTGAAGGACACTGAAAGGACTGAAGTAAAAGTTATGAGTTGTAATAGTCTAAAAAACTGTAGGTTGTGTTAACTATGAGAACTCTGTGTATTTGTGGTACAATTTTAGAAGACAAAGTGATGGAAAAGTAACCCGACAAGATTTAGTCGTTTTGCTATATTATTAGTGACTTCTTTAGGACGAAGAAGTAGTTGGATAGCTTGGAAATCTGATCGCCACTTCGCCACCTGAAACCAGTATTTTGAAGAACTGTTATCAATTGTTTTATTTTCATGCAACTCTATTATTCACGAACGCTGAAGAAATGCTATACGATACATATTAGATGTTCTTGAAAGAAGAAGCGATTTAACTTTGTCTCCTATTTCCAAGCACTTTGGTATCCTCTAGTGATCCAGTTATATCCTAATATACTTCCTATGTGAGCGCATTTCCTCCGCAAAGGGTCCAGTCTTGCATAACTAGCATTCATTTCTGCTCATTTTGTTTTTGGAAAAAAAGAGTAATCCATGAACACACAAAACACAAAAAAAAGGAATACAGGGATTTTTACTGCGATATGTACATTTAATTATTAAGGATATGACAGGTGTTGCGTTTGGGTATAGATTAAATGAAAACGCCGTAAAACATTTATTGCCGAACCTTATCAGAATTGGTGTACCACATGACACAACTATCCCTTCGTGCGTAAAACATTTGCAGAACGCAACGACGCAATTCCTATGAGGCGTGAGATAATTTAGTTTTTCTTCTCAATAAATGAAATGTCTTTATTGTATAGGATTGTAGATTATTTCGAGGGCAACTATTTCCTCATTTACACGTTGGTAGTATTTACCATTATTCCATAATATTTTATTTTTAGTATATATTCACTTAGTTAATATGCCATTATCTGACGTGCACTACCCTTCACGGGATGTAGTCAATTTTTAGTGGGAGTAGGATCACGAAACGGGGAAACGGCAGGACCTTTTCAGTCAAAGGAGTGCCCCCCACCTTTATTACAAAAATAAAATGTAAGATTTGGATCAACACAATTTTAATAAATGATAATTACAAATGTTGAGGCTTGATAAGATTACAATTATATGTGTCTATGTTTTATCGGGTGATAAGAATTACCAGTCGACGATAACAATAAATATGAATGAAGTGAGTTGTACAGATTTTCCGGCTATATACCAAGTTTACCTGTTTGAAATCTGAATTATTATTATTCGCATAAGTGACGACTTAACCCCATAAACTCATTGCCCCATAGAAATAATTATATCACCAGATCGATCCCGCATAGTTACGGCGGTAGTAGAGAGCGAGAGAGAGAGAAGAGCTACATACCTCTGGCGATTACCATCACGACTCACTACTAGACACAGACTACCACACACTGACTGCCCTCTCTCTCGCTGCCTCACGTAGGCAGCACTACCTACAGCACTACCTATCGGGCCAGCGCCGCCCTAAAAAAAAACGAACGTGCAATAAGCACAATCACCCCCTCCCCCATCTAACAACATCACCTCACCATAGGATAAAGACAGATTAAACATGGTTAAGACACAGCCAAGAACTTAAAGGATACACCTTGAACCACCAGATTATCTTGTTTTGGTCACTGTGAGATCACTGGGGTAGAACACTATCATCTTCACCACTTCACTGTTGGGGTCACAGTAACACTGGGGACACTTGTTCACTGGCAGAGGGGCTTAGTTGATCGCCAATTGTCTTTCGTCAGAAAGATCCCACGTTGTCGAGTGCGAAGGCCGTCGATCCTGACTTTGGGAATGCGTCTTAGCACTCGCTGAAATGGGCGTCATGTCACCAAGATGCTTGTGCGTGAACACCCGACGTAGACAGACCCGACGCAAACGGCGCCCCATCGTAACTGCGGAACCCTGTTCACCAGGAGTCCACATTCCGACTCTTATAGCTGCAGCATAACAAAAGTTGATCGCCAGATTCATCGCTCAACAGTGCCAACTTGAGATGGTCAGGTGCTTTCGGAGGGGTAAACAAAGGTTTGGTGAGGCTGTAAACAGAAATCAAATCCGGCAGAAAAGGGAACATTCGCAGATTTCAAATAGGCTGTTACTGAACTCTTAGATAGAATGACTGGCATATAACCTTGGGCAATTTACCTTACCACCAAGTGTGGCTATCTACAAGCACAGATATTTAACAGGAAATAACAATTCAAATTAATTTAAGAATCACAAAAGGTGATAACAATTAACAATAAAGTGTTTAACAATAACAATATAAAATGCAAAGCAATTTAGTAACTAAATCAGAAAGTGATAACATTCGATATCAATTATTTAACAATAACAATATAAAGGTAATATTAAAAATGACAAGAGTAATAACATTCAATATACATTATTTAAATGATCAGCTGAAAAACAAGGCCTTGTACAAATTAATGCGCATATAAAACCCCCTTACTGGCCAGACAACACAAAAACACAAAACATATCACACATAATTGGTAAACGAGAAAAGACCACCAGACACACACACTCTAAACATTCCAGAAACACTTCTCAAACATGTTGCAAACACTCCAGAAACAATTCTCAAACATACCACAAACACACACATCACCACCGCGCGGGGAGGAACGAAAAACTAGTGGAGCCGTGAAGGTATGCTACCCGCTAAACACAAGACACGCTTCATACCAAAATAAAGTACTCCTCCCACACCATAATAATAACATACAAAGGAAAACAAACACCAAATATAAACAAACAGTAACTCCACATCATAACAACACACTACCCAAAACAAATAACGAAACGCAACAAGGAATGAAGTAGAAGGGAGGTTCTACACCTTAACCTACACAAAAGGTTTTAATTGGGAAATATGAGCTCTCCTCTCTCTGCCATTACGTAAGTCTTTTAGACGTACTGAAACATTTTTATATATATATCTATAATTTCATACGGCCCGACATACCTTGGGGCCAACTTGGCGGCATATGCGTTACCCTTGGATGATTGCGTAAAGAACTTACAAAACACTCTCTGACCTATAGCGTACGGCGAAGGCCTCTTACCGGCGTCATAGCGTCGCTTTACCTCAGCATGGGCTCTGGCGAGATTACGAAAGGCAGACTTCCAGGTCTTACGTATCTCTTCTTGAGTATACTTTTGAGGCAACAAATCATTCAAGTGCTAAAGATTAGCTAATGGTGAATTAGGCGTGTAAGCTAACATCAACCGGTATGGGGTAACGCCATGCGACTCATGGCGAGCGGAATTAAAGGCTAACTGTAGACGTGGTAAATTGGTATCCCACTTTGAATGGTTATCGTGATGATATGCTATTAAGGCTGACTTAAGGTTTCTATTGAACCTTTCGGCGTGTGAAGGGCAAGGGTAATACGGAGTGGTATTGATGGTTTTGACCCCCCAACCAAAACAGAAGTTCCTGAAAACACTTGAGGTAAACTGAGAGCCATTATCCGTAACCAGATAACGAGGAGCACCAAAGGCCGCAAAAATGGAAGCTAAAACCTTTATAACGCCTCTGGCATTGGCCTTGGGTAAAGGACTTAACCACACAAATTTACTAAAGGAGTCAACCGTCACTAACGCATAAGTATTGCCCTGAACTGAGCGGGGAAATGGCCCCACAAAATCAACAAATAACTTCTCTAAGGGCCTAGTGGCCACCTCGGATGCCAAACCTTTCCACATGGCACATTGGGCCGGCTTAGCCATGGCGCAAACATGACATGATTTAATCCTACTGACGATATCCTTAACCATTCCCGGCCAAGTGAAATATTCACTGATTTTATTTTTGGTTTTGGAAATACCCAAATGGCCCCCTAACGGTGAATTATGGTAATAATCAAACACCACAGGTATTAAAGACTGGGGGAGGACTATCTTCGTCTTGTTATCCCGGTTATGTCGAATCATCAAAACCCCGTCCTTAAGAAAATACCCATCTACGCATTGACCTCTTTCAATATTTAATATTATTTGTTTAATCGTCACATCTCTGCGTTGGTGCTCGCCTATACTGGTGTACAATTCAGAAAAAGCTACGCAAACGCCTATGTCCAACGTCAGGCTAGAAGAGGGAGGGTCAGGTTCAGCAAACACACGTGTCAAGGCGTCCGCTAAACAGTTATCAGCTCCCCTGATGTGTACGGGCGTAAACTTAAATGCTCCTATTCGTACGCCCCAACGAGCCAACCTCCCAGTAGATCTTGGGGTAGCAAGGGCCCAAGTAAGCGCCTGGTTGTCACACTCCAGGGTAAATTCTACATGCTCTAAATACTGCCTATACTTTTCTAATCCCAACAGTACCGCGAGAGTTTCCAATTCATAGACTGAATACTTGCGCTCGATCTCGGTCAAAGTTCTCGAGGTATAATAAATGGGCCTACGCCCGGAGGGGAAATCTTGCAAAAGGACCGCGGCCAAGGCTCCTTTGCTTGCGTCGGTTTGCAAGATAAATCGCCTACCAAAATCGGGAAATGCTAAGACCGGAGGGTTCATGATTGCTTGCTTGAGATCTAGAAAAGCGCTTTCTTGTTCCTGGGTCCAAATGAAAGGTATTCCCTTTCGGCGTAACCGGTTCAGGGGCTCCGCCCTGGCTGCATAATTGGGGATAAACTTATTAAAAAAATTCAACATGCCAACAAAACGCGCCAAAGCCTTCACGTTCTTAGGAGATGGAAAGGTCCTAATGGATTTCGTCCTATCCGGATCAATGGTCACCCCGGCAGGTGAAACTATATGGCCGAGGAAAGAAATCTGACTCGTCGCAAAGACACATTTTTCTTTCTTGAGCGTCAACCCGGCACTTTCCAGCCGTTTAAATACTTCTCGCAAATGGTCACAATGGGTATCAAAATCTGGCGAGTAAATCACTACGTCATCAAGATAATTGTAAACATACTCAAATTTAAGGTCAGAAAACAGATTATCGAGCAATCTAGTTAACACTTGGGCACCGGTGGCTAAACCATAAGGAACTCTTTGGAACTCGTACAGGCGCCAAGGGGTCGCGAACCCGGTCACGTGTTTGCACTCTTCCGACAAGGGAATCTGATAGTACGCATTATTTAGGTCCAGGGTGGTAAAGACCTTGGCTGCTTTAAAATGGTGAGCAGCCGTATGTAAATCCGGGATAGGTTGGGATTCCAAACGGATTTTCTTATTTAAACGTCTGTAGTCAACAACGGGCCTAAAATCTCCATCCCCTTTAGGCACTAGGAACATGGGACTACTATAAGAAGATGTAGAAGGGCGAATTATACCTTGTTCCAACATTTTGTTTATCTTGTGCTTTAACACAGCCATCTTAGGAGGGGTCAACCTATACGGCGGGAGTTTTACCGGAGTGGTGTCCTCTAGCTCAATCTTGTATTGTATCAAATTAGTAACACCCGGCTTCCCCGAAAATAACTTGTGGAAATGTTGTAACAACTTCTCCATTTTACCCTGCTGCTCCTCGGTCAAATGGGTCAAGCTATCCCTACCACCACCTAAGTGAAGGTCTGAAGGGCTTCGTACACATGAAGCTGAATATCGTACCATACGCTTGCGATAGAAGGGGATCTTCACGGTTGGTGCAAAAGCAAAAGATATCTCACGCCTAGCAAAGTCAAAGGCCAACCCCACCCGAGCCATAAAGTCTGCTCCTAAAATCAAATGGTGAGGTAACCCCGGTAACAGGTAGCACCAATGTTTCCATGTAAACTGCGGGAATCGCAAAGTAAGAAGCAGCCTGTTTTCGACCTGAAACTCTTGGCCATTTACTGAAACACAATGTAGGGGTTCCCTCTCGGGCTTCAACCCACACTTAGACAATACCTCTTTAAAATATTTCTCCTGCACTAAGGAACAACTGCTCCCCGTATCCAACAAAGTCGTGACTGGTACTTTCCCCACCACAAGGTGTAGAAAAGGTTTTGAATCAAACGGGAGTCCCTTGACGCGGCCAAACATAGCATTAACACTAGGGCTTCTGCCCTGTCCCTGGGGTCAAATGCGCCTCGGGATGTACCCACTTTCACGGGTCAATGTTGTTCCCTGAAATCGGCGATCACGCGTAAGGGGACACTGCCTCACCAAATGCCCCTCCATTCCACACCTATAACAATTACGCGCCCCAGCCACATTGCGCCGAGGAGGCACCTCAACTGACGAAGGCAAACTCAATCGTGGTAAGATGGGGGGAGAGCGAATTATGTTGCAACCACGTACACTATCGGCTTCGTTAAGCTCGGCCAATGACGGCACCAAAGAGTCCAATTCACTAAACGTAACGGGACGGCTGGCAAAGATCAAAGCTGAACGTGTCTCCCTAGTAAGTCCTGACAAAACGATGTCACACACCTGTTGCTCACTATCAGGCAGCAGCAATACACGTGCATAATGCTTAACCCTCTCCACATATTCCAAAAATGATTCCTGAAACCCCTGCGGCCTCAAGTAATTTTGTTGAATTACGGCCATTAGCGCCCTACGAGGGACAAAACATCGTAACACTTCCTCATGTAAAGCACGTATAGGGTGCGTAGCCTGCTTAGATCGATCCAAAATATTGAGAGCCATGCCCTTAACCTTGCTAGCAATTGCCTGTAACAACACAATTTGCGGCACGTCAGCCCTTTCAGCTGTTTCACTCGCACGTACTAAAAATCTCAGAAAATGCACAGCCGTTGTAACATCTGTCACTACAAAATCAGGTTGGGATTGAACAAATTCCTGTAGCGGGTGTAACAACTTAATCCGCTGATATGCCGATACCATTTCACTGCCCAGGGGATTTATCGATCTAGAAACTTCGGCAAGCTGTTCGTTGGATAGTTCGGGGCCGCCATCTTTGGACATTACCCCGTCCAAACTCTGATAAATAGACTGAAAGCCTTCGTGTAACTGAGGCAACGAAGTTCCAAAAGAAAGGTCAGGAAAGTATTTCACGAGGTATTCAAGTCTTCGAATATAATGGGTCACCCTCGCAGAAAGCCTTCTAAGCTGCTGTTTAGTAAGTGCCTTTCCCAAGTCAGAATCAGTAAACAACTCTTTAAATTCGACCAAAGCCTTCTCGCATTCACCCGGTGCGTCCTGCACCAACACATTATCAGCACTCAACCGTCTAATGGGGCAATCTTTCACCTTACGGAACTCTTCCAATGTGGTCGCAACATCGGCGGTCGGAATCAAAACTCCACCTCGTATAGCCAACTCAAAATTTAGTTCACCTTTCCGTAGAAAGGCCGCGTCCACTACAGTAACCATTTTGTTACTCTTCCAATCCAAACCAAATTTTGAAAAGCCAAACTATCTTTCTAATAATCCCACTTACGATTTTTCTTGAAAAGTAACCACGCTCTGCTACCAGAGAATTGCACTACCCTTCACGGGATGTAGTCAATTTTTAGTGGGAGTAGGATCACGAAACGGGGAAACGGCAGGACCTTTTCAGTCAAAGGAGTGCCCCCCACCTTTATTACAAAAATAAAATGTAAGATTTGGATCAACACAATTTTAATAAATGATAATTACAAATGTTGAGGCTTGATAAGATTACAATTATATGTGTCTATGTTTTATCGGGTGATAAGAATTACCAGTCGACGATAACAATAAATATGAATGAAGTGAGTTGTACAGATTTTCCGGCTATATACCAAGTTTACCTGTTTGAAATCTGAATTATTATTATTCGCATAAGTGACGACTTAACCCCATAAACTCATTGCCCCATAGAAATAATTATATCACCAGATCGATCCCGCATAGTTACGGCGGTAGTAGAGAGCGAGAGAGAGAGAAGAGCTACATACCTCTGGCGATTACCATCACGACTCACTACTAGACACAGACTACCACACACTGACTGCCCTCTCTCTCGCTGCCTCACGTAGGCAGCACTACCTACAGCACTACCTATCGGGCCAGCGCCGCCCTAAAAAAAAACGAACGTGCAATCAGCACAGACGCTGAAAAAATATGGAAGATAATTGTTATTTATAAAATAGGTTACACTTCATACCTGAAATAGTCCCAATGAATAGCATTTGAGATTAAGAATTTCGTCAGATAAATTCGTTGCTGCTCATCATTCGTGACTATGATAAAATAATAAAAATTCTATATAGTATTTAAAAATTAAGTGATCTAATTAGGTATGTTTAGTAATGTAAAACAAATATTGTTTTCTAACAATGCTACCAACTGCCAGGATCTTATGCCACCGGTGGGCCAAAATTTTATTCGGCAGTAGTCCTTTTACAGCTAGGTAGGTAGCTAATCTACTGACATGATCTAGCCGCTTTTACGCACATTTAAAAACCATAGGACTGGACCAGGTTTGAACCCGCAATCTTGGTATCAGTAGGCCAGCGCCTAACCAAATGAACCACCCAGATTACACCTCCTAATGCTGTAATCATGTTTATGAATGTTGTAAATATTGTGACACCGGGCACGGCGCGCAACATATGACATTCCAGGACGATGAGCAAACAAAGGCCCAAGGTCAGGTTTTTCCACACCACTCACACGAGCATACACGTGACTAACAACAATTATGCGGCAACACAAAGGGTGCCCAGAGCGTTCGAGAAAGATCTGGTTACGTAATCGGTGGCGTGTTTGTGAAAGTCGAGAAGGGTCCGTGTGACGTCATCTCTGGTATATAAGGAGGCAGAGAAACAGTAGAGAGACGGAGAACGCCTCAGGAGCTGCAACCTAGCCGCACAGGAAAACTGCGGAAAAACTGTAAATAGTGAAGTGTATATAGTGCACTGTAAATATCTATATACGAGCGTGTGTGTGTGTGTGTGTGCGTGTGATGGAACATATGTGTGGTATGCCCAGGAGTGAGTGTGTGTATGTATCGGTGTATATAAATTAAAAAAAAAAACTATCAAAAACGGACAAACATAAGACCGTGTATACGCCCAAAAACTGTTCTCGGTGGGCTAAAGCTGCCCACTGTATGGGTTTTTGAACATATAAAAGCAAACATGAACATGTAAATACTGTAAACTATAATTAATGTTAATTTTAGCCTGTAAGCCGGGCCCTTCTGTACCGGCACCGGGCAAATGTTTTCTATAATAAAATAAGTTGAAGTTGAAGAGAGACGGAGAGAGCTACAGTTACCATCATGGGTTGGTCACTGTGTGAAAGACAGCTGTGTGTGTCATCGCGTCGTGAAGAAGTTTTGATGAGCGTCAACTGATGGTGTCGTCGGAGTTAAGTGTTCGAGAGGTGAAATGAAAACAGTGAAATGACTTAGTCAAGGCTAAAAAATATCACAAAAGACTGTGGACTGTGCTAACGTCAGTAGAAGAGAGCTATATACTTGTGCAGACAATAAACTAACAAAAAGTAATTGGACTGTAATTTATCTTTTTGTTACAATATATTTACTAATTTTAGAATTATGCTTGCTAATGTACTAGTATGTCTACTAATGTAGCACCCATGTCTTTGGAAATGTGTATTGATTACTGTTTTCACACTTGTTGCAATGTGACCTTGAAGTTAAAACGACCTTTAATGAAATTAACATGGATCCATAATAATAGGGTCTTCTATAAAGAACGCATTTCAATTCAATAATAAAACGTTTGCTAATATTATTATGTCAATATGAAGCGTAGGGATTGCAGTTAAACATAAAACAATCGGGTAAACGTCCACCGTGGCTTCGTCCGCACGCAGTCACTCTGTGGACAAAATTTTCAACGCCTCTAGAGCAAAGTTTCGCTTGAATTTGACCCACGACTAATTTCAGCATTGAATTCTTGTTTTGTGAGTATCCAATCCGTGAATGTTCGACGCTTCAAACAGTTTATCAGCTTCAGCTCTTGTGATAGTTGCATCTTAAAAGGATGCAAATGCGGATCCTGTTGTTGAAAGGACAAAGTTGCTCAGACAAAGATCTCCTCTCCCGCAACGGCGATTAGAACTGGCCGCCAAGATCGTGTGATTTGACACTATGTGCTTTATTGTGGGGGCAACTCAAATATCGTGTTTGTGAGAACAATCCAACTCAAGACAGAACCGTCGTGGCTCAAATTCAAGCGGAACTTTACTCTAGAATCGTCGAAAATTTTGTCCACAGAGTGGATGTGTGCAGACGAAGCCTTGGAGGACATTTGCCTGATAACTTATTTAATATTTAATTGCAATATTTATGCTTTATATTGACATAATATTAGGAATTTACAAATAAATTGTGTTTTAATATCAAATTAAAAATTGCGTTCTCTCTGTTGCACCCTATATATCATACGGAGAGACACTAAGAATGGCAGAAAAAATTAACTGACATAAAACTAGATCAAAAAACTATATGGCTTACACTTACCCAACGGCAACTTACTACATATTGTAGAGCCCAAAACTGAAGCAAGAATTCCTTTCCTAACACCTAGCTATTGTTTTATAAGCAACTGCAAGTGTTAATAATAAGTTCATTTTGATGAAATGGTAAAAGCGTCTGGACTGGAAGGCCTGGTCCATTAATCTGACAAAAGTGAATACACCTGACGTTACACGCAATGCTGTGGATGCTGTCTTCGCAGGATACCAACTAAAGCGTTGCTCAAAACCTCAGGTTTATTCACTTTGATTAATGGACCAGCGTGTTCCACCCGAAAGCTTTTAGCATTTCATTGAGCTACTCCGACTGTAAAAGCCTTCGTATGTAATAAATTCTATTGCTTCTAACTCGTACTTTACCATATTATCTAATACCAACAACTGTTTAGGTGTCGGTCTGCGTGGCTCAGTTGGTCGCGGGTTCAAAACCGGCCCAGACCAACGGTTTTTAAGTGTGCTTAAAAACATCTTCATGACAATAGATTTACTGGCATGTAAAATAAATCCTGCGGGAGGAAATTCCGGCACACCGACGACCTGATAATGACCTGGCAGTTGACAGCGTCGTTATACAATCTTAAAAAACCTCTTTAGGTCTTTCGGTTGTTATTCGGCAGTGTGTGATGGAACCATAAACGTTCTGTTTCAGTGATAACACTAGCAAACTCTGGAAAGTAACGCAGATGAAATAAATGCACATTAAATTATATTTAATTATAATTATTATATTCCATTAGTATTCATTGCCAATCCCTTCCCATATAGTTTTCAAAGTCCCACTAATGTTAAACAGTGATGCAGTTTCAGGCAACAATAGCTGTGTGTATTTTGTTGCTATTTTTAGCCCAGGGTAGCAACAAGGGGGAAGAGGAAGGCATGGGTGGAGCGTAGTTTGTTACGAAGTGTGTTCTGGTTGTGTGCTGGAAAGATTGGCCTCGGCATCAATCACTTGAACCAAGATCTCAGAATGTTATGCACGAAGCACTAGTCAAGTCCAAGAGTATAGTTCTCTCTGCCCTTCATATAAAATTGGGTCTAGTGAAAAACTTTGTTAACGCCATGGACAAACTGAGGAATCATTTTCCTACTTTACCGAGAAATTTCTACGTCTTAGTGAGTCAAACATAAGAGAGAGGATTTTCGTTGGTCCCCAGATACGCAAACTGAACATAGATGAGTATTCCAACACTATACCGAAAGACCGTGAAAAGTTAGGCGAATCTGGGGTGCCATACTTCCTACCAGGGTTTCCTTTCCAATCGTTTCCCTTCATTTCATTATCCTATCATCTTTCAGGTGCACTTTCAGGCGTGACGTATTGGCAGTATCGGGCAGATAGCGTGGATGATTGCGCATGGTAATTGCTGTTCTCGGCGCTAGGTAGCGTTTGGTAGACCTTTTCCTCCGTCTTAGGGCGGGGGAGATACTCGGTACGACACCTGACTTGCGGTGTGATGGCTGCTTGGCGGGACCTGGCTCCGGAATGAAGAGATCTCAGCGCTTGTTAGGGACTTCCGCGCGTCTCTGTGTCCTGTCTAGCTCCGACCCTGTGTGGCATCTTCGGTTCCCTACTTTCATCCCCCACCTCCTGAGAGGTGATAGCAACAATAGATCCCTGCAGGTAGAAGTGAGCGAGGTGCCCCTCTGTGTCTGTACCCCTTTACCTTTTAAGCTTGGGATGTCTACGTTGAAGCGTCAATAAACTTTCTAGGAAATAAGAGGGCAGAAAAGTATAAGAATCTTGGGGAAGATGTTTTACACTGCTACAATAGACTGGTGTGCAACATAACCTTAAACTTACATTTCTTAGATTCCCACCTGGACTTCTTTCCTGACAACTGTGATGCCGTAAGCGAGAAGAAGTAAATGTTGGACGTGGAAATGAGATACCAGAGGAATTGGAGTGTGTGAATGTTAGCCGATCACTGCTGGACACTAATCAGGGAATCACTAGCAGAGAACTAGAAACGCCAGGCAAAGCGTTATCGCCTTGAATGTCCTTCCTCCGAGGGAAGTAAATACATCCAAAAGCTAACGTAGGCAATAATGTGGAGTTATCATAACTTCAAAACAAGAACTAATCTTAAATTTTCACTAACATTTTCGTTATCCTGAAAACATAAACACTAGCTGTTTTTATGCCAGTTAGAGAAAAATGTAAATTTTTTTGGCTAGTGTGATTAAATTCCATTATTGTAATTGCCTTAAATTAAAAGTATATCCAATTCACAGCATGATTTTTTCTTTATTTACTTTCTTCTGACTCACAGAGACTGACTTCATTTTCTCTTCAACTGCTTTATAAGCAGCTACTATATTTTCACCACCCACTAATTGAATTACTCTTTAATTGCGTGTCTGCGGAAGTTTGCGTTATGAATCAATTCCATTTTCTTCACGAATGCGATAGCGTTTCTCCAGCCCGTTTTCCTCTCTTTCCTCTGAAGCAGACAGACAAAGCACAAAATTGTAGGCTAATCTTATTTGCTCTAGTTCTGAATGCAGTCTCATTTCGTTTTGCATGATAACTTTCGAATAACAAATCGAAACTAGTGTATTATTTGTAAATTTTCAGTCTTTACAGCATTGGTGGTAAATATATTTTTCGATTTAGAAGTAATCGCGCACTTTCATCTTTGCCGATACTCTTTAGCTTTTAACATATTTTTACTATTTTACTATATACCGTATGGTCCAAAAGTTCCTTAACAAATGACAGTACTAAGGAATATAATTGGGCGCCAATTAGAATCTGATTAACTGCAGTAACTGTCAGCTGCATCAGTTACTAACATGATACCACTGTAGACAATACTGTGATGTCGAGCACGGTGCAAGGCAAAGGACGGTCTGGACCGGGCTGCTTCACGCCACGTGTCACGTCGGCGAGTGGGCAAAAGCATTAACAATAGGCTACTTCGGGGCACTGTTTGTGTACGTAACTTATAACAATGAAACGGCTAGACAAAAGGGGATTTCTCCCAAACTTTCGAGAAATAACTGCCTACGTCATCGCCGGCGTGTATACGGAAGTCGTGAAAGGTCCGTGTGACATCATCCGCTCTATACAAGGAGGCCAGAAAACAGCAGAGTTTCAGTTATGGATACCAGTGGGCTCAAGGTGTCAGTGATAATGAGACAGCTGCGCGTGTGTTGGTGCGTCGTAAGGAAGATTCAACGAGCGTCGCGTGATTGTGTCATCCTAGTAAATGTATAAAAGACAGAAAACTGGAGAAAGACATCTAAGGAATTGAGCAAGGCTACTGCAATAAAAGTTGTGAGTTGTGATAGCAGGAAAGTGTAGATGTGTTGATAACGACCAGAAAACTGTATCTGTGATAAAATTTTAGAGGACAATTTAGTGATAGAAAAGTAACTGGGCCGGATTTTCGTCTTTGTTACAATACCAAAAAGAAGTGTGAATTATAAAACAAACATACAGTTGTGTTCTATTCCACAAGGGGTGTATTTGAGTTAACTATTTCATATTAGTCATGCTCACTTCTGCCCAGCGAGTTTGAACCTATGTTGCTTTGTATAGGCAAAAGAAAGGTGCAAAATCTTGTGACAGGCCCAGACCAGCAGCTAATAAAAAGAATACCATTCATGTTATTGCAAAGATCGCAGTGAGTCAAAAGAGAGAAAATATGATATATGGCAAACAACCTGCTCGGCGAATTTTAAAAGCTGCACAAATGTCCACACAATGCAAGGGAATGGTTGCCTACACAGGCAACAACTTCCAATTGCATCACCGAACGTATGCATAATAAACATGATTTTTCAAAATGCATTCTACCTGGACGGACATGCTCATGTTTTTAAAAAAGCACCACATTGGTCTGTGTTAAATTCAGCTTGGACACATGCAACTAATGGCCCAGGTACTTTTACGTGGACCCACATTTCTTTGAAGGTAACGTGATTCAGTGAATTGCTGGATTCTGTCGTATTGGATTTGCTAGATGAATGTCACTGGACTGGTTGTAGAAACTCTGATTTTCTGTATCGCTTAACCAGGGCACGGATAATTTTGGCCTAAAAATGTTAGAAATATGCAAGCACACGTGACCGAAAAAATTAGAAAATGCAATGATAAATGTGACCCACCATTTCATTTTAGGATGTATTTTCGAAATCTTCAAAAATTTAATGCTGTTTAAATTAACATATTGATAATCTACTTTAAAAATCTAGCACACTCAATAATAAATAACACTTTTATTCTTGCATTTTGATTTTATTTAACCTCCAGCTCTACACAGAATGAAATAAATGTCAGATCTTGAAGAGTGATCAAAAGTAGAATTGCAATAGCAAATTACATACAGCTTACCTTCCAAATTCGCGGAAACATACATTTCTAAGAAAGATAATTGTGAGAAATATCACAAAGAATTAGGAATTGAGAAAAATCGGTGTTTGGGACGACTGTAAGAGGACATGCAAAAATGGAATAGAAATATTAAAATATGACAAACACTAAATTTAAGAGAAAATATACTTTAAATATGAAAAGTGACAATAAAATGAGAAAAAACGTTGAAATAGCCAAAATACGATTATATGATAAATAAGAATTGCATAGTTTTAATCATCGTTGATAAAATCGTACATCGATTATATTTTCCACGAAAAATAACCACAAATAAAAACTCACATGTCATAAACATCCGGACCATTTCTAAAACGTTTTCACAAAGCAAGTTTGGTGGTCAATGGATTGGACCGGGTACGCCACAGCCTTGACTTGCTCGCTCACTTAATCTGATACCCTTAGGTTTATTTTTATGGGGATATGTGAAACACCATGTTTTTCGGACCTGGTTACATCCAGAAACTGGTCCAATTCCCTGACCAGCCTCAACGCAACGTTGTCGAGTTACTTCACATCTGAAAGCGCTGCTCGGAGCAGTTCTTCAAATATTTTAAGTGATTATATTTTTCGAAAACTGTGATGTCCCATAATTACTACCGAAGCTATGCTAGAAATAAGTTTCTCTACGCATCTTACAAGTGACTGGTACCTTCATACCGTACTGCGGAATTACGTATCCAATTTGGAACAAAAAACATTTATTTTTTTCGAAATAAGCTGATCAAAGAACAAAATGCCATTATACTTTTTTGTTTGTAATGCTTCTATGAAACATGTGTTAGAAGAAATATAATAAGTTCCTTTCCATTCTGTGTCTGCGTGCACGTGTGTGTGTAACTGTATTGTAAATAAAACCCTAGGATACTACAAGATGAAGTAGAGTGAGTATTACAAGGAGAATCAATAAATAATACTCAGTTCCTTGAAGATTCTTGTGCTATAAAGTCTGGAACAATTCTTGCTTGGTGAGCATGCTAACGATAGAACTGTCTCTCTCTCTCTCTCTCTCTCTCTCTCTCTCTCTCTCTCTCTCTCTGTCACACACACACACACACACACACACACACACACACACACACACACACACACACACACACACACACACTCAGTGCTCTGTACCAAACGAGGTGTCTGCGGTAACGTGTGCGATTCGCTTTCGGGAATTCCCGGGTTCAAAGCACGGGGCGACCAACATAACCAAGGTATTTTTTCGCGGTCTTCTTCGGTTTAAACGCTGGGTTGAGTAATTTCACGCGCAAAATTTTCTGTAATCGCTTTCATTTCTCTCTTCACCGATATTCCAGGTATTGGGCTGAACACACTCGCCCTGAATTGGAAATGTTATGATATAAGTTTACTGGGCTACTGACTGAAAGCATTGGCCTATAAGTCCTTGGGGTGTAAATTCAACAAATAGGACATAAAGGACCCTGGAACTGAAACTTTAATTTTCTGTTTTATAAGTATGTTACAGTTTTGAGGAAATTAATTAGGTATTAAATTAATTTGTAATGCAAAAATACCTTAATATTCAAAATGCTCCAAGCGCACCATAAACTAAAATATCACAAGTTATTTTATAAATTATAATTGCCCAACAACCACCATCAATATCTGCCACGAGATAAAATAATTACTTTTAAAGTAATTAATTGTTTTTGTTTCGTTTTGATGACATGAAAAATATTTGGTAAAACTTTTGGGTATTTAATTTTTTTAAAGCTAAAAACATTCTAATATATTGAAACCAAAGACAGAAGCTGCAGTCACATAAATAGAGCACATGCTGGAAAAGTTCTAGGAACATAGCCCAATATTTAATGCATATGGAGCAGATAATTAAAATATGTAATGTCGAGAAAAAACAAATTTTCTACACAAATGCATCATGAACATTGAGTCAGGTTACCTGTTTGTCACACCTTTCCTCTTTTATCTAGTAGTCTCTCTCCGCAGATTCATAGCTTAACTACTTCTTTCCACTAAATTTAGATGTTTTTGACCCCTTCTTGGCCTATATTGACCTGAGCTAGAACTTTTAAAATGGCAGAAACTAAAATATTGCACTACAAACGATGACTGAAGGTTTGGGGTACATTAATATGCATAAAACTAAAAAACATCGATTTGATAATTTCTGGGTAATTTTTCAGTCCCAGGTTCCCTTAATCCATTTAAGAGCAAAAAGAGGAGTAATTTTTAAATATACTGATTGTTCACTTTAAATTGTGTCACGAGGCCATTGTTTTAAGTCATTGTTCCTAAGTTAGTGTAAGCTCCCAGTAGGACACGTGTGCTGGCAAAGCTACGAAGTGCGGCTTTCCGAAAAGCACTAATACAGTAAGAGCAATAATAATCAAACGTAAACCAAACAATCTGCCTCATAACGTCACACAGAAAAGCCCGCAATTAAATCAAGTGCAAAATCAGATATGTTAACCGTTCTCGTGTAAGTTTATCCAGACCTTCCATGTGTTTTGTTTAATTGGCGGAAAGCAGCCGTAACATACTCTGTTGAAATTTTCAATCTGCCTTACGTAATCGATGAAAACAATTACCCTACTTGCAGCTTTCACAGACTCTCCATATTACAAGACAGTGGGAAGGAGATTTTGGTCAGGCACAAGCTACATGTTGAGGAAGAGCGCCTTGCTTCCCCGGCAACTTCTCCGACTGGCGAGCCATGCACCTCTACGGAAGTGCTAGGCGAATACCTGCTGAGGCACCGAAGATGGCATATGCTGTACGCTAAGTTGAGAATAATCTAAGCAGGTAGAAAAACTGTCATCAGCCTATCATATGATATCCAGCATATACTGGGTGTTCACTTGTATTTGTGCCTTTGATGGTCGTGCATGACGTCACGGCTGTCTGGGGAGCCTTTAGTTGCAACACGTTGAAGAAACCAGATATGACTGCATATCGAGCGACTAGGCCGATGTTGCACGGGTACTTAGTTTGACTATCGTGGCCTACGCTTGGCGTTCAGGAGGTTTCCCCACAGAGCGCGGCACACTAGTTTCTTCCGGTAAGACTTTCCGACACCGAAATTGAGAAATAATGCGCATGTGCGTATTTTGATTAATACGGCAGGTATCACGCGCAGGTTTATCTTTGGCACAAGCTGTTCGTGACGTTATGCGGTGTATATGTATACTCGTATGCCGTGGTGATCGTTATTACAGTAATAGCTACCTGAGGTTATAGATATAGATTGCTAATGAAACAGGTAACTTTGCTCAGCTCTAACCATTAGATTTAAACTGCTGAAGGTAAAAGAGCAATTGAGTAGGTTAGAGTCATAAGTCACATGATCCAAAAAATACAAAATGTAGGTAGCACTATGTTACAATTCAGTTTTCTGTGTAGGATATGATTCCGGAGAAATTTGGTTTTATTTCTCACTTCATTCATGTTTAAATGGGTTTGTGTCGAAAGTCTCATTATCTTTTGGATTTTATGTGTTATGTTCCATCGCTTTTTCGATCCTCACCTCTCTTCACCCTTCGCCATAGTATCACTCTGTACTTAGCTTGATCGAACATTCTCATTATTCTCATTCTACAACCATATCGGAGCATTTACTACAAATTTCAACGTTGAAATAGAAGCAATAAGATGTGCTGTTAAAACCTAACGTTCAGAACTAGCAACTTCGACAAAGCAGTATTCCAAAGCAGCTATCCAGTTCTCAATTCAAACGCAGTGGACATAAAAAAATGTCGCAGACTTCTCTCAGTTACAGAACTCCGGCAAAGAATAGCTCTACTATATCCCATCACATTGTGGGATAACGAGGAATGAGGCAGCTGAACAACTAGCAAAAAAGGATCCCAAATTCTACAAACCAAAGTGAAGAACATCTCATATATTTCATTTGAACATCACATTAAAAACAAAATTAGAAACTCAGGCATATCCAGAAAAGAAATTGCTACAATCAATAGGAAGTGTAAGTCCCCGAACGATGAACCAACACGCATCACTTGTACTCCGAGCAGATCAGCGGTAGCCTAGCCCTCTTCAGAATGACTACTGGGCACGACTGCCTGGCACATCATCTCCACAAAATAAACATCTTACACTCTCCAATTTGTACCCTGTGTGACTCTCAACAAAATCATGGACAGAGTACATCTTAGGTCCTTAGTGTAATAACAACAACCAACCTGCTTAGGCTGAGGAAGGACTCTGCTCTCAGTTTTTTATAAATACTATGTGGGCATTTAGACGTTAATCTATAAATGAGAGTCTGCATTACTTTTAAATATTATTTAAGCCACTTCCATGAAAGCCAATGAAATGTTGCTCTAGACCAGGGGTCTCCAAACTTTCCAGCCTTAGGGCCTTATTGATTACTCCAAGAAGTTCCGAGGGCCAGAACCGTTTCAATTTTTCCTTCCATTATCTGTAATTTCAAGACTAGTCGCCAAGTTCGTGCCCTGAGCCGAACATATGCTTTCTAAATTCGCTAGGTCAAATTGTGTATTATTGTTACGACACTTGACGACATCTAGTCAAAAGCGGAAATAGGTAGTGCTAGAACCCTCTATCGCTAACAGATGGTGCTAGTAGTACTTTGGAGAACGTTCTGGTGTATTCCACTCACTTCGAGATAGCTAGTGGAAGAGGTGGCAGCTCTCATTACTACGCTGGAGGGGCGTCCACCGTTTGAGCAAATGCCCACACAACACGGGCACACTCCACAGCCTCCGCTGACGCAGCATCGAGGACGACGGAGGTGAAATGTATCACCATTTAATCCTAATACCTAACATCCTACTTCCTACACTACCACCTTGACTTCCCAAGGGCGTAATCAGGGCTTCGGTCATGTTTACGTCCTTGCACCCATTATTCGCCTGGCTTAGGTCCAAGTGACCGGCCGATATACCTTCACCCTCAATCCGCAGGTGCTTTAAGCGGTACTGCCGGAGATCCTTCCCTGAATTCTCTCCGGTGGAGGTTTTTTAGTGGAGTAGTACCTTCGGGTGAGGCCCACAGTCGCCCTCTGTGCCATCCCAGCGCATCGGGCTCCGTAAATGGATTTTTCCTCCACTTGAAAAAAAAAAAAAAAAAAAAAAAAAAAAAAAACCCCCACAATAATGCATAATTATAATTCGAAGACCAAGACCACGGTTTTGCTAGTTGGTTCAAATCTATCGCTGTCCATTTCATCATGATAATCAGCAGAACCATTTTTTCACCAAGAAAACAAGTTTTATACCCTGTACAAATCGTACCATCGGCATGCAATACGAAAATCGTGGTCCGCGAGCAGTAGGTGACTTAAGACCAATGGATAACCCGCTTCTTTAGGAGCTTTTATTGTCCTATCCTTCCAAACTTTTAATACAGTGTGCCCTACATTTACCCAACTTTCATCAAGGTACACGATTTTCCTTACCTCTTTGCTGAATTGTTTTATTTTCCGTAAACAGGAATGTTGCCACACTATATCATTTCTCTCAATCATAAGCGATTTATTTCCTCTCTTTTCAAAATGAAATCCCATTTCCTTCCCTAAGCTATGAAAGGTTGAATATTTAAAATTTAAGTCGTCATCCTCATTGATTTTTTTCAACACGGTTAGAATTGTAGGGAAAATATTTTGAAATAGAAATTCATGAAATTTGTGCCATATTTGCGACCAAAATCCTTATGTTTTATCTTCCTACTGGTTTTGTATGTATGCCGCGGTGTTTAAATTAGCGCTATTTGGCAATGTATTCAATCCCATGTTAAATTACCCAGTGAAGTTGAAGCGGTCTATGTTTATTATACAGAGTGTCCCAAAAAATATCGAAAACGATTAGTATGTTGTGCGGGACGTCAGGCTGATCGTTTCTAAGATAGAAACCCCTGTCCGGAAATGCACGGTTTGGACGCTGTAGGGCATCGAAGTGTGAGATGTATGTACGTTCACATTTCGTCAATAAACCCAACATCGAGCTGTTTACATTACAAACGGGCTTTGAACTATGTACCTCCTTCGTCATTGCAGAACCTATATTGGCGGTGGTGGGTCTCATGCACATGACCCAATACGCGAGGCTGTCTTTCAAGATGTTAGATCGTTCCATGGACTCGAGCCATAAGGTCTTCCGCTGACGCTACAGGAGTGTCATACATCATACTCTTTACACAACTCCACAGAAAATAGTCGAAAGGTGTCAGATCTGGTAACAGCTCTGGCCATGGAAGTGGTTCATATCTACCAATTTACCGATCTGAATATGCGACGTTGAGGTGATTCCGAACATTTACACCAAAGTGTGCTGGAGCTCATGTCAGCCATTTCCGCAGGTTTGTCGTGTAGCACTGTTAAAAACTCTACTGTATTGGAAACTACAGAACACTCTTACGATGTGCACCAAGGACTCTATGGAGGAATTTTGGGCATTCGCAGGAATTTTATTACGCTCACTTCCGTCATTCCAGGTCACAGATGACGAAAGGGTGGTACACCTTCCGTATTAAGATACCAAAACGATTGTTAAATTGTCACAAGCGTTCGTTCTCAAACTTCAACGCTCTCCAGCGTCCACACCGTGCATTTCCGGACAGGGCTTCTTATCTGAAAGTCAATCAGATTGCCATCCTGAGTAACATACTAAGCGTTTATGGTGTTTTTGGGACACCCAGTATATAGTACATACTGCAAATCACATCACTAAATGCGGCCCGCCTCAGTAGCGTGATGGTTAGCGTGTCTGCCTCACGTTCAAGAGGTCGCGAGTTCGAATCTCGCTTAGGGTAAGTTATCCGGGTAAGGTTTTTTTTTTCCGAGGTTTTCCCTACCCTGAGAAGACGAATGTCGGGTAACTTAAAGCTCCATGGACCTCGGGCTCATTAGAGTGTAGGAATGTTGTGAACAGTATGCCCAAAAGAGTAAAACCGTTTGAAAACTAAAGGACCTAATAAAGTATAAAATAATTTGCAATGTATGTTTAAAGCAATTTGTTATACGGTTATAATGATTTATAATGTTGCGTGTTCTTTGAAGAAAAGGTTTCAAAATATCAATTAGTGTTCTTAAACTTTCGGTAGATCCTGTATATAGATATTAATTAGTGTGAAGAACACTGACAATATTAACATTGGCTATCTTCTGGAGCCGTTCATAAAGTATACATATTAGTTACGCGATCTACAGAGTCAATTGCTCCGTCTATCGAGTTGTAATAACGGTCAAGGTGGGCTTTCTTGTTCTGGGTACTTAACTTCTCGGTACTGGCACCCAAGAGATTTTTGTTAGGTTTCCGATTGCTTATATATGAAATTATACTAACCCTGTGCTAGGGTCCTGGTAAAAGTGAACTTCCATGAACGCAATTCTCTCCCATCCATTGGAATATCTCTTCCATCGACTTTTCTACTAAAATATCTACAAAGAACGTCAGACAGGTCGACAGATGTATAATACCTGTCAGTTCTCACGTTATAACCTGTACTTTTGACAGTGTTCTGTTCCCAACGAGTTGGTTGTACTTTCGGGTCTACACTTCCATTTTTATAATATTCCTCTTAATCGCTCTTAACAGGCTTAACTTTGATGAACACCTTGAAGTTTAGATGGACAACGTCTCTCCAAACATGACATTTCAAAACTGCAATGTGCGGATGACAACGACAATATTTGGGGAAATACTTCATTTATTTTGTGTTGCAGGGGTAGAATCACTGAAACACAACCGGAATTAAAACCACGGATCTTACGGTTTCCATCCGGCTCCTCTAACCAACTGAGCTATGGTAGAAAAATCCTATGTGTTGCACTCACAAGACCTTCTCTACCCTTTTGCTATTCTAGTAATTTCCTATTCCTCTAGCTTCTTCATGTTACTCCAAATAAACATTTGTGCAAATTATCTTATTGCTAATTTTATTGTTTGTGCAAGGGGAATATAGGAATACTTCGAGCGATAGTCAATCTTTTAAGGTGGGTCATTAAATGATGTCTTTGAAATTACGTTCTCTTTGCACGGCCAACAGTGAAATGAATAACGATGATGCATTTCAGAAAAGTTTATCTATTGCAAAATTCATTCAAATAAAAGAAATATCGCTCAAATGGTTCACTTTCCAAAAAATGAATATGGACATAACTGGTGTGTTTTAAGGAGATGTATATTTTTATATGGTGAGATTTGGTCTACCTCTTGCGGTTTACCAGTTATGCAAAAGTCATCAAGAGTAAACAGGACTAAATGGCCTTTAGATAAATTCAAAATATAAATTTCATTTGCCTTAAAACATATGGCATTTTAATGGAAAACGTTATAGCCATTTTTAAGAAAAATTAAAATTGACGAAATATTTTCCACGTAAAGGTTAGTTTAGGGTGAAGGAATTTTCTTCAAAATCTTCTTATCGTATTCTTGAAAGACGTTAAACTTAAATGCCAACTTTGGTTTTTAAGCAACTTGTCGTTTCTGAGTTACGCTATTCACAGACACACACGCAGACGGACCTTTTCCTAAAAATGGGTTTTTTGGGGGGAGGGGAATCGGGGGGCCTCAAACATCAAAATTTTGAATCCTATATAATACTTCTCCTACTTACTCTACGTAATAGTGAAAGTAAAAATGCAGAGAGGACCTTAAACTCTCCTAAATGGCTCGTATAATTACTTTCAGACACAAATGTGTCTTTTTACGTCCAGCAATCCTTATAATTGATGAAGGTATAAGGACTGGTTATTCCAAAATGTATTGATATAGATTTAAATGTATTGGTCGTAATTTTGACTTAATAAAACCCGCAATAAGTCTACACATTTGTTTCCTTTATGAACGAATCCTATTTCCCACTCCTCCCTTCATTAGAATGCTGGATAATTATATCAACAGTATGTCGTGTGAATTTGCCTGAAAGCAACTCGAGATACGGTTGTCTTGTTGCCTAGTGTTTTGATTCTTAAACAATCAACGCAAAACTAAACATAATATACGTCAAGCATAAGGAATGGGTTAATTGATTGCCATTTCGCCATCTAGGTTAATGTTGTTTACCTTGCTACTACAACCACCATATTGAACAGCTGTTACTAATTAATTTTCTTCTCGCGTATTACTACCGCTTACTGTCGTCGAAAAGCTAGCTAACATGTATGTAAAAGGTAATTATACTTAAGGGCTGGCCTAAAAGGGCCAGGACCCAGCTCAGGGGAAACCCAAGATGTGCAGGATTTATTGTTCAATATATATTCAAGTATTATTACTATTTTCTAATGCTTACAGATGATTATGTTGCGTACTCTGGTAAAACGTGTTTTCAATATGTCAGGGCACGGAGCCCAGGACCTTGTGCCTTGCAAATACTCAGCTTGAAAGTAATTTCCAAGAAGGGCAGACGGGTCACATGAAATGCTAATACGACGCCTTCATGTACATACTCTCGCTTGACTTCAGAGTAGCTCTTAGTAAAATTATGGTAATTTCTTACAGCATCTCTGCTAGTCCTCCAGGTCAATATTTAGCATGCTCTTGGGGGTTAGTATACGAACGAAATGCAAAAACACTATAGCAATGAAACTGGGACAAAAAATAACTAAATACGCAGTAAACGTACTATGCTGTTACATGTTAAAGCCTTAAAGCTAGAGTGCATAAAGTAATATCTGCGATATGAATAATGTAAACCCTGGCCTCTGTTACACAGAGAAAGCATTTTGCCTCTATCACTTGTCTGTAGTTGATAGCGGAAGTCTTGTATTCCACCCAAAAATACGACGGTAAGATTTTGCTGAAAGTACACGGTTTAAAAAAAAAACAACTATTCTTACAAACTCTAATTTTCATATTAGTTGAGATAAACATTTGAAGAAATTATCTTATTGTTGAAGTTCTTACAGATGCAGGGGGAATATAGGAATACAGTAGGCTTTGGGCAACAGTCAAATCTTTTAAAATCTCGAAATTCCGTTCTCTTTTCATGGACAGAACATAAATTGTGAGTTTCAAAGAAATATACATTTTTTGAATAGTAAGATTTGGTCCATGTCTTGCGGATTACTACTTATTCAGAAGTTCAAGGGTAAGCAGGATTTTATGGGCTATAGCCAGAAAATTCAAAATATAAATGTCATTTTTCATAAAAATATCTTAAACATGTGGCATGTCAGTCAAAAACGTTAGCCATTTTTGAGAAAATCAAAGTTTTCAAACAATTTTCAAATTAAATAGTAGGTTAGGGTGCAGGAATTCTCTTAAGTCCTCGTATTACTTTTGGTTTTTGAGTTTCGCTGATCTCTCTCTCACACACACACACACACACATACACACGCACGCACGCACGCGCGCGCGGACCTTCTTCTAACACTGTTACATTGGATTCAGGGGCCCTCAAAACATATTTCCGTGAAATCTCGACATTGATATTTCAGGTCGAACATAATAATTTCTCTACTTTCTATACGTAGCGAGAAAGTAATGTAACAAAACCGAAAAATGCGAAATCCTGTTGCCCTTCTGTCTTCATTTTCCTCTAAATTTTGCTACGAATGCAAAATTTCCTTCCCGTTGGTAACACAGTTTATTGTCCTTTCTGTTATTACAATTAACAATCATTATTCTGTTAGACTTTCTCAGTCTTTCATGTCCTTCTCCACTTTTACTGTCTGTTATAACTTGACTACGTCGATACAATCACTCGACGACATACATACTCCCTGACAGGTTGGAACGACAACTCACTTTAGTCCAGCCCTAAAACTGATGGACTCCAGGAGTCCAGGAGTGAGTACTAGTCGTCTGGGTTAACCCAGGCGGATGGTAAGGTGGCCACGGTACCTATCCGTTTAAATACGGATTTACCCGTGTGGTGATATAGGTTGGTATATGTTACAAGCTTTTTGTCTTTGTAGTGTCTGATGGTGCAGGGTGGGTTCCTGTATTGTCACTGGCGGCGGGATCTGGTCTAGCCATCCAAGCGACCATTTCCCTACTGATTACTTTGTCAGCCATGGCCGACGAGCAATGCAGTGCCAGTGACAGGAAACCGAGGGGAATAGGTGATAGGTGTGGAGGATGATGAAGGCAAAGCGGTACCTACCAGCCAAGGGCGTCCTTGGGTAGACGGTAGCTCTGTCTCCGCCTAGGGAGGCGATGGTCATATTGCCCCAGGGTGTTCACCAGCTGGTTTGGGTGAGGTGTGAGTTTGTCATACATTGTGCGAGTCCTGTCCCGCACTACGTCCACAATGTATGGGATGCCGGAATGAGTGTGAAGGATATGTGATGGAAACCTACGGTCGGTACCGTAGATCATCCTAAGCGCCCTGTTCTGCACGGTCTGCAGCCTGCGGATGGTGGAACGAGCCACCGTATCCCAGACCTCGCACCCGTACAGGATCAGAGGCGGGACGATCGCACGGTACAAGCGTAGTTTCAGGTATGTGGGCATGGTTGATTGGAGTATGGGATATAGCTGTCTCAGGGCGCCATGTCCCTGACCGACCTTTGTTCTGACATGTGGAGTGAAGGTTAGACCACGGTCAAGTAGTACCCCCAGGTATTTGGCAGAGTTAACCCAAGGGATTCTTCTCCGCCGCATTGCCAGGGATACAACCGGCCGCCAGTTTCGAACTTTGCCCAGTAGTAGAGCCTGGCTCTTCTGCGGGCTAATGGCCATTCTCCACTGTTCACTCCACCTGCCGATAGCGTCGAGCTGTCGCTGTAATGGAGGGAAACAGTACCGAACATTTTTGTTCTGTGCCAGTATGAGGACATCGTCTGCATACTGACACGTAACAGTATGCGGTTCCACGGGTAGGTCAGACATGTAGGCAGCAAAGAGCAACGGCGATAGCACGCTACCCTCCGGAACTCCAGCCGCTATGGGTCTGACCGAGGACAACTTCACCTCCACCCGCACCCGAAAAGAGCGATCCCGAAGGAAGCTACCAATCAGGGTGAGGTAGGGGGGGAGGGATTTCAGCCTCTCTGAGTTTGTACAGTAACCCCTGGTGCCATGTGGTTGCAAAGGCTTTTTCTACATCCAGAAGCACCGCGACTGTTTTGAGGTTTTCCTGGAAACCCAGGGCAACCTTCTCAATCAGCCGCAGCAGCTGTAGTGTAGTGGAATGTCCATGACGGAAACCGAACTGATGATCCGGGATAAGTTGCCTTTCCTCGAAGAGAGGAGTGAGGCGGGATAGGAATAATCGTTCAAAGATTTTTGAAACGATGGGTAATAGGCTTATGGAACGGTAATTGGAAGGGAAAACCGGGCCCTTGCCGGGCTTCAAAATGCAGACCACCCTCGCCTCCTTCCAACAAGTAGGAAAGTGACGAAGCTGCAGACATGCATTATAAATCCTCGTCAGGTGGACTACGGCCTTTCGGGGAAGGTGCTGGAGCATGGGCGCCGTGACACCATCATGCCCAGGGGATTTGCCAGGTTTTAATCTTCTGATTTCACAAGCCACCTGTCTTGGGGTGACTTAGGGGATTTGGATCTCTGCGCGTGGCGGCGGTGGTGCCTCATAGAGGTAATCTACTGTCGCCTCCACGAGTTCAGTAAAGTCTTCGTCCTGGACATCTTCCCGGGGTTCGAATTGGGATTCTAAATGGTCTGCGAAAGCCGTGGTCTTCTCTTGGGGCTCAAAAGAGAGTCTCCCGCGAGTGCCATGCAGAGGATGCTGATGAGTGTTTTTGTCTTTTCTAAGGGACCTAATTATCCGCCATGGTTGTTTCTCGGTGAGGTCTACGCTTGCCATCGTGTTTTCCCAGGCTGTTTTGCGGTGTAAACGCAGCAGGCGTCGTGACAGGGACTTGAACCGCTGGTAAACGGCCTGTATCCTGGGATGGCGGAAACGCTGCCAGAGGCTTCGGACAGTTGCTTTGGCTTTGATCAACTGTCTGAGTTCGATGGGAATGGTGCGAGGGTTAGGTATGTCGGATGGAATGCGGTGCGTGTGGGCACGTACCACATCCCGGATGTGTTGGGAGAATGCCGTGGCTGCCGCCTCCAGTGTATCGATGGAATCGACACGCGGACGCGGGTCCACAGACTGGTTGAGTTCATGGATGGCTGCATCCCAGTCGATCTCATATGTCCAGTCTGGAGTGACCAGAGCTGGCAGGTCAATGTTGGAATCCACCAAGACAGGGTCATGGTCGGAGTCCAATTCATTGACCGCTGAGAGGTCTAGATGAAAAGGAATGTTTTTGGTGACCATGATATCGAGCACATCTGGCCTCCCTCGGGCCGGATGGAACGTAGGTCCTCTCGGTCCGTGCGCAAGAATGCTTGGGTTACCGCTGATCAGGCGGTAGAGCCCTCGCCCCTTGGCATTGGTAACGCGGCTATGCCAATGTGCGTGCTTAGCGTTGAGGTCGCCGGCGATGCAAACCGCAGGATGCAGGTTCAGGAGGGTGTTAATATCAGCTTCGTAGAAGCGGTTATCAGGAGGGTCGTATGCCACTACCAACACCGTATCCACCCCGCCAATGGCAAGCCTAATGGCACAGGCCTCCACGTGTTGTAGTGGTGGGATAGGGAAGGATGTGTGAGTGATGTGGTTCTTGATGAAAATGGCTGTACCGCCCCCCGGTCGGCCGACCCGATCAGACCGATGGGTGACGTTGCTCTCGCAGACTATTTATACTGGAGCCAGCATCACGTGACCTCCTTCGAGATCTTTCTATGCGCACGTGTGTAATGACTCAGTGGAATTGCCGGGAAGCTTCTAGACCCTGTTGGTGTTACCGCTGTTCGATCACTTACACACAGTTGCTAGTTGACCTGTAGTCTGAGACCTTTCTTTTCTGTTTTACCACCATTATTACGGGCACGTACACACAATCGCTCCCTGTATCCAAGGTCACACTGCCAACCTCTCTTTCGTATATTATCGAACGATCCAAAGTCACAGTAACACAGGTTTTTTATGACTCCATAAAGGAGGCATGGGTTGTTAATAACACAGACGTTGTGCATATATACTAAAGGGAGCACGAAATAAGAAGGCACATGAGTAGCTCCAATCCCTACTCAGCTATAGAGCGCTGTTGCCGGCTCATATCGCTATGCGAAAGAAAGAGAGGGGAGATAAGCACGTGAGCATTACCGGTAGACAGCAGCGAGGACGGCGAAGGATTGCAAGGTGCACATTTAAAACCTGTCCTAACAATTTCAATCTCTTTCAAATGAGACAATAGGCTCTAATTGTGTAATTTGCTTCAAATATAATTATCTAAGCAGATAATTTTAATTTGCAATCTAATGTTTCAACGGTGTTCATATATTTCAATAAATAGGTGATAAAACATTACAATGTTGAGTTTTTAAATTGTTTATTATATCCGATTCTCTAGGAACGTTTTCATGTAAATATTTTTGCTATCGGAGTGAAAATGAGAGTTACGTGACGATTTAAATAAATCTAAACGGATGTCGTAGTTGCGCAATTTGAGGCATTTTCTGATAGGTATTTCTCATATTTTTCTCAATTTTTCTAAGTGTCTATACAGAGTTTCTGCACATATGTTAATCAGTTTCTATATTAGGTATTCTAAGTGAAAATCTACATTATCAAGCAACAAATGCCTAAGCACAATTTCAAGCCACATTTTACAAGTAATATTCCAATGTGGCCTTCTCGGTTGTGTATTTTAGACATTTCAACACTTAAAACGTTCCTTACGATGCAATTTGTAAGTTAACAGAGCGAAGCTCCGGAAATAGTTTCCTCAATATCTGCCAACCGGAATTTGCAATGCGGTTATTAATATAAGGCAAGTATGTTAGGTTAACATCTCATCAAAGTTTATATTATATTACATATAGCAAAAGCGGAAACTCGCAATTTAACAAAATATTTTTAAACCAGCTATGTGAAGACTATTTTTAGCAAGCTTATTTTATAGCTCAGTAAGAAACATCAATATGCAGTGTTGATTAAAAATTGTGAACATTGTATCGCAAAGAGAATTTGCCATAAGAGAGCTTATATTTTTGGTTTAAAACACGTAATCCAGGAATGACTTAACATACTATATTTTACCCCATTAGCCCCTCCCCCCCCCCCTCGCATATTTCCCTGCCCTATGACTTTTCATCACTAAAAAATATTTACCTATTAAACATCGCATAATTGCCTCTCCTGGTTCGTTCTTATTGGAGCGGCCTTCAAATGACTTGATAATGGAGAACATTCGACGCAGGCAGGTACGCCAGGGCCGTATTTACGTAAGGGCAAGCCGGGCAACTGCCCAGGGCGACACATTTTAGGGGGCGGCAAAATTACTGGAAAGCTGCACAAAAAAAAAAAAAAAAAAAAAAGCATAGACATGAAACATCAAGTTTCTTTTAATTCTGGATAAATTGATTGAAGAACTGAACAACAGTTTCTTCCTACAAGGAATTCAGTGAACCATTTATGTTTTTGACAAATATGAAGATGCTTACATTATCCAGATTCAGGAAACATCATCCAGACTTCAGAAAGTCTACAGTTCGGATCTTGAAGATTCAGCATTTGTCCTGAATGCTTACAGTTCAAAAGCTACATAGAAAAGAATGAAAATGCGACGCACTCTCCTACACAGCTGCAAGGTAACTGTCTAGAGAGTGTTTACCCAAACTTAAACTAACTACAAATATACTTGAGCACTCCTGCTACCAACTGCTCAACTGAGAAATCATTTTCTGCTCTAAGACGTATAAATAAGAACATCACAAGTGAAGGATCGTCTTAGTTATCTTGGTGTTGTTGCAATTGAATCTGACTTACCGGTGAAAATGGACTATAACGAACTCATAAACTTGTTTGCAAATGACAGGGCAAGGAGGAAGCCTCTTGTTATTTAAACAGTATATGTTTTGACATCTAATAGGGGCTGATGCCTCTTTAGTGTAAGTTCTTTGTATTAAGATGTTCCTACTTAAATTTTAATAACCTCACTTATGGTGCTTGCCACTCATACTTAAGTATCCAAACTAGTGAAACCATTCTCTATGTTGTGAAAATTTAAGCAATATATGTATTGTAAGTTTGGGGGGGGGGGGGGGGGTAGCAGCAATTTTTTTTTTTTAGCCCAGGGGCGTCAGAGGTCCTAAATTCGGGCCTGCATATAGCAATTGTCATAGCGTATCGTAAAATTGAAATGTGAAGTTACACACGTGTTTGTTTCTAAGTCAATTTCTTACAAGTCGTCATATTGTTAAAAAGAGTTTTAAAAAAAGCTGGTATTTCTGGTGCCATTAATGGTTCTTACATGTTGTGAAATAGTGAAAATGAAGATGTGTTATCTGAGCCAGATATAAATGAAAAAAGTGATGATAGTGACGGAAGTGAGACCGCAGAATAGTCAGAGAAAAGAAACAATGAAACAATACATTGTAGGCTCAATGAAACCTGATGTGTATCCAGTTCATTCACAAGTTACTGTACACCTATATAACTTTTACATAATACTACATATTTCCCTTCCTTTCGGAATTCCTAGAAGCACCACTCGCATAATTCCCTCCCCAGTGTTTTCAAGCAAATTATTCGAGAAAAAAGGGGGAGGGGAATTACGCGATAAAATACGGTATATGCACCAAGCTTTGAAGCCCACTTCTTTATATAGATTCAGCAGTACATCTTTCTCAAAGTCGTCCAGATTCGAAATCCGTTTTTTCTGTTTTATGGTGTTTTCCGGGGGATATAAACAAGGGCTGCCCGGATTCAGAAGTGGTTATTTTACCTTGTTGCACTACACGCGACAATGAATGTTCACTTACATTGCATGATTTAGCTGTTAGTGCCCGGCTCTGTTTAAATACAATGTTCGCACGCACGAACTTCTACTGAGGACAATTCTTTTACAAAAGTGTAAACACTGAAAATAATAGCCCGCGCATCTGAATGCAATACTTTTTCTTTCGATTTACTTGTCTGTAAGCCGCTCGTACCAGGTTTTGTGAATGCCATATTTCTTAGCAACAAAACGAGTTACAGTAATTATAAGACACAGGTAACACTGTGACACTATGTCAGACATGGAACACGCATAAGAATAAACTAAATTCCTTTTCCTTTCCTACAGACATCTCACTCCTTGAGAAGAAAGATATATGAGACGATAAATAAACAATCATTATGCAAGGCAAGTGTCTATAGCGTTTGCTATCACTGAGCGCAGCGTTTGTTTAATCACTCATATCTTGGGCTGCAGGCCACCTAAAATTTTGCTTCTTGGACAGTCAGCTTCAACATTTCTAGCTCTTTGCAATGGAATTCTTTGTAATAATGAGCCGTTGCTGGATTTGATGAGCGCAAAGAGAAAAATGAAAAGCAAATATTGCGCTAGACAGCGCGTTACCGAACTGGGCAACGTCGCCTCTCTAGGATTGGCTACTTGCTCTCACACACCTTCTTCTAGCTCCGCCTCATGGGGCTTCTTATTCCGTACAGCTTATAAATATATATTTTAAATGTAGCGAAATAATGCTACAACATGGTTATGCTTTTAACATTGGTATCTGAAGAAATATGTATTTCAGAGTTGGCTCATGCATGATATACGAGGACAAATTTATGAAAAGTGATGACTGCCTGAATGATGTCCACACGATGCAGATATACTGCTTTAGCTATGTACGATAGATCGGTCGTGTTTACTTCGATTTCAGTTCAGATGCAACTTCCAAATAGGCAATATACGCATTGTATTGACTCTCAATAATTTTACCAAAATTCTGCACACATATTTCAACTTCTTTGAGGAATGAAATAGTATTTTTATATCACCAGGTTACATTTGATGCAGTATTTAACTTTATATTAAACTTAAAATGAGATTAATTTTGATTTGTTAACGAGAAATCAAAAATAAATGTAAATTATTTAAAGTAATCAGACTTATTCTATAGGAAATGGCGTCATGCAGAATGGATTTTGTAAAAGTCTACTAATCAAGCGATGTCTTCAAATAATAAAATTATAATTTAATTGTGAAACAATATTTCAAGAAACAAAGGTGTTGTATAAATGAACACAGTGATACAAAAGAGGCAAGTTACGATTATGTCTGTTCTTTCCAGAAGCTTCAGGTGACTGACTGGCGTGAATTTTAAGGGCCTATCGACAGGTCATTTTGGCCACAGAAGTCACAAGACAATTACATTAACAATGTAAGATCAAAACGGTCATTTTTTTAGGAAAAGAAAATTATTCATGAAGTATGCTAATAGGATGCACAAGCTTTCGATGTATAAGAGCAAAATCGGAGAGGAATAAGTGTATTTAATGTCAGTGTTATTTAAATAGTGCAAAGAAAAGCAAAGAGATCACACAATAATTCATAGTAGTTGTGGACAAGAAGTACTTGCAATAATATAAATGCTCTACTCGCTCGATAATCAGTTTACAAAGAGATTGTAAGTAAATAATTGACAACACGTGTAATAATTATACATCATAATTTAAATATATAACCTTAATAAATTAAAGGATTCAAATATTTGGTAGTAAAGTTTACGAATATTTAATTGTACTGCATTGTATTGTAACACACAGGCAAATAGGGTCACACACATATGGAAATTCCAAGGTACAATACTCCTTGGGATATTGTTTAAAATATCTGAAATATTATAAATGTATAATAACTACTCAGTTTTGAGCTACAATGGAAATCATTATTTGTTAAATAAGAGAAGGAACTATAGAAATATTTGAAAATACATTTCAATGATTAACACATATGTTATACATTTTGAAATGAGAAAACCACTCCTTTTATATACATCTGTTTACAAATACCCTTCTTTGTCATTAGCCACGTTAGTATTAGTTGCATATGAAAATACGAACTAGCCAAACAATTTATGCAAAAACCTCTTCATATAATCTCAAATATTACACAAATGTTTCTTCATAATTGCCTCTCAAATGGAACAGAATTCTACAAATTATACACTAAAGCTAAAGAGTTGAAATATCAAAGTAGGTCAACTTGTAACTAAAATAATGCCAAAAACAAGCTAATATACATAATGTTTTTCATAATAAGAGTTATTAATTATTTTATGTTTTATCTAAAGTACTAAAGGGACAAATATTCTATCTCAGTAGTTTTATTACGTTTCTATTAAAACATGGCATTCAGAAAATTGCATCATTTTGAATATATGTTACGTAAATAATTCACAGAGAAATGTGGTATACTGTAGAAATGCTTGCCCCAATGCATAACCTAATATGTCCATAGTAAGAAGAAGAAATACATTTTATCTCAAACGTGATATTGAGATTTCACCGGGAATGTGCTTTTTAGGCTCCCTGAATCTAAAGAGCATTTAAGATAACACTGAAGTGATGTGTTACCTTGTCTGGTTAAAAAAAAAATAGATTATTTTTTTATTTTAGTTGCAAAAAATGCACCATACTTTAAAGAATATACCTACGAAGTTTCAATTCCTTAGGGAGGGAGGAGCGCATCTCTTGGATCACATTTTTAAAGCGATGTGCCTCTCCTTCTGCCTTTAAAATGAACATACCAACACCTTCCATTTCAACTTTAAACTCATTTTTCTCGGAAATAATTTTTCGTTACTTTCTTATATTCAAAATCTTATCTTCTCCTACTAAAAATGGCGGTGCCGTGGCCGAGCGGTTAGCGCGCTCGCCTACCACCTAGGCAGCCCGGGTTCGATCCCAGGGACCCGCATGTGGTATTCGTGGTGGACGAAGCGGCGTCAGGGCGGGTTTTCTCCGGGTGCTCCGGTTTCCCCCGCCATCTCATTCCACCGGTGCTCCATCTTCATTCTATGTATCATCAGTGTCACCGTAGTAGTAAAAGCGGGCGTTAAACACTACAACAATAATCCTACAAAAATCTAGCCAGGGATCCAAAACATTTTTTTCAATATAGTTCAGAATATGGGTACTAAAATGTCCGTTTGGAAATTTGATATTGGTTATAATTTGTTTTAAAAATAATTAATATATAATGCGCTGTTTTTATGACATGTTACACTTTGCGGTATTAAAATGTTCTAAGAAAACTGTTAATTATATGAAAAGTTCCATCGTTCAATTTTTTACAAAGGTTATACGAGATTTAATTTTAAAAATTCAACTTTGTAGTTCAGCACCTGGTGGAGGAGGCAGGTTTTGATTATACCCAATAAAATTGATATACGAGAAGTAATGTGATTAGATATTGAAACAAAATTTGGTACATCCCTTTCTTATGTTACTGGAAATGTCTGAGTCAAAATTAAGCCTCTAACCTTGGTATATTAGAACATCACTTTTTTTCACTTCTGTATGCCCTTAAAGAAAAATTTCTTGGGCATGCGCGCCTCTGTAGTGTGTCTGTCTGTGAACAACATGGCTCGAAACTGAACTGTTATTCAAACAACAAATTATTTAAGTGTCACGACTTTAAAGGATGGCATACGAAAATCTTCAGGAAAATCGGCATCTTTTGTTTCAAAATGGCAGTAATGACTTTCATCAAAACAGCATAAATTCAATTTTGGATGATGTATTTCTTGAATGTCCAGGAGAACAGCTTCTGAATTTCACTTCAGTCCGAAAAACCTTTATTTCACTAGTAAACATTAAGGCATGGACAAAATTTTACAGCTAAAGCAGTACATATAATTTAAACATACAATGTCAAAAAAAATCTATTTTGGCTTTAATAATTTATATATTCTTTGTTTGACTAACTAACGTTTTAACATTCCGTATCCTTCTTACATCACAAATAAATGACCAAAGTTTATCTCAATTAACAGGACACCGAAGCGAAAACTTATCTATGAAAAGGAAACGAGATGGTAATGTATGTAAACAGCACAAATTCGATTTTTTTGACGACTCAGGCGAAGCTTACCACACGTATCCAATTACTAATTTTAGTAATACGTTAGTTGGTGCTTAGCACATGCATGTACTCCTAGAGAATATTATATACTCGTATTTATAAGACGGATTAGATTACTTGCCAAAAACTGCAACTTACTTGTTTACCGTCCCCTTATGCAGGACTTACACCCCCTAAGGCTTTCAATCAATCAATCAATTTGACATAGATGATAATTATATAAGAACAGGACATTGTCAACAACACAAAGCATATATCTGTATACATAAATACTCCATTAGAGTATAATCATTAAAATCATAACCAAGATAATTACATAAAAATTCAACATTGTGAACAACAAAAACATATACGTACCTATATAAATTAATACTGCAATTCAGTATAGTCATTAAAATTCTTAACAGAATAAAATGGAATTTGAACTAGCCAATTAAAAAGCTTTCGTTTAAAAACGCTCAATACTCTAAACTTAATACCTGATTTATTATAAAATTTTACACACTTAAAATGTTTCCTTTTTAGAGCAAGTCTGCAATTTAGTATATCTAATTTGTTTCTTTCTAGTAACAATGCTCTGAGTCTTTAGGGTCAGACGCCTGACAGAGAGCACAGGAACCTATGGACCGGACAGAGTGAAGACCTGGAAGTGAGTGGTCAGCCCAGCGCCAGGTATGATAGTGAGGAAGAGGAAGATATGAAATGTAGGTGTAATGGATGATTGGCAAGGTGAGTATGGAACAATTGGTGGATTGAGTGGCAGGATCAGAGAACCAGCAGAAAATCCACCCTGAAGCCGTTTCGTCCACGTATGTGCATCAATCAGCATAAAAAACAAACTTCTTATTGGATACGTCTCAAACGGACCTAAGCTACTGCACGCTAGGTTTGCCAAGCAGGGTTGCCAACCCTTACGATAATTATGGGAGCAAACGATAATTTTAATGTTTGTACAATAGTTGTTAACCCATACCATAATTATGGGAGTGTACGACAATTTGAATGTATGATAGTTCGATACAGGCGCAATGTCATTTGCACTGGTTTGTCACTCCAGCGAAATGAAACTAATTACAAACAGCGACACCACTTTTGTCCTCATTGTCTGTTTGCACCGCATAGCAACCATTTCCAACCCTACTAAGCCTGCTACCCTTTAGCCTTTTATTGCCAGTGTGCCCAGATCTGATAATCTCAATGAAGAAGGCACTGTTCAGAAAATTGATGATCAATGTAGAAAACTCCGAATACGTGATATTCCGTGTGAAATAAAGAACATGCCTGAACCTGACAGTTACTGGAATGCTATTAAACATGTCACGTTGGGGAAATATTGATTTCAAATAACTAGCGGCCTTTGCATTATCAGTGGTTTCTTTGCCCCACAGAAGCACTTCTTGTGAAAGAGTTTTTTTTTTTTTTTTTTTTTTTTCTAAACTGGGTTTAATAAAAACAAAAGTTAGAAACAGATTGGCACTAGATACGGTAAATGAACTCAGTTTTTCGTCTCAACTTATGAAAGAACGTGGTAGACCTTAAAATCTGCAAGTTACCAAGAAGATGTTAAGGTTTATCTCAACAACAAACTTGTGCAATGCTGCAACGGTTGAGGAAGCTGAACTTTCAGATGAATAGTGCGAGAAACATAAGTGCTAATGTTGTAATATTTGTTAAAGTCATCAATCTTGTAAGTGGATATAATAAACCTCATTACTCTTATATTTTCAAAAGTATTATATTTATATTTTTATTGTTGTGGCGCTTTCTTTATGATGTACGATAATTTTGAATCAAAATCTATAATTTGAGTGGCTGGTATGATAATTTTACTTTTAAATGTTGGCAACCCTGTTACCAAGTGCCTACATCCACACATGGGGTGGGGGGGGGGTGGTGATGCGGTCATCACCATGAGATGTGGCTGCCGAGAGCCATATATCACGAACCGCATCTATTCAATCATCTCCTCCATTTGTTCCCAAGGACAACGCAGGACAGACGCACCCCTAATGTCCACACCGGATATCTAAGAGCAATCAGCCTATCCCCCTACAGACTACTACTGTGAGAGTGAACGTACTTAATATGAAAATGTTAATTGTTTATTCAAACAATCTTCTTGAGCACTCTTCTGTAAATTAATATTACGGAAGCTTAGCTTCATGTGATTCAAGACAAACCTTCATTATAACATTTGCACGTTTCATTATAAAGGTAATGGTTTTCAAATTATGACCAAAAGACCAGTTGACTTACCAGATGAGCAAAAACACAAATATTTGAAAATTCAAATCAATAACAAAACACTGGTATTTCAATACGTGAGTCACACTTCCCTATTTGAATCCACACTTAAATCCATGAGGTATAAAAATATAACAATAAGGAGCCAAACTTCACACAGTTGTGAATTTACACTGTGCTCGCTGTGTGAAATTGTACAAACCAGTTTGAGAATAAGCCAAATGAAATGACTCACTTTTGACTGATTACAACAAATTTTCAATCGCTAATGCGCAACATGCAATACCGTATTGTTAGTGTCCCTTACAGACTTTCGCCATTTTGATGCCTTAAAGAAAACCTACAAGATTCCTGGTAATAAATAGACCGTAATACGTATAAAAATGTTTTTAAAATACTTGATGGAAGAGAAATAATTAATTCTTATGTCAGAGAACTGGGACATGTTTAGTATCTTTCATTAGTCAGTCACTCTGTTAAGCTAGTCAGTCTGTAATTCAATCAATCTGTAAGTCAGTCTGTCTGTAAATCAGTCAGTCTGTCTGTAAGTCTGTAATTCTGAAAGTCTGTAATTCTGAAAGTCTGTAATTCTGTCAGTCTGTAACTCTGTCAGTCTGTAACTCTGTCAGTCAGCAACTCTTTCAGCCTGTCAGTCTGTGAGCGGGTGTATTTGTGAGTCGGTCTATTTGTAAGCGAGTCATTCTGTAAGCCTACCAGTCTGTAAGTCTGCCAGTATGTTTGTAAGACTGAGAGTATTTGTAAGATTGCCAGTCTGTTTGTAAGCCTGTCAGTCAGTGTATTGATTAGGTCACTCAATCTATAAGTTAAGTAAGCCAGTTAGTCTTTCAGCCAGTCAGCCTTTGTCAGTCAATGCCTGTCAGACAACGTCAATCACTGATTTTTCAGTGTTTCAGTCAGTCAGTCAGTGTTTTAACAAGTCAGTCAGTCGTTCGTCAGTCAGTCAGCCGTTCGTCAGTCAGTCAGTCAGCCGTTCGTCAGTCAGTCAGTCAGTCAGTCGTTCGTCAGTCAGTGTTTCAGTCAGTGTTGTCAGTGTTTCAGTCAGTCAGTAAGTCAGTGTTTCAGTCAGTAAGTCAGTGTTTCTGTCAGTCGGTCAGTCAGTGTTTCTGTCAATCGGTAACTCAGTGTTTCTGTCAGTGTTTCTGTCAGTCGGTAAGTCAATGTCTCTGTCAGTCGGTAAGTCAGTGTTTCTGCCAGTCAGTGTTTCTGTCAGTCGGTCAGTCAGTGTTTCTGTCAGTCAGTGTTTGTCAGTTGGTCAGTCATTGTTTCTGTCAGTCAGTCAGTCAGTCAGTGTTTCTGTCAGTCAGTAAGCGTTTCTATCAGTCAGTGTTTCAGTTGGTGTTGTTAGTGTTTCAGTCAGTCAGTGTTTCTGTCAGTCAGTGTTTCTGTCAGTCGGTCAGTCAGTGTTTCTGTCAGTCAGTAAGTCAGTGTTTCTGTCAGTCATTGTTTCTGTCAGTCGGTCAGTCAGCGTTTCTGTCAGTAAGTCAGTGTTTCTGTCAGTCAGTGTTTCAGTTGGTGTTGTCAGTGTTTCAGTCAGTCAGTGTTTCTGTCAGTCGGTCAGTCAGTGTTTCTGTCAGTCGGTCAGTCAGTGTTTCTGTCAGTCAGTAAGTCAGTGTTTCTGTCAGTCATTGTTTCTGTCAGTCGGTCAGTCAGTGTTTCTGTCAGTCAGTCAGTGTTTCTGTCAGTCAGTAAGTCAGTGTTTCTGTCAGTCAGTCAGTGTTTCTGTTAGTCGGTAAGTCAGTGTTTCTGTCAGTCGGTCAGTCAGTGTTTCTGTTAGTCGCTAAGTCAGTGTTTCTGTCAGTCGGTCAGTCAGTGTTTCTGTTAGTCGGTCAGTCAGTGTTTCTGTCACTCAGCGGATGAGTATCCAATTTTTGAGTTACATTGTTTCAGAGAGACACACACCTATTTCTAAAAATGCTTATTTTCTGGATTCAGGGGACCTCAAAACATATTTTCGGTGAAATCTCGATATCGAAGTTTTGAGTGAAATACAATACTTCCCCTACTTACTATACGTAGTAGAGGAAGTAAAAACGGTTTACTTCAAATGTTTTCCGTGGGCTCAGACATATTGCAGATATCTCACATAATCGCAATTGTTGCTTTGAATTTTCAGGCACCTTTTACGCGAATTTCTTAAGTGGTAAATCTTCAGCGTTTTCTACTAGTAGTGATACAAGATATAAAAGTTTTCTAAGCCAGCATATTACGACGTGCCTGCAAAAGATTTAATCGTCTCTATTCTACTTTCAGCTATAAATAAACGTGCAATGAAACGATTTCTTTAAGCCTTTATTTCAGTTAAAATGAAGTTGATGTTGTAATTATGAGTTGTAAAAGAGGTACATAAAAATCGGTTGTGGGTAGAGAAGGTCGCGTGTATATGACATGATAATTATTTTTTACTGCAGAAGCAAATACTAATTATCTCCGTTGTCTGTTGTTTCTGTGTACTTGACAACTTTGTTCGTATATTTGAGGCCAGAAATTGTAAACGCCTGTTTTTAAAGTGACAGGCAATGGCCATACAGCTGGGATAGTCATAATGTGCTTTCGATGATGATAAACAAAGAATATCTATAAAGATTGATTTTTAAGTGGCTCCAATTGCCATTGCAGGGATTATAAATCCAGAGATATAAATAAGCTGAGGTTATAGGAGAATATAACAACCATCAATTAATATACTGATAAATGAACACGAACATAACCAGAAGAGAAACAAATTTAAGTGTAGATAGCAGACACACAAGTACGCGCGCGCGTACACACACGCACACACACACATACGCACACACACACAGTTGGATACCATAATGAAACAAAATAAGTGACTAGAAGGTGGCAGAAAATCGTATTTCCTAGTGCGGTACAAACCTGTGAAGGAAAACTTCCTATTTAGCTTTGTTGAATTAAAATCGTATTATACTCGTGTATCCTTTTGATTAATAGCCAGAGAACGTGCTTCGCCATTTAAAGGTCTAATTAGAGCGACAACAAAGGTTGTGTTTCCCAGTACACAAAGCCAATCAACCATGCTGATACCGGTTACGAGTCAACACAACCTGTGCTATACAATTTTTAGTAAAATCGGTACATCATGACCAGAAATAATGTTCAACCACAAAAGTCTTCTCCTGTGTTTTAAGAACCACAATTGTAACACAAACCCCAACATTGAGTACACAGAGGAAATAAGTGCTCCTTGCCTGGTTCACTTATGTTAACGTGAATACAAAGTGAATCCATACCCAAGGAGATGTAACAAAAATGTAAGAAATACATTCTGCACGTATATTCTGAGTGATAATAAGACACGTGGTATACAGTGGTCGCAATACGCTAGAGAATTACTGCGACCTGCGGGAGGTGGTTACCAAGCGCGATGGCTCAGGCGGTAACGACTGTGGCCCGCATTTGGGAGCTCGTGGGTTCGATTCACGTGACCGCGCACTCTGACATGGGTTTTTCCATAGTTTCCCCATATCACCGAGGAGAATGCTAGCGTGCTTTCATCTCTTCTCGACGGCTTCCTTTCTCTGCCTTTCTCATTTCGATTCACTGTCATTTTTTTTGGTTCGGTTGGTTGTGCGGTTGGTTCTGGCGTTAGTGGGCAGATATCATAGTTGCTGGCTCATTGGAAACTCTCCCTGGCCCTCCTTGGAAGTCGCTACCCGGACCTCAAGGTCCGCCTTCGGGTGTGCGCACGCTCACTCACTCACTGACCCACTCACTCACTGACTCACTCACTCACTGACTCACTCACTCACTGACTCACTCACTGACTCACTCACTACTGACTCACTGACTGACTCACTGACTGACTGACTGACTCACTGACTGACTGACTGACTGATTGATTCACTGATTGACCGACTCACTGATTGACCGACTCACTGATTGACTCACTGATTGACTTACTACTGACTGACTGACTCACACACTGAACCTTTTCTAAAAAAAAGGCTTCTTTGGAGTCAGGGGGCCTCAAAACATGTTTCCGGTGAATCCTCGACATCGTATTTTTGGGTGGAATACAATACTTCCTCTACTTACTATACGTAGTAGAAAAAAGTAAGAAAGAAACATTGTTTTCGTTTTCTCAGCTGAGAGCACATTTTACTTTAACCTAACAGAGAGAGAGCGAGAGAAAGGTGCCCAGAAGAAATTAGTTGTCTTCCTCTGGGGAAGACAGGTAATGACGTCATCATGAGAGATGAAATACAAATGTCACCATTAAAGGTCATTAGAATGTGGTGCAAATGAGATGCTCTCTTTCACTTCCAGCCTGGGGATGACGGTTACGAGCTCTGCTCCACCTGGCGGTTCAAATCGATCTGATGAGCGTTTGATGAAACCACGTGACTCAATTGCAGCATGGAAACAGGCGAATGCCGCGTAGGTGTCATTATATGAAGGAAAATCACACAAGGAATTCTTTATATCCTCAATGGCGTTGCATCTCTGCTCGTTGATAGCATTTTAAAAGCGTTTATTTCCACTAGTTGGAGTGTTAGGTTATTTGGCTGAAGATGTCCTTACGGCAGATGTAAGATCGGCAATAGCTAGCTTGGCATTTGACAACTATGGGATTTAGTTACTTATGAACGTTACCTAGTTCTTCAAAACATATCTCGCAACAGTTATAGGTATTGCGGAATGTAGTATTTAAAAAATCTGATGTGTTGCACTCACATGACTTTCTCTACTCATGTACTAACCATCCTTAGAAACTCTTATTCCTATATCTCCATGTAGGTGGAGATAAACATTTGCTAAATTATCTTATTGCTTATTTCCTTGTAGGTGCAAGGGGAATATGAAAATACAGTAGGCCTTGAGCGATAGTCAAATCTTTTAAAGCTTTGAGATCCCATTCTCTTTGCACGCTTAACATATATAAAAATGAACGATGTTCCATTTCACCAAAGTTTTTTTCCCCAAAACTGACACAAAGAACAACATAACTCAAAAACGAAAAGTCGGCTAACAACCAAAGTTGGCATTTAAGTTTAATGTCTTTCAAGGATGCGACACCAAGATTTTGAAGAAAATAGTCCCACCCTAAACTACCATTTACATGGAAAATATTTCCAAATTATTTTCTCGAAAATGGCTCTAACCATTTTGATTAAAATGCCATGTGTTTAATATACTTGTATGACAAATGAAATGTATATTTTGTATTTTCTGGCTATAGTATATGTAGTCCTGTTTACTCTGGATGACTTTTGAATAACTCGTAAACCGTTAAAAAAAAAAAAAATCTGCGTAAGTATATAACACTTCGTCGCAAGACAAGTGGCGTGTTCTCCCTCTCAACGAAGACGTGAGATGAGAGGCAGTTGAACTGGCGTGTGCAGTCCGTGATAATAGACAATAACAGTACAAACATCCGAGGGGGTCTCACTTTACTTACAGGATCTTTATTTTGCAGGGAATAAACTCACTCCTGTATATGGTGCTATTGTCTAAAACACACACACATACAGACACATTATTATTATTATTATTATTATTATTATTATTATTATTATTATTATTATTATTATTATTATTATTATTATTATTATTATTATTATTATTATTATTATTATTATTATTATTATTATTATTATTATTATTATTATTATTATTATTATTATTATTATTATTATTATTATTATTATTATTATTATTATTATTATTATTATTATTATTATTATTATTATTATTATTATTATTATTATTATTATTATTATTATTATTATTATTATTATTATTATTATTATTATTATTATTATTATTATTATTATTATTATTATTATTATTATTATTATTATTATTATTATTATTATTTTATTATTATTATTTTATTATTATTATTTTATTATTATTTTATTTTATTATTATTTTATTATTTTATTATTATTTTATTATTTTATTATTATTTTATTATTATTTTATTATTATTTTATTATTATTTTATTATTATTTTATTATTATTTTATTATTATTTTATTATTATTTTATTATTATTTTATTATTATTTTATTATTATTTTATTATTATTTTATTATTATTTTATTATTATTTTATTATTATTTTATTATTATTTTATTATTATTTTATTATTATAATTACTATCATTATTATAATTATTATTATCATCATCGTTAACACCACTGTACGTGGCTCTATAAACATTGTTAGAGGACACTTATTTGGACCTTAAAACTGCAAACAGGATATTTTTTATAATCTGTATTTAAACGTTTTAATTTCATAAAACTACGTTATTAATTCTATCACCATATCATGACTACATTGTTAAACCTAAACTCCAACACTTGCCTAATGACCAGTAATATTATTCGTCTCTTTTTCAACTTTGTGAAATTTGGCAACGCATTGATTTGTTTCAATAAAAGTAAAACACACACACACGCGCGCGCGCCGCGCACCTCTCTACACTACATACAGCAGGTTTATGAGCAAAAATTTCATTTGCACTGTTACTCTTTGCCCAGTTGCCAACTTTTCACGTTACACTGTTTAATCCTTTACACTTGACGTGATCTGATGCGAATCGACTATCCTATATTGTATATCGTAAAAATGATATATGATTGTGAAAAGCGATCTGTGAGATGGTTAACAGTTTATGTGTAGGTAATCAGGCCTAACTTCCTGCGTTTTATGTGAATATGGAATTTCCTGGCTGTAACTGGATTTTCTGCAATGTACATTTGGCTAAAACAGAAACATACAGTGGGTGCCAAAAGCAATAACACATTTCACACAAACGGTTATAAACCTCTCACTTTGGCGCTCTAATGTTTGCATTAATTTTTGTACGCCGATTTGTAGCAAATTGTTTAGCGAGAGGTTTTTTGTAGTGTTAATAGCTTGAAAAGTAGACATCACATACTTTCATTACATTATCTCGGACATAGATGTGAGACAGTTTTCCTCTGTAAGCCTTTATATGAAAATGCAAAATTATGAATGAAATAGTGTTAAGTGCTAAATAAAGCAAAACCAAAGGAATAGGGAAAACAGAAAAATCATCGAAGTGCATATCAATTCCACACATGGAACTGAAAACAAGGACGACGTGGACGACTATGTAATGAGTACAGCTCAATTTTAGTTAAGTGATGCTGTTGGTCTCTATATTGTAACAAATTTAACAACTCTTTTTATTTTCTCAAGCTTCAAGTACAGCCATACTACTAGTTTCTGTCTCTTAATCTTTCCAAACTCTCACACCATACTAGTTTCTGTCTCTTCATCTTCAACAACTCAAACTGTCTCTATGGCAACCTCCTTGAAAATCAAAGAGTCTTAATGACATGGAGAAGCCATGTCACACTGCTCCCTCCTCAGAGCTGGTCGTCCCGACCAGCACTATCACTGCGGCATCTCCCTTGCGCCCCGGTGGATTAACCCATCGAACCTCTTCTCCTGGTGGTCCACGAGGGCCTGGTGGTCCTGGTATACCTTGAGGTCCTGGGTTTCCATCTCTTCCAGGCATACCTTTAGTTCCAGGTTCACCATCTTTTCCCGACAATCCTGGAGGTCCAGTCATGCCTTTGTCTCCTGGAGGTCCCTGAGGTCCAGGTAACCCTTGTAGACCAATGAGAACACCGTGTCCTTTTGCACCCTTTGGACCTTCTTCTCCTCTATCACCCTTACCTCCCTCTGGCCCTGGAGGTCCTGGCTTTCCTCTAGCTCCCTGTGGCCCTTCTACACCCTGTGGTCCAGTTTCTCCTCGAAGACCCCGTTCTCCTGCTGGTCCTGGAGGTCCATTTGGACCAGGTGGCCCTGGAAGACCTGGTGCCCCTGGAGTTCCCGGAGGTCCTGAAGGTCCTACAGGTCCCTTATCTCCCGGTCTTCCTGCAATACCAGGTGTTCCTGCTTCACCTGGTGCTCCCTCTGGTCCCTGTTCTCCAATTGGTCCCGGTGGTCCTAGAGGTCCTGCAATACCTTGTGGTCCTGGAGGTCCTTCACTGCCTGGCTTCCCTGGTGGACCTGGCTCACCTTGTGCACCTCTCTGACCTCTGAGGCCAGCAGGTCCTGTTGGGCCGGGTAATCCTGGAAGTTCTCTATGTTGTCCTTGAGAGCCTGAGTCACCCTTAGGTCCTTCAGGTCCTGGTGCACCAGCTTGTCCTGGAGGTCCTGGATTGCCCTGTTCACCTTTCATTCCTGGGAATCCACGTTCACCCTTCATTCCAGGCAAGCCTACCAGACCCTGAGGGCCAGGGAATCCTTGTAAACCTTGAGGGCCAGTAGGACCTCGCTCTCCAGGGGGCACGATCCTAGGTATCGCTGTTGGATAGTGTCCCTTGGTCCAGGTAGGACGATGTATGCCATCCTGCTTCGAAATTCTGCAACAGTACCGCCGGTCTTGACGGTCCCTCGTCCAGTTGCCCTTCTTCCTGGTGTGTTGACGGGCCATCCTGCGCACTTTGAAACGGCTCACTGGGTACCATGTCCGCCGACCTCTCTGGCGCACCTTCGCAGCCACCCTGCTTCCGATGGGTCCGGCAACAAACCCCACCACATCCGCGCGAGTCGCGTCCACCGCTGCACTCGTGTTCGCTCGTGCTCGGCACGGCCTCTCCTGTATCCTGCCGTCCACGATGATGTCCACCATTCTTCCGTTCACGGCACTATGCGTCAGGTGATTGGATGGCCCCGACGGTCCCCCCATGTCACACGCCAAGTCGGTTCTCGCGTGTTGCTCGTTTGCTTGTGCGCTTCCCTGCTGATCGTCCGAAACGGGCGCAACTGTCGCCTCGGCCACTAGGTGCTCCCTCCCCGGCTCCGCGCTATTCCGTCTGCCCCTGGCATCCAGTACTTTGACGCTCTCGTCAACTCTTACTACCAGGGCGCCAAGACGTTCCCCGTCGTCCTCCACGACGTCCACGTGCTGGCAGAGGTCTTCCACCTTTTCGCCGAGTTCTTCCACGCCTTCCGTCACGCCAGCCAGTTGCTCGTCAATTTTCGCCGATAGCTCCGTCTTTATCTTTTTCAGCTCGGCAGCGAGGTTGTCGTTTCTCGTTTCCATTTTGGCAAATAATTCTTTCATCATTGCCATCATCCTGGTTTCCGAATATCCCTCCATCCCACTTCTGACACCAAATGTAACAAATTTAACAACTCTTTTTATTTTCTCAAGCTTCAAGTACAGCCATACTACTCGTTTCTGTCTCTTAATCTTTCCAAACTCTCACACCATACTAGTTTCTGTCTCTTCATCTTCAACAACTCAAACTGTCTCTATGGCAACCTCCTTGAAAATCAAAGAGTCTTAATGACATGGAGAAGCCATGTCACAATATACTTTGTGATATTGGTGGACCAAAACTTTGGTTTCATTTTATGATATTTTCAGGATATATACTTTGCTTTTTAAGTACCAACAATGTAGAGCAATCTGTAAAATCATCTTCCGCCTTTTGTATAATTTTTTGAACAGTGGCAAATGGTAGAGTGTTTAAATACGTCTTTTAGGGGTTAATTGTTAAACTAAGCTCTTGCTTCCACTAACAATATCGTCGATATAATCGAGTGAAAGACTTTCTTTGTCCGTATTAAAATTCCAACGTTTACGCATAGGCTTTTTATTACTTGTATTAGATAAAACATATTTAGTTTTTAATTCAATTTTGAAAACAAAAATATTTTCTTCCGAGCATTTTCGCGGCTCACTCGGCATGTTTTACTATATAGTCTTAAAACCATTCATTATTTCCGTAACCAAATAGTATCAGTGCTTTCCCTTTCCCTCTCAAAGGAAGAATACTTGCCCTAATGGTGTTTTTATCGTTTCAAGCAGCTGTGCCGCTTTGGTGTCATAAAACTTTCTGTCGTAAACAAGACAGATTCACCGATACCCATCCCCTTCGTTCCGTAATTTGCGCTTTTCTCGGACCTCAATTTGTTGAGAAAATAGACAGTCACTTATCCCCACAAAGCCATGCCGCAAACAATACGCTAACTCTTTTCAACATTGTTATTTATAGCGACAAGGGAAGGGGGTCAGCTCTTGAAACAAACATTCAGTATAACTTGAGAACCTGTAAATGTCGATGCAATTACATATCTTGTGTTGTCATCGATTATTCGGCTCTTCTTGCTTTCTCTACTAAAGCGCGTTTCACCCTTAGAAGACAGTACACGTTAAATGGAGCGCAGTGTTGCAACATGTACTAGTTGCGAATCTTTCTCCGCGCGCGACCCCGAGGTGACCAGAGTCCTGTACTTAGTCCTTCAATTGCTGCTTGACGAGACGGGCACTTTTAACTTTGGTATCCCTCCATGCCTTTGTTACTGTATGACCTAAATTTACAAATGACTCGTCTGTATAAACAATTGATTTCCCCTGGTCCCTAAACCTTTTTACGTATTTTAGATATTTATGTCGCCATCTGATGGTATCGTCTCTTTCAATTAATATGCACTTGTTACCCCTTCTTTCATATTCGGACCCCAAATCATCTAAGAACCGACTAAGAGTGGCCCTTGAGAAATTTGATAGGGTCTCATCACTGTTGACCCATGACAAATTATATTCACCGTGGGTGGAATATTTGCAAACTGTAAAGAATGAACAATTCGCCGCAATCCACCTTGCACTATTCAATCATATTACGTTAACCTAGCGTTTTGTGTAGTCCCACCCTTTTTGCTTTCTTTTTCGACGGCGTTCTTAGAAGTCATTTCATTACTTCCTTTTTAATCCTATACACTACTGCTTCTGAACACTCAATAGCCTTAGCTGTTTCGTTTACTGCCTTACACGCATTTTACTTCAAAAATAATCTAACACATTCATAATTATTTGGCGTTCCTTACTTCTTAATTTACCAACATATCGTCTCTTCCTAGCTTCCCCCTCCATAACTACAAATATTTACAAAAATATTAAACAAATAACGCAATAACAGCTCACAGTTACACACACGGCTTCTTTCGAACTAATGTTAGTGCTGCTCCTTATACTATCTTCTGTGTCAGGCCTGGCGCTGAATAGATGAATACCTTTTGTTTGCCTTACTGGATAAAAGAAAGAGGTTACTGCCTTTTGGTTTATTTTAAAAACTTTCTCCAACCTTCCTCAACATTTGCTCTCGCTGGTTCCCTGATGTAAACTCAATAACAAAAAAGTTTCACACTGCGTAACTTTTGCAGTGCACAGATATAAAATTTTCCGAAAACATTTAATTTAAAAAATTATAACACTTAACTGGGTAAACATAGAGAATTCAAAGTAGACAGGTAGTAGCACTATGGTGACTCTACCTAAGTAAAAAATATAGATGCATTCTAGCAGTTAGTTTGTTAATTAGCGCGTGATGAGTGTAGAAACAGCAAATTTCGGACTTCTATTGAAAAAAACGTTTTCTGAAGAAATTTGGGCCTATAGAAATGTATAATGACTCTGAAAAGGATATAACCTGATAGAGAAAAAAATTCTGCATAGGATAATGTGTTCAAACCTGAAATTTATAACAAATGAATATTTATACCATGCTATTAGTAGTCTGGCAACAGCGCGAGGGTAGAAAAGGACGCGGCTAATGGCAACTTGTATGCGCTAGATAGAGACAGAGATGTCCCATTTAACTTCATACTGTCTTCTAGGAGTGAAACGCTATATACATATTACTTTTTTAAAACTGCGTTATCCACCAGGAAGATTCTCCCCAAAGGTTTTGTAGTTCAACCATGTCAACCGAGCGAGATACTTCAAGGTAACGTGCGAGGCTCGCCTTCGGAAGGTCATCAGTTCGATTCCAGTGGCCAACCCTCTTGACCCATTGCTTTAGGGGATTTCGCCGGATCGCTAGGCGAATGCTGGGAAGGACCATAACATCCCCGAATTTCCTGTCCCTCTATTCATCCTTTATCCCATTGCAGGAACTCTTTCCATCCCCCGTTGTCCATGGGATCTGGGTAGAAATGTGGGCGCCATCTGGGGACGTTGGACCCCGCGCCGAGGTCCCAGTGAATTGGCCGCGGAAGACTAGCCTTCGAGGTCTCGAACTTGGGAAAACTCTGTTAGTGCCTGTGTCCTTAGTCTGGATGTGGCCGCTCTTAGTCTGCTCTCACCTCATCCTTGCTCCCCGGGGTGCCCCTCTTGGAGACATAGGTGCAATAAACTTGGCTTCAGTGCCGAACACCCTCCATATCTCTACTATTCCTATTCAACCATGTCATGACAGTTGTAGCTCGTATAGTAAATTACATCAATTTATTTTCTACATTTCATTGGTCATTCAGAAGTCTTCAATATGTTAGTTTTTTCCTCATGGAGACGTAATTCTTTATGCCTATGTAGGATGGCTAAGAAGGGCAACACCCTGAAACAATAATCTTAGTGTGTTCTAAATGAGAACAGAAATTTTCTCACATAATCTTTCCGTGCAATATTGTCAATAACTTTTGGGAATAACATGGCAACTAGATTTAGGTTTCTTGGAAGCTTTAACTTCAAAATTTATTCAGTCAAACCTCAAATTACGAGGGAAAGCTCGCAATATTTCAGACATAAGTTTAGTTATGCTTCACAAAGGAAAACAGCTTTCACATCTTCCAAATGGGAAACCATTAATGAAAATCCTAAGTTTCGGTTACGTGCAAATGTTATGGTGATATTTCGCCTTGAAATCATATTCAAAGAATTTAGTAACAGGTTTTGCAAGTTTTCAACACATCAAATACTGATAATGTTTATCAATTATCCAAGAGCTGTGGTTGACATTGCCAAACTTGGACGAATATCTATTATTATTGAGGGGCGCTCTTTAACTGGTACGGTTATCAGCATCTTATTATAAAATGAACTTGAAAGACCGCTTGAGGCTCACAAAGCTACTGTCGGTACCACGGGCTTTACTTCCCTTCTAAAGCAAACCATGTCAAGGAATGTTACATTCCAAAAGATCCACCACCTCTGCCAGGCCTGAACCCGCGAACTACGGGACTAAAAGGTCAACATGTTACTCCTAGACCACGGACGACATTGATGTTTTAGATAGCATATGTGATGTGTTCTGAATTTGAAATTCTAAGGAAGTAGTAAAGTATATAAATCTTTAGTCTTCAAGATGGTATACTTTTTGAAATGACGATTAGCAACTTCAAGCAATTCTTGGATCTTGGTAGACTGGAATAAATATTTAGTCCGTAGTATTGCTTTGCAAGCATGTTCTTGTTTTGCTTTAACATGTGTATCTTCGCAGAATCCTATTTTTATCTATGTGCATCATCAAGAATAAGTCCAGTGTTGCCTTACACACTCATAACTGAATGACGCATTAACATCAAGATAAGCTTGTTACATTTACACACCAAAGTTAAATACATCTGAACACACTACTAGACCATTATTAGATACGTAGTTATCACAAGTAATGTCATGATTAGGGCCCGGAATTTTAGGTTTTTAAAATCAACGTTTTAGTTATTTTTGTATCTTAAAAAAGTTTTTTTTTCAGTTTTTTAACCTCCTGAAATAGTTTTTACATTGTTATTTATTCATTATTAGTTTTATTATGTTATTTATTGTAACACCACGCCTCTTCAGTACAATACTATATACATTATTTTAAATGTTATTTGAAATATATAGTACAAAATGACAAAACATTTTCAACACTTCATATCAACTGAAAATAAAAATAACTAAGAAAACAGTTTCAGTTAACGCTTGATGTATACCTTTGTCACTTCTAATAAATCTAGAAACAAAACACAAATTCACAAAGTACACAACACAGTTTTCACCTGCTGTTACATTGCACAACTAAATACATTCCCAAGTTTTGCAGGGTAAAACTTTTCCTGTTATCTCTTAAAACATTCTTGTAGTACGAAAATGTACGCTCGACACAGCAAGACGTCATAGGAGCAAACTTCATTGAAGCAATTGCTCTTGGTCCCCATGGCACCTTCTCAGTAATTTGTTTTCCTTGGAGAATTGCTGATACATTCTGCATTGTTGAAAACCCAGGATTTCGCTGTAGAATTTTAGTGGCCTTCAATTTACAGGATGCACCCACAGGCCCTGGTATTTCCTTGCTGAAAATGGAGTCGGCAATTTCAATTGCATCCTTTAATGGGAATTGCGCAGACTCCAAACGCTCAATACCTTCAGGAAGATCAGCAAAGTTTGCCTTAATGAAGGCGAGTGAAACGGCGTTCTTGTCCTGGAGAGCTGTTTTAGCCTTCCCTATGCAGGCTGCCTCATTGACATCAAACGAGGTTACAATGTTTTTGATGTCTTCAAGATGATCGGCATAATAGATTGCTGCCTTCAGCCATGTCCCCCACCGAGTGATGATGGGTTCTGGTGGAAGAGGAGTTTCAGGTAACATTTCCTTGAAAGTGACAATGCGGCTAGGAGCTTACAAAAACTCTTTTTTCACAGAAGAAACAATGCTGTTCACTCCTGGAAAATTATTCCTAACCTCTTCCGCCAATCGGTGTAAGCCATGGGCTATACACGTGACATGCAGCATGTCAGGATAGGAACTCTTCAATACCTCACCAGCTTTGAGCATGTATGCCGCACTGTCACTCACAAAAAGTAGACACTTGTCATCCTGTTTTTCTGCTGGCCACAGAATACGAAGCGCATCTCGGACAGCGCAAGCTACGGTGCTATGGTTTGTTTTTTTTCCAGCATCTTGCACAGTATAAGATGAGGTTTACCAGGTTCTGTGGACTCTAGTTTACCTACCACAACGTTTGCGATATATCGTCCGCAACTATCTGTGGTCTCGTCTACTGAAAGCCAGATGTAACTGTCACCAATATCGCCTCTGATGTCTTGGATAGTTTTCTGGTACAGTTTTTGCAAATAACTTTTTCTCACCGTTGATTCGTCTGGTATTTTGCGATGACTGATGTCCTCAAGAAATTTCTTGAATGCAGGATTCTGTAGCGCATTCCATGGTATGTTAGCTGAAACCAGGGCTTCACATAAACGTATATTAAAATTATCCTCCGCTGAACACACAGGAAAACTGGAAATTAGTCGCTGGTGCGACGGAGAATTAAGTTTCTTCTTTTGTATAGTAATGTTGCTGATATGTCTCGCAGATCCTTTGTGCTGCTCAAAATGGGATTTTTGATCAGAGGGTACCTGAAAAATATGTAAATAAAATTATAGTTTATTGGAGACACTATATGCACTATGCAAAATACTATTTTTGTCAGAGGGCACCTTGAAAATACGTAAATAAAATTATAGTTTATATGCTATATGCATTACAACAGGTATGTTTAATCCTTACCTGCTTTTGGCAGATTTGGCAATATATTACTTTGCCATCTGTGGTGAAGTTCGGATCGTTACCTATCCACTGCCGAATCAACCAACTTCGAGAAGAGCTGACTTTAGGCATGACTCTCCTTTGAAACCCTCCGATAGTCAACTGAACACAACGGATAACAGTTTAACACTGTTTTTAAACAGGCTGGCTTGAGTTTATGGCGGGTTCATCTAACGACCCCTTTCCCTCGACAACAATGCCCGCACTCCTTGCTTGCAACAATGTGGAACTTGATCCCACACAGCTAAATACAAGTCAGTTTCCTCTTGCATTGTTGTCACTACTCCTCTTCAGCTTACATAAGTGAAAAGACATAGCAGAGATGTAATAATCAAAGTCCATTCATAATAAATATTTCGTTTTGCGATTTTAAAGTAAATTTTTTTCCTTGATATCTGATATTTCCCATTATAAAATGAATAGGAGAATTGGCCTCTTTTAGGTTTTAAAGCCTCATTTAGCCATTTTTAGGTTTTATAAGATTCAAGCATTTGGCTTCGATGATCATGAAACAGATAATTAAATTAAACTACTGCAGTTAACTATCAAGAAATAGTTAAAAAACTAAGAATCCGGGCCCTAGTCATGATATACCTGACCTAACCGTAACACAACAAAGGACATTCGGGGCCCGTCAGTCCCTCCCCACTGGTGCTGCGGTATCAAATGTGTTCGAGGTTAGGCTGCCTCGCGCGACTGTTGTGAACACATGACACGTCACAACGGTAGAACCAAAAGGAGTTTCTCCAGATTATTCGAGAAGTGTCCGGCAGCCACCATATTTGTAGGAGTACGAGAAACGTCAGTGTTACATCATCCTCATTACATAAGGAGAGTGAGTTACAGACAGGAGCCAGTTGAGCTTTTAGTGTGTGTGTGTTGTGTTGTGTTGTATTGTGTTGGGTGTGTCGTCCGTGCGTCACCTGCGTGTGTTGTGAGTTGAATTATTGTATCAGAGATAGTGTTTGATAGACAGAGAAAGTGAAGACAGGCAAGGAGTGTGTCAAGCTTACGAGAAGAAAACAGTTGTGAGTTGTAATATCACGAAAGACTATGTTAACGTCAGTAAAAGAGAACTGTGTGTTTGTACATTAATTTGGAGGAAGATAAAGTGAGAAAAAATGAGATGCTGTGCTTTTGTCACAATGCACCAATTATTAAATGAACAATTGTTGAAAACACCGTTGTTAAATTGAAATGGAGTGCTATTTCGGTTGTTACCCGATTGTATGGGTAATAAATTATTTTTCAGTGATTTATGGGATATAGTAAAGTGAACAGGAGACAATTCGTAAACATTTTTACGTATAGTCCCATCGAAAATCTTGTGAATGCGAGCATAAAGGTAATCATTCAAGTACGAAATACCTGTAGCAAATCACTGCTACAATATTTTTAGAACTGATACAATGGTTTGTGTCTTCATCATATGACGAACCAATAAGGTAAGGGAGTGACGCTTTCTTATTGGGAAGCGAGAGAGAGAGAGAGAGAGAGAGAGAGAGAGAGAGAGAGAGAGAGAGAGAGAGAGAGGAATTAGGGCCCACTCCCACATAGCGGAATGGAATCAAATCGAATTGAACCGAAACCCTTCCACATCTTGTGGAATTCAATCGGACAGAATCGAAGGATTTGGTGCCACAAAATAGACCTGTAGCTTCACTATATTCAAGTGCAGAGACAGGGAAAGTCTGTATTAAGTAAAATAAAAATTGAATTGGGCGAATAGCTCAGACCGTGGAGTCAGTATCTCGCTTTTCAGGATATTTGGAATTCAGACTCCGTACATCATACCCGTACATTACTAGGACACTTTGGTTGCCTCCAAATGCATACACGCACAGGAGCAAATAACTTACCTACTTTAAAAACTGTTATAATGAATAAACAAAAGCTTTCATGCTATTTATTAACAATTCTGACACTATTTATTTTCACTTTTTCTACTATGTATCTATAGTGAGTACGGCAAGCACTGTATTCCGCCCAAAAATTTTCATGTCGTGATTTTACCTTCAATGTACATTTTGAGGCCACTGAATAAAAAACATTTTTAGAAAAAGGTCCGTGTGTGTGTGTGTGTCTGTCTGTGTGTGTGTGTGTGTGTGTGTGTGTGTGTGTGTGTGTGTGTGTGTGTGTGTGTGTGTGTGTGTGTGTGTGTGTGTGTGTGTGTGTGTGTGTGTCGATCGATCTGTCTGTCTGTAAACAGCATAATGCAACTAGTGGAGTGAGTGGCGTAGGAAACCGGAGAACCCAGAGAAAACAGACGCCGCTTCCTCCTACACGAATACCACATGCGGGACCCTAACTAACCATTCTTACAAACTCTTACTTCTATATATTCTTCGTGTTAGTTGAGATAAACATTTGTGCAAATTATCTTATTGCTTATTAATTATTTCCTTGTAGGTGCAAGGGGAATGTTAGAATGTAGTAAGCTTTGTGCGATAGTCAAATCTCTTTAAAGCTTTGAGATCCCATTCTCTTTGCACGCTTAACGTATAAAAAATGAACAACGATGTTGCATTTTCGAAAGTTTTAAGTTTTCCGAAACTGACACAAATAACAAGAAATACCTCCGAAGTAGTTCACTCTACAAAAAGAAGTTGGATTAGACAAATTTTATGTTTTAGCGAGATCTACATATTTTGCAGAGTAAGAGTTTGTCTATTTCTTACGACTTACGAGTTATTCAAAAGTCATCCAGGGTAAACTGGATTACCTAGGCTATAACCAGAAAATTCAAAATATACATTTCATTTGTCATAAAAATATCTTAAACATATGGCATTTTAATGAAAATCGTTAGAGCCGTTTCCAGGGAAATCGAAATTTTCGAAAAAATGTCCATGTAAAGGGTAGTTTACGGTGGGGCTACTTTCTTAAAATTTTTCGTGACGCATCCTTGAATAACATTAAACTTAAATACCAACTTTGGTTTTTAACCGACTTTTCGATTTTTAGTTATGTTGTCCACAGAGTAACAGACACACCGACAGATAATGGACCTTTTTCTAAAAATACGTTTTTGGGATTCCGGAGGCCTCAAAACATATGTGTCCGGTGAAATCTCGACATTGAATTTTTGGGTGGAATACAGTACTTCCTCTACTTTACTATACGTAATGGAGAAAATAAAAGTTCATTGAAATTAATATGTAATATTTTAACTGGATTAATTTTTTCAGACATTACTTAAATTTGAATATGAAAGTGTTAATACGTTTTGCTTATATTTCCTTGTTGTTTGTTAGTTATAACTAATTTTATATAATTGTATCTTTTAAAAAACATATTAGTTGCAAACTTATACTTTTCCACTTGGCAGGCTTCAGGGAGCATTGAAAATATATTTTCATTACTTATGTACAGCCGTGGAAAATGATTGAGCTCACTAGGACAGCAGTAGTGTTGCAGTGTGGTTTACACAAGTCAATATTTCCAACATACAGCTGAATTTGATAGTCTCTGTTCTATATTTTATCTTCGAACGCTCAAATAGGTGTCTTGAATCATCACTCGCATTTGTGTATGTACATACTCGTAAGTACATAGATAAGAAGTAGAGAAAGCGCAAATATGAGTAACTAGTACTATAATAGGAGAAACGCGCACGATATTTGAAATCAGCACACACTTACGGGCAATTGGTTAGCTCGCAGTGCAACTAGCACAAGTTCCATGATGCTCAATTCTGGTCCATATATTTCCAAAATGTCTTTCTTTTTTGTCAATGAAATACTTCGTACGAGAGACAAACTATATCGTCATCGGATGACTGTCTCCCAAAGCTGCACAATTTTCTAAGAAATAGTATTTGTCACATCGAGAATCTATCTAAGACGAACACTCCAGTGCATAATTGCCTTCTCTGATTGATAACTGGGTACATTTATTGGTTATTAGCACCGAAAACCCCAGTTCATTATATGATGCCACAGTTATAACAATTTTTACGAGCTAAGAGATGGAAAATGCCCGAAGAGCATCGAACAGCCTTCGATATTTCAAATATAACGCCTTGGATAAAAGAATCGAGTGGGATGGCTCAAGCGTTAACGTAATATTCGGGAGGTCGCGGGCTTGATCCCAATGGCTGCGCACTTTTACATGGGTTTTTCCGTAGTTTCCCCATGTCAGGCGCATGCTGGGGTGCATTCATCCCTTCTCCATGAATTCCACGCGTTAGCGGGCAGATGGCATAATTGCTTGTGCATTGTAACTCTTCCCTGGCTCTAGCAGGAAGGTGCTGCCCGGGCCGCAACTGTTGCCCGTCGCCCTTTCCCTGGGTAGAGGAAACACTTCGGTTGTGCACCAGGTGTCAATATCTGTAACTGCTAGGGACTTCGGTGCGTCTCTGGGGGCTTCGCTGGCTCCGCTCTCTGACAAGACTATGGTCTCACTTCACCTCATCCTTTCCCCTGTGCGGGGGTTGCAGTGGGGTTGCACCCCTCCGTCACACGCACGCACACACACACCATAAAATACAAACACCTACATTTGTGTCTTCATATTTATGAAAACTCGTTTAAAACTTAGAAGGATGTAAAAAAAGCTTTAAATCTTTATCAGTTTCTAGGCCTGTAAAAACATAGCTTACGTCACCCTTAAAAAAGCGATGTGCTAAAATCTTATAATGGACGCAGTAGAAGCAGTTTAAAATTTTCTTGCCTACATAAACCACTGTGCACTATAATAGCATGATTATTGGCACTGTCGGTACATAATTTCAGGATACAGTTTGAAAGCCAAGAAACACAAAACAAATAAGGATAGTGTCAGACTGCTCAAAAATGGTTGCGAGTGGAGTCGATTCCGAGTTCATTTGGAGAGATTTATGAACGTTTATTCATATAGAAAGTATTGCAAGAGGATTATATATATTTACAAAAACACAAATTATACAAAAGTAATGTTTTCTTTCACCAGTAACAACATTCAGCAAAAACAAAGGATGAATCGCAATCTTTCTTCTCAAGTTTGTGAACATTTTTGGTGTCCCATTGTGAATGTAAACTCCTTATGCATTTTGAGATGCTCATTTTAGCACTGTTGTAATTAACACAAAAAGGCAGTGTGGGAGGAAGGAAGAAAGAAAGAGGCAGGAGGAGCTGCAAATGACAAAGAAGAGACAGAGCGAGACAAAGCCCAGCGAACCGTGAACCTGTACCCGGTGAAGTGAAATGGGGTGCACCAATCTTTGTTCTGCGGCTATGACACCAACAAGATTACGAGGAACAAGATCTGGAGAACAGTTACAAGCCCACAGTACACACCCGCTCCACTAAATCACCAAAAGACAAGCTCCGCCCGTAAATCCAGGTTAGGCAAGTTTCCTTTGGTGCAAGGGCTGATATTAGCCCTACACCATTCATCATATGGCACGCACCTTGCCTATCCTCGAGATTTTTCAGCCTCAATGGCACCGAAACGCAACGCAACGCAACACAACGCTCGTTTGTTAGTTTGGATGAGCATCTGTGACAGCGTCACACGCCACTGGCGTCTGCTCCTAAGTGGATAATCCTTAATGCTTTCCGATGGCTTTTATACTCCTTTCAAGAAAGATAAATAGCTGTTGTCACGATAGTCTCTTGTTGCCGTTATAAAACCAGTGCTTCTCCTTGCTGCATACAGAAAATGGATGAAACAGAATTTATTAGTGGGTGCCTGAATGTTAAATATACGACGCAACAGGCACAATGGCTAAAGATAAACGTGAATAATATAAAAAAGCAATTAGGTTGTAGTTTAACTAACTCATTACAGGATTTGAATAATTATATTTATCAAGAATAATATTAACAAATATTTATGAATTTTAAGGGGGAACATGACAATATTTAAATGCTCATAAATTTAGTAAGCATTAGTGAAGAAGGTTATTTTATAAACTATTGAAGTTAGAGACTTTAGTTCTTGCACACGCATTACTATAAACAAAACAAATGTTTGTAGCAAATTTCATTCCAACATTTAACCACATTCCCGATATATTAATTTATATCAATTTCATTGGATATCATCAAAATCTATCTTCTCCAACAGATGTTAAACAACCGAGTTGATTTATAAAATTATGTCTCTTATTACCTTGGTAACAAATTAAAGAAAGGAAATTTTAATATAGTGAATACTTTTTCTTACAAAATGTTTAATGTGGTAAAGTGTAAAAATGTCATTAAAACACCACATGATTGTCTTTTTTTTTTTAAAAAAAAAAAAAAGCTACAAGCAATATAAAATGAACATTTTAGTATCCATATTCTGAAATATATAGGGGAAAAATTTAGACCTATAGCTAGATTTCCGTGGGAGATGATTTGAATATGGGAAAGTAACAAAAAACCGTTTCTGACAAAAATGAGTTTAATGTTGAAATGGAAGGTGTGGGCACGCTTATTTAAAAGGCAGACAGGCACCATTTTAAAAATAGCGTCAAAAATGTGTTGGGATTAAAACTTCGGAGGTATTTCTGTAAGATATGCTGCATTTTTTACAATAAAAAACCAAAACTCAATTTTTTGACCAAACAGGCTAAAATATCACTTCCGTATTCCTTTAAAGGCATAATTATATAATTTTAAATTAAAAAGACATACTTAGTATGAACAAATAACACACGCTCTAAAGAATACATTAATATTTGGTGAATGTTCAATATGGTACTTCGATTATACTTGAACGCTAAACAAAATGAACAAGTTGAACTTAGAGCCCATGTTCATTAAGGATTTAGCTAAATAATGTTCAGAGTAACCTTAAAAGGAAGAAGAGTAAGTAAAATGCCAACAGATAAGTAATTAATTTCAAGAATTAAAATAATAAAGCTTAAAGAACTTTTTAGTTCAAGTGAACTAAAATATTAAATAAACTAATAAAATGGACACTTCAGTAAAGAGGGATGCTTGTTACTAGTGTCCAATACTGTTGGTTAGCAATTGTTATTCTGCTGGTCACAGTATCTAATGCCGCTGATCATTCATATTGTGACGAAGACGACCAAATCAGTGCCATTATCACTTTTATAGTTTTGCACAAAAGTATGGTTCTCTTCGCGTCCCTAACACAGTGTACAGCCCTTTGTGCTATCACAACTGGCAACCGTTTGCTTTGCGTAACCTTAACTCAGTCCTTTCAGTGTCTTTTTCACTTTCTCTGTCTCACATACACTAACTAAGACGATGCAATCACTCGACGCTCGATAAATCTTCTTTACAACGCACCGACACACGTAAAGCTGTCTCACACTCACTGACACACTAACCGACTCATGTCTGCAAGTGTAATTCAAACTTTGCCATTTAATCGCATGCCTTCTTGTATAGCGGGGATGACGTCACACGAACTTTCACGAACTCCTTCAAGCACGCCGGCGATGACGTAGTCAGCTATTTATCGAAGGCTCTGCAGAAAACCCCTTTTGGTTCTGCCACTTTGATTGTTGTTAGTCACGTACACACGAACAGTTGCGTGAGGCAGCTTGCTCTTGAACGCCTTTACCCGCTCACCGGCCTGGCATGTGGCGTGAAGTAGTCCAGCACCTACCATCCGTATTGTGTGCCGTGCCCGACGTCACAATATCTAATATTGTTGGTTATCAGTATCCAGTACATAACTATTAACTTTTTAGAAAAAAGTTTGTGTGTGTGTGTGTGTGTGCGTGTGTTTGTGTGTGTGTCCCTGTGCGAGTGCCTATGTCCATGAACAGTTTAGCTCAAAAACGAAAATTATTTAAATTTAGCGTGTTCCAAGTACATAACGTTAGAAAATGTTTACTTATTTTTTATTTTATTAAACATGGCATAAGTATTTTGATTAAAATGACAAGTTTTTAAGGTATTTTGATGACAAATGAAATATCTGTCTCGAATTTTGTCTGTAAGGCCCGTGTAGTCCTCTTCAATCTGAATTAATTGAGTCACCATTCTAAATGCTACAAATTCAAAACAAAATGCATTAAAGATTAAACCTAAATTTAAATGAGACGCCCAGCTCATTATCGAGTAGTATTTTTATGAATGTTTATGTATGGCTTGTTTATCTCATTCTGATAATTGAGATGTATAAAAAGGTGTCTGGTATCCAACAGCGCCTTTAGAAGAAAGAAAGTTAATATTTATAAGAGATTACTAAATTACTGTGAATTTTACAGAACTTAATTTAAAACGCAATTGATTAATAAATGTGATAATATTCATGAATCTTAACTGAGTTTTACTTTTTAAACTTACGTATTATGTCTGTATTTCTTGTATACAGGTAGCAATAGTAATACTATTAATAATAATGATAATAGTAATAATAATAGTGTTATTAAGGAATATTCCAAAATACAATGCGTTTCCTTCGTCCCAAAACGATGTTCTGCCTCCATAAGTCCCTGTCCATAGAATCTTCCTCCTTTAACCCTCTTCTCTACATACTCCTTTTCACCCCTTCCAGCCAGCATTCCTTAGGTTTCCCTCTTCTTTTCCCTTCTACTTTCCAATTTAGAATTTCATTGCGTATTCGGTCCTCTGGCATTCTAAGCACGTGTTCACGCCATTTCAGGCGTCTTTCTTCCACAATTTCCATAATGTTTTTGTCAACTTGCATAATTTCCCTTATTCTATTACTCTCAACTTTATCTTTCCTGGATGATGATGACAATGATAATAATAATGAAATATACGTAGCATTTATTGATACAAGCTAACTCTCCACAGTGCTTTGGATCTCTTGCATTTACAACATTCAACAAATTCTAATACATCACCTTACTTCACATATGACTGGGATATGTGGCATAAACTTTCGTTTTTTCAAAACGTTTAGAGACAGATAGACGAAACACGAGTAAGAAGGATTCTCAACCCTTGTGTGTAGTCTAGATCTGTATAATTCTATTTATTGTTCTGTTATAGAACTACTATTCACTTGTTTTGTCTTTGTTAGTGTTCAGAAATCCAGTGAAAAAGGTGTTTCAGAAGGCGTGTTGTATTAGCCACAGCAACAGACCTCTTCCTCTGTTTTACCATTTTGTTCGTTTTCATTCCTGTAATCTGCCCACACAGTAAATGTAGTTCAATATGCACAGAAGAAAAAAGAAAAGGAAGAACTATGCTGTTATTATAAGAGGTAACTCGAATCTGTATAAAACTTGGATATCAGAACTACACAGGATCGTGTTTTGAGGTGCAATGGAAGAACTAAAGGGGGATTTAAGAAAATCACCAGTTTGCATGTATACGTATGAGTTATTCCTAATTCGTGTTAATACTCAGCTTATTTTTTAAATCTGGAATGTCATAAGTTTTGGGGTTGCTACATGCGGAAAGACTTCACTTTTATTTTGTCAAAACATGACCCTGCTTTAAAGTGTCATGGTTTTTAAATATTGGCAAGACACAACTTAACTTGACTTCTTTTCTTCATCTTTCTTGGAATTTTTAAGACAGAGAGTGAAACAATTGCACTAGAAAGTACAAGTTCATGCCTAACATATTAACTAACTCTTTTATATCTTAAGCGTTTGCTGAGTATTTCTAGTTGTTGGTTTGATTTTTTTGACTGCATTAAGCACATCTCGTTCTCAAAAGTCTTTAACACTACGGGGGGTTGTTTCCTATTCCTAATAACAAGTTTGAATTCGTTTTTACCTTGTGAAAAACCATGTCTACGCCACCGATCATGTTCTATTTGTTGTTCCTTCATCCGAGCAATTGCTCTGCACCTCAGTTTCCACTGGAGCAGACTCTCGCATAGTATAATTATGTCCAGAAGTTCCCACTCCTCTTTACAGCGTTTTCAAAGAACATCACTTGTTGGAGAACGCCTACTTGCGCCTACTTGCCAGTGTCCTTTTCAAGAGTTCAAAAGCACAACAGCCACTGGAGAGGCATCAGGAGATTTTACTGGAATGTTGCCGAACAGAAGAGCGTGTGTGCCGTTATTCTTTGCAAGAATGCAATAATCGAAACAGAAATCTGACTGGACGCCTGTTCTTGGTGCACCCAGACTGTTTTTGTCTCTCCCATAGAGAGCCAGGATCTCAGTGAAGTAAATAGAGGTGAGAATGTTATCCTCATAATACTTGGAATTAGGATGGGTCCTCTAAACTTGCGATACCTCGATGGTATCGACAGCGAACGATACTTTAGAAAATACGCTCGGTACTTTTTCGATACTTCAGTGGTGATGTTGCAATTTCTATTCTTTTCTTAAACTCACAAAATATTATTGCCATAAGTAGAAAATTTTAAAGTGGTCGCAATGACCATGTAAACAGTAGAGACGAAGAGGGAGATATGGCCAGGAAGACCCTTTCTTCTATTCCTGCTTATTCAGATTTATTTTTTAAATATTTTCGGATACGTATGTAGGGATAGTCGTGTAGTACTGACATACTCGTAACAATCGATCAGTTCACAAACTTTTCTTTATTTTATTTTACATGTCACCTGCTGCAAAGCCTGAGACATTGCCAGAAATGTTGTATCTCTAGAATTATGCAAGAAAATGATCGTGTGTCTGACTCACTGCCAGTTAACAGTTCCCAAGAAGAAATCACAACATATGTCAACGACGATTTGTCACCTCCTCTTTCTAGTGCACTGGTTTACTGGAAAATAAATTCAAAATATCCAAAGCTAAAAAAATTAACCGTTAAATAGTTATTCCACTTGCAACAGTTTTCTCTGAAAGACTATTTAGCACAGCAGGACTCATATGTGGCAAGGGCAGTAGACTTGACCCCGAAAGAGTGAGAATGCTAGTATTTTTTGGTTGGTAGTAAATTGCACAGGGTTTTTTGCAGTCACTAAAATACACATATGGCTCAAATAATGTAACCAAAAATGTCTATTTTTCTCTTGCCAGGTGCTTCTCGTAGAGCTTAAAGATGTGACGCAACAACTTATGAATTCGACCATTTGTGACGTTTCTCCATATTTAAATCTTTGTTTACAATGGTGTTAACAATTTTGTGTATAATGGTTCGTTGTGTGGCTAGATTACTACCAAAGATGTTGGCCTTCCTTAATACCTCTGCAGAGCGTGAAGTAGGAGATCGTGGGTTTGCTTGTTTTCTTCCTTTTGGAATTCATCTCATGCGACCATTTCACCTTTAATTTAGCACTGAGTTAATATCGTACTTGGACACAGTACAATATCTCTTTTTGCATGCTTCAATAATAGCAGAATAACTATAAACTGTGCGTCGGAAAGGACAGTAATTGTAACCTTCCCAATATGGTTCAATTAGCTTAGACATAATGGTCCTATTGTTATGAAGGCAGTACAGGAACTGTGGTGTGTGTCACAAACGCCTGACCTTGCTGCGCACGCAGACACACAATCAACAATCACATTCGCAATTCGTTATCAGAAACAAACAAACCGCCATATACTTGCATGTAGATTCTGAAATGAAACGTTATATTATTGCTGTGCTATCAAATTGCTGTCTGTTTACTTCACACTCGTCGTTCATTTCCCATTCTTCATGCTTAAAATTAAATTAATAATGCCATCTAAATTGCAGTAGACTGTTTAAAGAAATGTCTGTTTCTGCCAGGTAAATTAAAATTTGTTGAGTGCACGAGTGCTGCGAGTGAATTTTTTAACTAACCGGAATAAAGTACATGTTTTTTGTTACTAAGTGGCCTGTAGGTGAAACAAGATCAAAATGAAACACATGGAGAGACCTGCTCTTGATTTTCACATACATATAGAAAAAAGGTGGTAGTTAACAGCGTAGAAATTATTAAATAGGACATTTAAACAAAGGATATGGGTGCTGGGGATGTGAAGTCAAATGTTTTACTCGGCTTTTTAAACGTTTTATTTGCGGGAGACAGCTACTGTCAGCAAAAGATGTGATGGATTTAGTTCACGCGTGTGGAAACATTAAGATACTTACGTGAGTAACCTTAAGTTGACCTGTTGCTCGGCAATTAATTTGTAAGTTTTACCATAGCTGGATATTTGCTTCCGAAAAAAATTGTCAAACTTCTGAGTGTCACGGACGTTATCAGTCAGTCGAAGTATTGGGAAAAGAGCTTATCAGCAGTCCCCAGGAGTCAAATATGGCCCACAGTATACTAAACTGCAATAGACATTACACCAAAAAGCAGTATTGCCAATCTACACAATAAAAGCATGTTTCTAACCTCAAATATCACAGGGTTAAAGTAACATACTTTCAAACGATACTAATACTTGAACATCGTTGCCACACAACACATGATGAACTTACGTTCGTCAAATCTTGTTCTACAATAACACTTTTGGAGAAAATCACTTCTGAACGCTAAATATCGTAATATATCATTATTTATTTATGCCAACAAACTTACTGTTGGTGTTTTTAAACACACGCGCCATTTTTGGGCAATGTGTGACAGGTACAATTTGAACTGAAAAATTCAACGCCACAGCTCAGATTTGAACCACAGATCCGCTGCTTACCAGGCGGGTGGTTTACCGGGATAGATACGAATTAGTTGGAGAGTTCGATGCCATTCTGGCAGGCTGTCATAGTAGCGTAATGGTCAGAACATCCGCCTGCTAAGCGGAGGGTCTATAGTTCAAATCCCAGCTGTGGCGTTGAATTTTTTAGTTCGAATTGTACTTCTCAATAAAATTGTAATGTGTATGTAATGCGCTACTATGTTGCGCAACGCAGAAATAAAAATTATAACTGCATATAATTCTCTAAAACAAAGACAAAACCACGCATACACGAGCAATACAGTGGCGTCCACAGATTAATACACTGTCTAAACAGCATCTTGCTTTGAAATCTATCAATGGTTTTCCCTGCAACGGGTTCAGAAATAAGGGCTTCTGTGGCAACTTAACGGATGCAATAACACAAACTATGGCCGTAGCTTTACCATGGTTAGTGATACTACAGTTGGCGATACCATAACTGAAGATTCTTTCAATCATTTATTTTTTCCACGGTGGATACTCCCTGGCCGGATATTAAAGGACGTTAATTAACCATCTTAAAAATAAAATTGGTGTATACCAGTATACTCATGTTTCAACCACTACTGGGTTCTGATACTGATTGAAAAACATGGTAGCGATTAAAAATCCAAGTAATTCTCATATTGAAAGGTTTGCGAAGGATAAACCAAAGCAATGTATTATTACTCATCCTGTTATTGAAGTTATTAAATGTAATAACTAGGGCTAGGAAGTTCATGCATTGGCATGTTTTTTCATAGGGGTTAAAAATGTATGCTTTTACATTATGTGCACGAATTATGGAATTTTCAGTTATTTGGACATGATTTTATGGTGCATATAATTGCATATTTTCTTGATTTTTGATAAATGCACATTATTTCAATATTATAGGCCCTATATTGCATATTTTAATGATTTTTATGGTTTTTTATTATTTTTTCCATCTGTATAATATTTTTCACATTGGTAGTATTGCGCATGATGATGCAACTCGCGAGGTGGCGAGAACTAATGTTGAGTCATGTTGTCATGCAGTGAATCCCCTGTTTCCATCCTTTCATTATATGTATGTTCGTATAAAATCTGTGCGTTACCTGAGAGGTTTATAGTAGCAAAGGTAAAGTGCAGGTCAACGTTTTGAGCAGCACGATTATAGCAACGCTTGCCTGCCCACTAGTAGTTGTGTTGTGGTCTTCAAACGTAACAGTGTTGTGAACTGGTTCCCACCAAATTAAATTAGGCGTATAAAATGTTAAAAGGCTCTTCAAATGCCGAAAATAAAATAAATTAATTTACAGAGAGGGTTTTCGGGTGATTTAATATCTACAGATAACAGGTACTGTTTTGTGGAGCGTGTGTGAAAAATGTAGGGAGTGAGAAAAAATTTCAAATAGTTCCGCACAAACACAGCAATACATAAGGGGAATTTAATCAGAAAACTCGCAAATAAAGAACCTGCTCAAAAACAGCAAGTAGAGTGTTTAGGAAGTAGGGTTACTGAATTTTGCTATGACTTGTGCCAAGCATTTTTAGCTGCTGATATTCCCTTGTTCAAAATTAATAGTCCGACATTTCAAATTTCAAATTTACAGTTGATAATGTTTGCAAAATGTTGGTTGTGAACTGCAATTTAGCAGTTAATACTAGCAGCGGGACCACTTCTGCTTTAACCTCTAAGGAATAAGGCAACTTTATTTATTATTTATACTAACTCGTCTTGTCTACTGCAAAGGGATAGCAATCGTTTTAATTAAATAGTGCATATTTCTTGGCATATTTTCAAGCTTTTAAGAGCATATTTGCATGCATATTTCAGTGTTTTTAGGGCATGAACTTCCGAGCCCTAGTAATAACATTGAGACACCGGTGTTGACAGACACGGCCCGCATTTTCTTAGCTGTAGAGCCAGCAATGCGAATATTTGAGTCGCAAACATTAAACACACAAGCTATCCATATCGTAGTTGTTCAGAGCTTGCATAGTGTTTTCATCCTCGGAACCAACTACGGTGGCAAAGTAACGTGGCGTCTTTCACAAGTATACTATGAAACTTATACCAGTGAAAAATCTAGGTAAGTAGATAAAGAAACCAACCAAATTGAATCTGGATAGAAAGAAAGTGATATTTTGGATTTCTTAATATATGTGCTTAATGTTAGTACATTATCGACAATATATTCCAATGTTGAGGATTCTATATTATTAAATACTAAGCAGATAAATGCATAGAATAAAGATAGCGCTGTATACTCTAAGCTGGTACTCACCGTTTTGGGTTTTTAGGTGATTTTGGGTATAGCTTTGTCACATAATTTTGTAAAAAGTCAATTCTTTGCCTTCTATCACTTTTACTTTCTCAACTAGTAAGTAGAGGAAGTACCTATTGTATTCCACCTAAAAATTCGATGTCGATATTTCACCAAAATATGTTTTGAGGCCCCTTGAATAAGAAAGAAAAACATTTTTAGAAAAAGGTCCGCGTGTGTATGTTTGCGCGTGTGTGCTTCTGCGTTTGTGTGTGTACAGAACTCAAAACGAAAATTCGGTTAAAAGTCAAAGTTGCAATTTTATTTTAATGTTTTAAGAATGTAACACAAAGATTTTGAAGACAATTGGTCCTCTTAATCTACGCTTTACATGCTCAATGCATCGAAAATTTTGAATTTCTTGAAAATGGCGGTAACGATTTTGATTAAAATGACACATGTTTGAGATATTTGTGTGACAAATGAAAAGTATATCTTGAATTTTCTACCTATAGCACCTATAGTATTTACTCTGGACGACCTTTGCATAACTGGTAAACCCTTAGAGATAGAGCAAACCTTAGTATACAAAACATGTAGATCTTGGTAAAATACACAATTTATATCGAAATAAACTTTTGTAGGCTGAACTATTTCAGAGATATGCCTTGTTATTTGAATCACTTTCGGAAATTAAACTTTCGTCAAATGGGACATCGATGTTTATTTTTTATATGTTAAGCGTGCAAAGAGAACGGGGCGTCAAAATTTTAAACTATTTGACTATCGCCTTGCACCTACAAGGAAATACACATTAAATTAATTTCTCCAAATGTTTATTGCAACTAGCACGAAGAAGATATGGGAATACGTTTGTAAAAATGGTTAGTACAAAAGTAGAGAAAGTCATATGAGTGCAACACATCAGGTTTTTTGTTTTAGGAAGTTGTGGTTTTTAAATAAATTTATCGGCATAACTGTTTAACCCCACTTCGTAGAATGGTGGTAACAAGCTTCCTTCATGTTCGAACTAATTCGAATTGCCATGACCTGGATGACCTACCTGGATGAGATTTCTTCCGGGGGTTTCCCTTAGCCTGTGAAGACCAAAGTTGGGTAATTGTAATCTATAAGTATCCCGAGCCTATCTGAGCATCATTTTCAAAAATTAGTTTATTTGTCGTCCGATATGACCATGGTTAAAGGACGTTAAATTTAGGGCAAAAAGAAACAAATAAAACCAATAAATACATAAATTAATTAATTATTAAAACTTAACCAAGCATAATAATAGAAATAAAACAAGAAGAACTTTCTCCCGATAAGTTGTAATGCACAACACTCCAGAAGCATCTATGTCCTCCTAGACAGCAGTTTGATACAAGCCCGCGGTACAGCAAAGGCGAAGAAGTTGCCAACATACAAGGCAACTGTTCGATAGTTCCCTGTATTATACTGGATTGCAACTGCTGAAACATGTTCTTTTTAGAACTATTGAAAAACACTTTTCCATTTCCATGATTAAATCATGCGCACTATTTCTGCTAAGCCAGTGCTGTATATTGTTTTATTTTTCATTAAGGCGTGTTATAACAGGTACACCTAGAGGCAATACTGATGGTTTTTCTGCTGCTATGCGCAATATGTTTCTGACATGGACTATATGTAAACTTTCGTGTCTTTTATTTTCTTTAAAATGGTTATAGTGATTTTGATTAAAATACTGTACATTTAAAACAGCTGCGTAATAATACTGCTTGTCTTGAATTTACAGAGCATTGACACAATGCATTTTATAAATGTAAATAATTAACAAATTATATCTGAAAGACAAAACCTTAGTATACACCGATGTCGAATTAGTTAAATAGCACTATTACATACGTCCTCTCTCTTTTCCTCTTACTGACATTCGCCATTTACACCTTGCGTGACAATGGTATCGCTATCAGCAAAATTGATTAATGTTTTACTTTCTCTCCACGTTCATACGCATATGATTGGGAAAATAGGAATGTGTCATCTGTATCGGATGTAATACATAGTATAAACGACAGTTTTTAAATTCTGCGACAACCTTACAATATCAAATAAGTATTTTAAGAAACAAGATTGCTTATTTTCATATAGATTCTACAGTGTTCCTGCAAACGCTGATTTCTGTCTATGAACTTTATAATAACTCAAACGTTTGGAGAAATCTTACATTACACATTTCATTGAGCGTGCAACAGGTAAGTGTTTCAAAGTAGGTCACTATATATTGTGCATGAAATTTCATACCGTCTTCTTTAAATTGTGAGAAATAAACATTTGAAATATTTTTTTTTTTTAATTTTAATGATATTTACATCTGAAAAAAAGAGATACATTTTCCTATGAATCGATAAGAATATCGTAAAAACAGTTTTGAAGATATAGCAGCAATAAATCAAAGTTGCCAATTACAGAAACGTATGGAATATCCCGGCATAGTTCTTAATTTGTCGCATAAAGCTGCTGTTGCGATATTTCGGCTAATTAATTATCGAACTTAACTACTTGGGTTAACATTTTTATAAGACTGGAATACTGCAATCACCAAATTGTGTGTATGTAGAGCTTCTGAAAGAATGTGAAACTCGTCAGAGTCATGAACATTTTACTTCTAAACACTCGGAGTCTAGAGGGAGAATGACTGTGTTCGCACGCACACACGCACGCGCGCGCACACACATGCATATGCATACGCACTTTCTGTGAAAGAAGACTTGACAAAGTTTTAAATACAATTATTCATTGTCGTTACGGAGCACGGAATATTAGATTCATATTGCAAGTATTCGATTTTTCGCTGTAAAAATTAATCAAGATGGCGACATGAAACGGCCATAGAGCTCCCTCTAGTCGCAAGCTAGAAAACCAGGTGAATTCCCAGCGCGCAATAATCCCTCTATTTTCATGTATCTTGTTCTCTTTCCCGGGCTGTTGTGAACCGAAAAATTGAGTACTGCCTTGCTTCCCCTTCCAGGAATCGTTATGGTTTCCTTCGTGGGATGTTAGTGAACCAGCCTTTAAACAAAGTAATACAAAATTCCTTCCGAATGAAAAGGAATTCAGAGCCTCAGCAGAAATTTCACTTGTGTAAATTTTAATTCGACTAGTCACTGGCATTTCTGAGTAAAGAAAAGAAAAAAAAAAAAAAAAAAAGGATTGATTTTTTTAAAAAGAATAATTTGAAGTGGGGGGGGGGTTTGTTGCCGTGTCGCATACCTGGAAGGTGCTGAAGTTAAATATCAAGTTTGTTAATTGTTTGTTATCCTGTTGACAGACCACTCACAATAACCTTTTTATAAAAATCTTCTTTTATGTAAGGAACCTCAAAACGTGCTTTTTGTGTGATGTCTAATTCATATTTTTTTGTAGAATACAATAGTTCCTTAATCTACTCGCTACATGCATAAGAGTGAAAGTAGAAAGATATGAGAGTTCCATAAGTATGAGAATTGACGAAGTACAAACCACAAGAAGCAATTAGAGAAACCTTCATAATAGATTTCCGATAGTTAGTCTAGTTCTATAATTACACTGTAACGATGATTCTCTCAACAAACCATAAAGCCACCAGAACGTTAGTTAAAAATATGCAAACATCGATAAATGGCATTAATGAAGATTGCAAATGAAGAAAAATATAAGAAAGGTAAAAGCGTGGTTATGAGAAGAACAAGAAATAGAATGATTTGCGAATTTGGAGATAAAGTCATATCTATTTGGATTGTATCATAACTAGTAAACAGAGGAGTTATCAGAAATGGAAAATATTGCAGGGTAATGTGGAGCTTCAATCAGATGTCTCGTTAAACGGACGCTTGGGGTCTTCCCCAAAGTGTAACTGGAAGACAAGTTCAGCTGTCTGATTCAGGGGGTTCGTTACCAAGGATGGCTCGGATTGCGGTGAAAGTAAAGTCTACAGAAGTGACATGTAATTGTGGTATAAGGACGATATAATATACAGAAATAAAATTACTAGTATAGATTATAAAGGGGCAAGAGGAAAAGGAGATCACGGATAGATACTGTTCACCTTATCCTTACATAGATTTCGGGCGTCCCAATTCCATTTTGGAAGGTACTCGGAGACCTTTTAAAGATCAAAAGTGGCGCAGGTTCCTCTTGCCTCACGCTATGTCAAAATTCGGGGGAATTAAACATAAAAAAGTACCTAGTACACAAGGTAGCAGCTGAATGAAGCCTTTAAAGCACACATCAGCTAAACTGACTCCACGTGTACATTGGGAGAATAAGATATTCAAGGAATCACAAAATCTGTTCCTGCTACAGAAGCTTCAAAGAAACGACTTCCAGTATGTTAATAGGAAGTCATACGTCTACACTTCAATACATTGTCTCGAATATCTTAATTCTATAAAGTTATGCGTATCAGAAAACCACAATAGTATAATAGTGACAATATTAATAGCAGAGAAAGCTTTAAATGAAAACATAAGCGTTTTACTTTCTCTACTGGTAAATAGGGGAAGTATTGTATTCCACCCAAAAATTCGATGTCGAGGTTTCACCGGAAATATATGTTTTGAGACCCCCTGAATCCAAAAACAAGTATTTTTAGAAAAACGTCCATGTGTGTGTCTGTGTGTCAGTCTGTCAGTCTGTGGACAGCATAGCTCAAAAACGAAAAGTCGCTTAAAAACTAAGGTTGGTATTTAAGTTTAATGTCTTTCAAGGATGCGACACGAAGATTTTGAAGAAAATAGCCCCTCCCTAAACTACCCTTTACATGCAAAATTTTTCGAAAATTTTGATTTTCTTGAAAATGACTAACGATTTTGATTAAAATGTCATATGTTTGAGATATTTTTATGACAAATGAAATGTATATCTTGAATTTTCTGGCTATAGCCCACGTAGTCGTATTTACTCTGGACGACTTTTGCATAACTGGTAAACCGTTAGAGATAGACCAAATTATACTGTACAAAACATGTAGATCTTGCTAAAATACACAATTTATGTCTCAATAAATTTTATTATAGGGTGAACCATTTCGGAGATATTCCTTGTTATATGTGTGAGTTTCGGAAAACTTAGAACTTTCGTGAAATGGATAATCGTTGTTCATTTTTTTATATGTTAAGTGTGCAAAGACAACAGAATTTCAAACATTTGACTATCGCACAAAGCCTATTGTATTATAATATTCAAGGAATATACAAGGAAATAAGGAATAAGGTAAGTTGTACAAATTTTTATCTTAACTAACACGAGGAAGATATAGGAATAAGAGTTTGTGAGAATGGTTAGTACAAGAGTAGAGAAAGTCATGTGAGTGCAACACATCAGATTTTTTTGTTATGTAGAAGATTAGTGAAGTCCTATGAATAGTACGTAATTGGGAAACACCAAGTGGTAAGTAAACAACAATAGAGCTCTTTAAAAAAACAGAGAAATAGCTACGACTATAGCCGCCATCACAAATGAAGCCAGTTGCACAGAAGACCAATATTGAAAGACGTCACAGTCACGTGGTGTTTTCTAGCCAATCAGGCATAGTCTGTTTCAGAGCGCTTGTGAGAGTAATTGCCTACAGTGAAATTAAATAATTCCGAGCAATAAGCCCACTCCATTGAGTGATAGTAAGGTTCTCCAGTGTTCCCACGGTGGCAGAAGCAAAAAACAAAGAACAAAAAAAAAAAAAAAAAAAAAAAAAAAAAAAAAAAAAAAAAAAAAATGTTGCGTGTTATTCACAGTCAAGCCAGGGAAATGGTGTATAATGTATACAAATACTTCCTGAGAAAGATGGAAAACAGTTGCAACGCAGCACTTCCCCTGTTACCCCTACCTGCGCGTTGTATACCATTTACCACCATCGCTCCTGACGGCTACTCTAGTCAAATGGAAGGTTCTCCAATAATTGAAGTGTAGCATTACACGTAGGCGATAAAGTACTCTGTGCGCTTAGGAGGAAGTCAGGAAGGGGGGACCTGAAGGCATTCCAGACCTGGACCTTCCTCAAAGCCTACTGTATTCCCAAATTTCCCTTACACCTGCAAGAAAGTTAGGACTAAGATAACTTATGAAAATGGTTATCTCGATTAAAATGTAGTAGACAGAAGAATAAGCATTTCCACGAAAGAGAGAGTATAGCTTTACATATATTTGCAAACAGGGTTTCTCCAAATTAACTATAAATAAAGTTTGTTTCGCAATATGTTACGCGATATCACTTGGTGGATCTTATGAGGCACTTCGACTTTGTCACCAAATATTGATACAGTTCTTAAACGTAGTCACTACCAAAGAAGTCACTAATGAACACATGTTTATCGCATCAGATTTGAAAGTGCTTTCATAAATCATACGCAACGTACATGTAACCATTCCGACACTGCAACACAACGTACGTCCGAGTGTTAAACAATAGCAAAGTCCGCGTTCAGTGGAAGGAGGGAAATTCAACCTCTCCTCTTTCGCAGAGGTGGTACATAGCTAGACTAGAATTACTAGTATCACTGATTTTTCTCAAAATACACCTGTTCGTAAACAAGGTCAGCCTGGCAACAGTTTTTGCGAACAGTCTGAAACAAACTGTCTTACCTTCGGTACGCTGTTTACGCGTTTACTCACCGCGCAGTGGTGTGAGGTAGCTAACCACGAGTTTCCTTTTCGAGGGTACAGCCGCCCAGTGGTATGAGGTAGATTGACCTTGAGCGTCTTTGGCGGTTGTCAGTATGCGATACGGTATCTAAAAGCAATGAAATATATACTGAAGCAAGCAGTTATGCTAAATATAATGGAGAAACAGTAGAAGTATTGCAACAACGGCTTTGGCTACGTTTTATATTTGAGTTGTCCGATCGAAGGGAACGTTGCGGACATTTTATATCTTTAGGGCTGAATTTTATTTTAAAGAGAGATATAGAAGCATTGAACCAAAATTCATTTAAAAATACACAGAGGTAGACTACTACAAACATGAGAGTATTTAATTTTCTTTGACTCAAAGTCCATGAAGCTGCAACTGCCGTGGGCAGGGAAATTGTGTAAACGAAAGCTTTATGCGTTTTTGTTGTTGATCATTCTTTTTGCTAAAACACTAAAACTGCATAAGGAAAGCAATGTCACGCAATACACCTAAAGCGTAACCTACAGCATGTTTATATTTGCAGTTTCAAGAAAAATAATGTTGGATACGTAGAAAATTTTAGTGACTGTCATAAAACTCTAATTTATAGCGTGATTTTAAGAATGGAAAATTTATTGCAGAATATAAACTAACAGTAATCAGTGAAGCTCAATGAAGTTGATAAGTTAAAACACCCAAACGATACCATGAATTTATGGCTGTGGAGCTCGAGTACCCTTATTTCATTCCTGATTTGTTCTATTAGGAGGCTAATTTTGTGGGCTCTTTACCGAGTCTATTGTTATTCTGTTGTCTGAGTACATAGCAACTGTTTAGCATTCAACATCTGTGATGTGATTAATTTGTTCTAATGTCTTTAATAAGTTTTCGATTCACTCACGTGTGTCTAACCATTTTGATTCGCCTGTTTATTTGCTGCTAAATACAAAGTATATTTCGACTTTTCTGGATGTAAGCCGTAAAGCTCCCTCCATTCGTAAGGAATTGTGTATAAAGGGTTTAGCAAAAAAAGATAGCTGTGCAAAAAATATAGATACCTTTAAAACTCAATTTGTTTGAAATAACCTTTCTTTTACTGATATCCTTTATTATTGATATCATTTTTTAATAACTTGCGAGTTTTTAAGCTTCTGTCCATGTACGTTCTTGCAATGTCGTGTAAAGAGTTTGGGATTTAAGAACCACTCGACGCTAATTGGGATCCATCTTCACATCAATGTTGCACAAATTGAGCATCCTGCTACAAAATCAATAACAATAATATATATATATATATAAGGTAAAAAGGAAGCGAAGGATAGTTGGAGAGAAAATTACAGCTAGAGGGCGTCAATTTAGACAACAAATATTGATGTAACGTCTGCACAGGCAATGACGTGGACGTGATTCTGTTGCATACAACGCTTCGTAAGAACAGCATGAAGCATTCATTATCTTTATTTGCAGAGCGCGTTGAGCATGCATGCAGTGTTATAAGGGGATTTATAAACCGTGCTTTTCAACGTAATCTCCTCATATGTGCAGTAAACCTTATCATTTTAGCTTTACAGCGGGGAGATCTAATTCAAAAGCGTAGCCCCGCTATAATGTAGAGTGCAACATCCAACTGCGTAGCTAAAGCAATTAAGTTACTGTATTATCAGAGATTTAGACCAAAAATCGTCTTTATCAAATCCCTTTCTATTACACAAAACCCAGTCACCGCACAATGCCCAGTGTGTTTGGTCCCACTCATTGTGGAAATCATACCAGTGGTCCCAACTTGTACATCATATACGATAATATTTCGACAAATAACCACAAGGTCCAATTACTCTTGCTGTAACTTTGTTTTTCTTCTAAAACTCGAGCACAAAACACAGTTATCTTTTACCGTAGTTAACACACTCTTAAGATTCTTCACACACACACACACGCACGCACACACACAGACACACACACGCACGCACACACACAGACACACGCACGCACGCACACACACACACTATTTTTACTTTTTCTACTGGTAAGTAGAAGTATTGTATTCAACCCAAAAATTGGATGTCGAGATTACACCAGAAATATATGTTTTGAGACCCCTGAATAAAAAAAAACATTTTTAGAAAAAAGTCCGTGTGTGTGTGTGTGTGTGTGTGTGTGTGTGTGTGTGTGTGTGTGTGTGTGTGTGTGTGTGTGTGTGTGTGTGTGTGTGTGTGTGTGTGTGTTTCAGTCTGTGGGTAGCGAAACTCCAAAATGAAAAGTCGGTTAAAAACCAAGTTCGTATTTAAGTTTAACCTCTTTTAAGGATATGAAACGAAGGTTTTGAAGAAAATTCCTCCACCTAAACTACCCTTTACAAGGAAAATTTCTTGAAAATTTTGATTTTCTTGAAAATGGCTAACGATTTCGATTAAAATGGCATATATTGGATATATTTTTATCACAAATGAAATGTATATTTTGAATTTTCTGGCTATAGCGCATGAAGTCCTATTCACTCTAGATGAGTTTTGCATAACTAGTAAACCATAAGTAGACGAAATCTTAGCGTACAAAAACGCAGATCTGCTAAAGAACACAACTTATGTCTTTTTTTTTTTTTTTTCTTTTTTTTTTGTAGAACCATTTCGGAGATATGCCTTGTGATTTGTGTGAGTTTTGGAGAACTTATGCTTCTGTCAAACGAATATCGTTGTTCAATTTTATACGTTAACCATGCACAGAGAATCGAATTTGAAAGATTTTACAATCGCTCAAGGTCTACTGTATTCCCATATTCTCCTTGTGCTTACAAGAATATAAACAATAAGGTAATTTCTGCAAATGTTTATCTATGGTAACATGAAGATAAAGGAATAAGAGTTCGTAAGAATGGTTAGTACAAGAGCAGTGAAAGTCATGTGAGTGTAACACAGATTTTTACAATAACGTTGCCATATAATGAAATAATAACATTGACAAAATTCGTAAGGAACTTATATTCTTCTATTGTTTGTCATTAATTCTCACGGTGTACCTATCGTATACTTTTATGTAATCTATAAATACATCGTAAACATGTTTTAAAGTATATTCAGTTGTTTTTAGAAGATCTGTTTTACATTGAAAATAGCTCAACGTACTAGATATACTTCCTAAAACTGTTGGCTTGTGCTAAACATAAAACATTCGAAGGTGCTGCATTCACATTAGTTCCTCTACTCACTCTTCCACAAACTCTCCTTTAAAGCTGTTTCTTTTGTCTGCTTATTGTTAATCAAGACAAACTTTGTTTATGCATTTACACACTATTTTATGGGTTAAAAATGAATAAAGTAGGCTAAAGTATTAGCTTTATAAAAAGTGTGCCAGTATTCGATGGCTTTAAATTTCATGTTCATTCTATGACTGCGAGAAAAAACGTACCACTTACTACAGAAAAAGGACTTAAGTATTTGAAAATTCCGAACATAACCAAGAAAATCTGAAAAATCATCAATACATAAAAGCATTTCTTTGACATAAATTGCGTACTTTAGAGTTCTAAATTGTTTGAGTAGTAAGATTTTCTCTATATGTAAAGCTTTACAGTTATACAAAAGCCTCTAAGAATGAAGAGGAATTTAAAGTTCATTCGCAGACATTTCAAGATGCCTATACGTTTTATTCAGGAAAATTTCTTGTACATTTTGGAGTTCCAATAAAAATCGTAATTTCATTTTTAGAAAAAAAAATTACATACTAATACATATTAATTGTAGTATTTCATTCAAGTTTTGAGTTGGCAATGCTATTCATATACCGACATACAAATGCACACGTTTTTATAAAAATACATTTTTTTATTCGGATAATCTCAAAATGTCAATGAATAAAAATGTAATCGCAAAATTCGATGAAATATTTGTTTCGAAGTTTCAGTCGGAATGAAATCTTTCCTCTGCTTACAAAGGTTAGTAGTGAAAGCAGAGGAAGTACAACAGCAAGAAAAATAAATAAGTAAATAAACAAAGGGGAAATAAGGAAAGGATATGAGTGAGGTAGAAATGGATTTCAAATTCATCATAGCGATCAAGTTGGTTAATTTTAGCTATTTTTACTAATGCATGCAAGTTCTAAGTCTTGTGACATACACAAACGTCATGAGAAGAACCAATATCATCTTACCCAAGTAAATGATGAAATGGGTGAGCTAGTGGTGGGATGAGTGCGCTAAAATTTAGTTTTTGAGTGCATAAATAACTAATCATATAATGAGCGAGGCAACAAGAAACATCACAAGGTTGTGAATGAGTGAGAGATATCGATGAGAGTGAGTGAGAGTGATCGATGAGAGTGAGAGTGACCGATGAGAGTGAGAGTGACCGATGAGAGTGACGGTGGCCGATGAGAGTGATGGATGTGAGCGAGTGAGTGATCGATGTGAGAGAGTGATCGATGAGAGTGAATGAGAGTGAATGAGTGAGAATGTACGTGTGTCGAGTGAGTGAGAGAGTGATTGAGGAGTGTGTGTGTGACTGATAGTGAGTGATAGAGTAAGTGGTGCACTATTTTTAAAACTCTTAGTGCTTCAGAAATGTGCATTTTGTGTTAGAATAGATCACATAAGGTGGATTTACCGTGTTTCATAGACATTAACAGTGTCAGTTATTTCATTCAATGCCTATATACTATACTTAAATGCACCTATGACACGCTTTACGGATACCAGTTGATGCCTAATAAAATTGATGGCATGGGCAGTTACGAGTTCATTGACTTCTAGGAAATACATGACTGTTCTCCATTACGTGCTTCTAGATGCCATTATAAATAAGTTAATATCAGCTGAAATTTGTCTTAGCTTAGTACAATTTGTGTAAATTAATACAGTGTCTGCAGGTTATAGAATATACCAATAAAATACGTAGACCCAAAAGAGCTATTGCTGCTAAACGCTATTTTCAATTCATCAGCAGTATCGCACAACAAAGGACGGTCGAGGCCAACCTACTTCACACGACATGTCAGGCACGGTGCGTAACAAAGGCGCTCAAGGTGAAGCTTCCCCACACCACACACGCGAGCAAGCACGGGACTAACAACAATCAAGCGGCAACACAAACGGTTTTCCAGAGCATTCAAGGAATATCCGGTAGTTGGCTTGTTTTTAAGCGTTCGATAAAGATATGGTTGCGTCATTGCCGGTATAAAAGCTTGCGGAGCACGTGGAAACAGGCAGTTTTTGAGTAGATCAGTTTGTCAGTGTGCGAAGCAGCTGTGAAAGATATGTATATCCCGTCGAAGTGAAGAAGTTATAACGAGTATTGAGTGATTGAATCGTAGGAGTTAGCGTTTGGGAGACAGACAATGAAGAGAGACAGTGAAAGGACTGAGTCAAGGTTACGACAATAAAACAGTTGTGAGCTGCAATATCATGGAAGACTGTAGACTGCGTTAACGTTGTGTTTCTGTCCAAAAATTCGGAAGACTAAGTGATAAAGAAGTAACTGGACTGGACTTCTGACATTTTTGTTGCAATATGATGTAATCATATTTGTAAAAGGAAATTTTGGAAGAAAACTTGTTGCTTTAAATTTACGGTATACCTCACTGGTTATAAGTAATAAGGAAACCTGGGAAATAAACTCATCACAGAGTAAAGCGCTTTGGGATTTGATCCGTAGACCTTACGTTTACATGTGCATGCCTTAACGACCTTATTGGTCATGCTTTTGAAATAAAATGAAACCGGAGGGTTACAGATAAAAATAAAACAAAAACAGATGCTTATTGAGGCTATATTTATTCCAGCATCGCGTTTCAGAAGCAAATATTGGGAAAATAAAATGTAACCGAAACTTGTAAAGGAAGGAAGGAATGATGAAGAGAGGAACCAAATGCGCTCGCACGCTATCGTTTGCATATGACACTATCGATCAAACTTTTTCCCTCTTGTTTATTTAATTCCCTTTGCTGAAATGTATTTAAAATTCCTGTCATCTGTCCATGTGACTGGAGGCAAAGGTGTTGTGGTTTACTTTTCCTCTGTGCCGTAGTTGTGTTTTTCCTGCATCACATTTACTCATCGCACACTTTGTGATGGATTATTTTCTCTGTGATAGAGAAATGCTGCATGTTCTACAGCCGTGATAGACTTGTACGTATGAGATTGAGTGAGAATAATTCTCATAGTTCACGGGGCTGCCTAGCAGGCAGAGAATTAAAAACATGTTCTACTTTCTTTGCTGCTTATTTACCATAAAGTAGAGAAGGTATTAAATTTAACTCAAACATTGTATAGCGATATTTAAGCTTCTCTCGTTCGGCTCCTTGAATAAAAAGGAGCGCTTTTACAAAAAACAAAACAAAACAGTAGGTAGGCGGGCAGGCGGGCAGGCGGGCAGGCAAAAATAAATAGCTAAAATTAAACGAAGAGTGGGTAAACATTGGTATTTATTTCAATAATTTCCATGGTGTGACATGATGTTAAAGAAAATCCCATCCGATTATGCAATTTAATCTTCACGTGGAAAATGTATGGTTATTTTTTGTTTTCTCAAAAGCAATTTTAGCGTGCGTTAAAACGTGCGTTAAAACAGTTGCAGAACACAACGAGGCAAATCTATCCACAGAGTACCGAGTGGCGCGTGACAACTTCATTCTGCCTCTCAAAGACGAGAGATGAGAGGCTTGGACTGGCATTGTAGTCCCTGATAATAGTCTATAAGCAACCGAAATGTTTTGCACTTTATTTACAGGACTATGTTCTCCAGGGAATAAACCCTTTTCTTTTCCTTCACTTGATTACCCTCCCCTTATGTAGGACTTAGGACTTAGTAGCCAGTGCCTAAGATCAAACGGCTATCGGGGAGCAGAGGAACCTATGGACTGGAAAGAGTGAAGACCTAAAAGCGGGTAGTCAGCCCAGCACCAGGTATGATAGTGAGGAAGAGCATGATATGAACTGCAGGCGAAATGGATTATTGGAAAGGCGACAGTGGAGCAATTGGTGGGATGAGTGACGGGGGAAACCGGAGTTGTTTTTATTATTTCGATATTATTATTAATTTTTTTAGAATGTTTATCATAATTATTTTATCATCATTAATATGCTCATTATTTTTATTAGTTCTTTTATTTTGTTAGTTGCTATTACGTTCTTGTTATTGTTGTTCTTATTGCTGTTATTGCTGTTGTTATTGTTATTATTATTGTTATTGTTGTTATTATTATTGCTTTTATTATTGTTGTTATTGTTGTTGTTATTGTTGTTGTTATTATTATTGTTATTATTATTGTTATTATTATTGTTATTACTATTGTTATTATTATTATTATTATTATTATTATTATTATTATTATTATTATTATTATTATTATTATTGTTGTTGTTGTTGTTGTTGTTGTTGTTATTATTGTTGTTATTGTTGTTGTTGTTGTTATTATTATTGTTGTTATTGTTATTGTTGTTGTTGTTATTATTATTATTGTTGTTATTGTTGTTGTTGTTGTTATTATTATTGTTGTTGTTGTTGTTGTTATTATTATTGTTGTTATTATTATTGTTGTTATTATTATTGTTGTTATTATTATTGTTATTATTATTATTGTTATTATTATTATTATTATTATTATTATTATTATTATTATTATTATTATTATTATTATTATTACGCTCCTGTTGATTGATACAATATTCCAACCGTCTCCTTTTATTCCTAGTATGGATGTTTGCGAGAACTGCGTGTGTGATTGAGACACATGCTTCAACGATTATTTGACCTAAGACCTCTTTGTTGAGGAGATCTGTTTCAAGCGCAATATTGTTTATGTGACTCTGAGAGAAAAGAATCTAATGGGGTTAGATAAAGGGTTCTTTATGGCCAAGATATTGGGCCACCCAGGCCGATCAGCGTCCAGGGCACAACTAATTGAAATGGACCTTTACAGGTTCATAATAGAAAGGTGGCGCACTTTGTTGTTGGAATTCCGGACATCGTGGTCCTCTAATTCTGGCTGGGAGAAAGACAAGTCGGATAACATTGACTCCAAGAATGCCACACCAAACGTATAAGTCCCAGTAGATTTGTAACCGAGTATTTCGTGCCCAGCGAGGATTGTGAGGGGCCCAGTAGTGCATGTTGGATCTATTCATATCATTACTGGAATAGCATTAATCGCTTCCAAGAACACTTTCAAGAAAGTAAGGGGTCTCGTGCATTAATCAAAATAATTGTTAAGGACTTGAAAAAGTAATAGTGACGTACAACTTGAAAAGGGTACAGTTGAAAGCTCGAACCAATTACGTATAATATCTTTTAAGCGGTTAGAATCACAATAAATGTGCTTGCCATAATTGGCTTTCTTTAATGAGATCAGTACGTTTTGTGTAGTAAGATTTTGTTATCTCTTACAACTTACAAATTATCCAAAAGTAATGCACAACGAAGAGGACCTTCAAGGCTATTTGGCGGAAAATGTATGAAATTAATTTTATTTGCGGTGTAAACAATTTAATCGCATGGTATTTTAATGTTGATCGTTAAACTGTTTTGAGAAATAAACAAACGAAGTAGTTTCCGTATAAGCGATACTGATGTTGGGTTGAGGAACGTTCTTGAAAATGTTCATATAACATAACTGGAATTGAACTTAAATAGCAATTTTATATTTAACTTACGTTTAGTTTTTTTACGCGCGCGCGCACACACACACACGCACACGCACACGCACACACACACCTACACACACTATATATAGTTTTTCTGAAAATACCCTTTTTGGATTCAGGGAGCCCGACATGGACAACTTTCATACATTACATAAGATGTTACAAAGTTAGACAAACTTTGGGAGGGAATAGATAATTATTTTAAACACTTTTTGTTCAGAAAAGTTGTTTGCTTCGTTTAACCGTTAGACGAGTCAATGTTATAAATTTCTGCCTATCACCCAGTTTAAATATTTACGGCAAAATCAACTGTGCAAATTAGTATTGCATTTATCTTAGTCAGGCACAGAATCTTAATCTAAGAAACAAACACAGAACACAAAACACAAACATCTCATTCTTTACAGTTCATCACGGCTTTAATATCCACAATTTTACCGATAGACTTTTAAACCAGAGAAATGACTCGTGTCTTTGCGAGAGTACGGCAGAATAGGTCAGGTTGATGCACTCTTTGTTTTAATTGCAATGGACGTGCGTTCCGACATTTGCTTTGAATGTTCGTTGGAATACAATACCTCTTACTATAAATTGTGCCTCAGCTTATATCATAATGTGCTCTAACAAAGACGGATTCCTTTAGTTTTCCATCACTTTATTTTTTTATTTTATTTTATTTATTTATTTTTTTTAAAATTAATTTAACTACAAATGCACAATTTCCTTCTCGTTCCTAACACAGATTATAGCCTTCTCTGCTATTACAACTCCAGTTTTTCCGATGTCTTTCAATGTCTTTCTTCACTTTCACTGGTTCTTATATCTTTACTATTACGATACAACCACTCGACGCGATACATACACATTCGCTGACAGGCTGGCCGACTCACTCACGTAACCAAAAACTGTACACGACTACTTACACCCTAAACAACTCGCCTCTAAACACTCGAACTGACACCTCCATCACTCACTCAATTCAAACTCAAACTGCTACTGACTGTGTCCTATTTATACTGGAGCCGGCGTCACGTGACCTTCGAAAACCCTCCATACACATGTGCAAAGATTATTCAGTGGAATTAACTAGAAGCTTCTTGACAGTACAGTGTTATTGCGCTGTTATTCATACACACTCATACACACACTCACTCGTTGCCCTGTAGTCTCGGACCTCACCTTAATCTTTTACCGCCATTATTACGGTCACGTACACACACCACCACTCGCGATATCCAAGGACAGCCGGCCTCCTCTCGTCCGTGTATTGCTGAGTGACCCAATGTCACACTTCGTTATCTTACTACGTGGGAACTAGTGGGAACATGTTTTGTTGAAGAAATGTTCCATTATGCTTACAATTCTAGATGTGTAAGTATAGCAAGGAAAATACGGCAGAGTTCAAGTTAACAGTGTAAACCAAATTTGAACCAAGCATGTATGATGAAGCCGAATGTAATTTAGTTACCAAACTGCAGGAACAGGTTGTATTGTTTGGTTATGGTCAGCACACACATACACGGAATGTGCTACTTCACATCTCACGTCTACCACTTAGGAGTTAAACAATACTGGACGTACGTTTGTAATCCAAGGGTGTCCGTCCAGGTTGACGCAACATCACTTTGACGCCATGTCAGTTTGACACTCGTGTGCATCGAGACGTAACGTAGGTAATTGTGTGTGTGTGTGTGCGTGTGTGTGTGTGTGTGTGTGTGTGAGAGAGAGAGAGAGAGAGAGAGAGAGAGAGAGAGAGAGAGAGCTACGCTCTGCTGGTAACCTAGTTTAGCTAGCACTAGGTGTGAACATTCCCATAATCCCTCCCTTTTCTGAATGTCTAAATAGTAGCTTCTGCACTCATAAAATGAAATAAAAATTATTGCACAAACAGATGATGGTTATCACAGCAGTGTCCTCTTTTACTATCATTCATTTCCATAGCTATTCTGTCAGTTCCTCCTGTTAAATCTTAGAAATGTTTTAGTAATAATCTGATCTGTGGCGCTCGCATGACTTTCTCTACTCTTGTACTAGCTATTCTTCAAACTCCTATTCATCTATGTGTTAGTCGAGGTAAACACTTAAAAATTACCTTATTGCCAATTTTCTTGTAGGTGCAAGAGAATATGCGAATATGGCTCTTACAGCTTCAAAATTCCGTTCTCTTTGCACGACCAAGAGATAAAGTGAATAACGAACTTCCATTTGAGAAAACCTTAAGTATTGCAAATCTCACACAAATCACAAGGAATATCTCCCAAATGGTTCACTCCACAAAAAAAAAAAAAAAAAAAAAAAAAAAAAAAAAAAAAAAACGCATTTGAACATAAGTTGTGTTTTAACCAAAATTCAAAATATGCAGAAAATTCAAAATATGCATTTCATTTGCCATAAAAATTTCTCAAATGTATGCTATGTTGGTCAAAATCGTCAGCCATTACTGAGAAAATAAAAATTTCGAAAAATTTTCCATGTAAACCTATTTTAGGTTGGAGGGATTTTCTTCAACATTCTTGCCGCATTCTTGAAAGATATTCAACTTAAATACCAATCTTGGTTTTTGATCCACTTTTTGTTTTTGAGTTACGCTGTTGAGAAACACAGACTTTTTCCTAAAACTGCATCCTTTTTGTATGCATGGGGCCTTAAAGCATATATTTCCGAAAGAAATTTCGACATCGAAATTTTGGGTCAAATACAATATTTTCCCTACTTAAATATACGTAGTGGAGAAAGTAAAGAGTAACAGAACAAATAAACAAATTTTTGTTTTTGGGCCTTGCTTCTCCCCCCCCCTCCTCTCTCTCTCCCCCTCCCCCTCTGTCCGTCGTATACACACGTACGCACACAGATAAAGATTGGCGACGATGAGGAAAGTTGCCCAAAATGTAGCACTTCATAGATTTTGTTTATTAGAACCGAATCAATCGCTTATAAAACGTATCTAACAATATTAAAATGCAGATATCTTCAGGTTTTAATATTAGAAGTTCAAAACCAGAATGTTTAAAATCTGATATTTCTGAACCTCTGCAAGTTCTAAAAGCTATGATGCTGGTTTCCTAATTTGTATCACTAGGTTCCTATATTGGACCGCATTTTTCATTCTTACGTTTTAAGACAATAATGGAATATAAAACTGCTGTATTGATTCTTATTCAACTAAGAGGTGTTACCAGAGGTTGCCAGAATTTACAGGTCACAAAAGGACTCTCTCATCCCTGCACCTTTGCATGTGTCCAAATTCCACACTGATTCTTTCTCCTATTCTGTCTTCATTAGCGATGAAGTCCACCATTGTTTAGCAAAGAATTTCGTAAAGTAGTTCATATAAAGGCTGCATATAATACATCCATACTACCCCTGTGATTAAATTATAAGAATTTTCAAGCTCTCCTACTGATGCTAGGCCGCGAGGGGTAAAATATATGCTAAGGCTTTCATATATAACTACTCCGTCACAGACATACAGTCCAATAACGGATTATGAACAAGTGAAGGTCATGTTCCATAGTACATAATAGGTAACTATGCCATCTTGTGCTTTTAATTTTCTACATGCACAACCACTAAAGATGCAATATCATACAAAATTAGTGAGCTATTCTTATGCATATTCAAAGTTAAGTTTCACTTACCTTATTGATGCATTTCACAAAATAATTACACAAAAATTACATTACAACTGCACAAACTGATCTTGCAGTATACGAACCGTTTCTCATCATAGAATTCACAGAAATGAAATAATGGCGCCTAATTGTGAGTAGTTAACAATACCAACCCTACATGTCAGATCTTACAAGAAACGCCGATTTTATGAATATGGTACAAATTAGGAGCCGGTACACTATAGGAAACTCTCCTCTATCTTCTGTTCAGAATATTTTTTTTCTTTTGTTCTATTTTTGATTTCAAGAGCTATCAAAAAGCGATTTGCAATGGCATTTGTGTAGCAAATGTTACGGAAGAATGCAATATTTCCTTATTTTATCTATATAGAAGGAAAAGCCCAATACCAGAGAGAGTAAAATAATTGGAGCGTTTCTGCTACTCAAGACTTCGTTTTCATTTCGCTCGTCTCAGTTCTTGCAAATTTATTCTCTTGGGCATTGGTGAAATGTTCCATTTAAAGTCACAAGCAAACCCAGCTACCTATTAAAGCTGGCTGGAACCTACAACACACGCCGTATACTTTTGAAAGAATAAAGCATCCTGAATATGCAAACATTACAGGAAAAACAACTTGGTAGTTGTTAATCTTAGTGAAGTTAATTACAGTGGAGAGTGAAGAAAAGCTCAACCCAGAAGAGATAGCTTACTCCACGACAAACTTGAAGTATACCTATCTTCTTCATTAAATGCACCATCGTGTTTCTTCATCCACATTCTCTTTACTGAATTGGCCTGCTGGAACATAAATTTTCATTCTCTCTCACACACTTAGGTAAGTCGTAAAGTTTGCTTCAGATAGTTTGTCATTGTGCAGAATGGTAACTTTTGGTAGTGTTAATCCCACCTGCAGGAGGATATTTTGTAAAGAGCACATTCAAGTTTGTTCTATGAGCTAACAAATGTCAGCCACAGTGTTCTCCTTACTTCTGCAAACAAAGGACATGTAGCTTCCCCAACATAAATGTAGATCCACAAGATAGTGGATGATGAACTCGAGTTTTTATATACCATCCTTTGCACTTTTTCCTGCCAAGGGTTCTAGACCAAGGTATCATCGGAAATTCACGTTATAAAGCTAGTTAATACAAGATGCCGTTTTGCAAAAATGTATTCATTATGTGTGTATGTGTGTGTCTGTTTCTATACTCCATCCAGCCTTAGATCCATACCTTGTATCCCTCCGCGGTAACCTGATGTTCATATCAGTTGCGACTGACACACGTGAACTCGTGTTTGTTGCAACAGAACCATATTTACTCGGGAGTTGCATGACGTGCGATTGTTTGAAGATTTTCAATCACTCCGTGAACTCAAAATAAGGTCCTCCGCTGACGTTACACGAGTGCCATACACCATTGTGCTGGAGCTCATTTCGGCCATTTCAGCAGCTGAAATACGCATATATAAGAATTGAGCGCATGCGTAGGAATGTTAAAAATTAAACAATTTCTACGTAACCAAGATATCAGGGTAACGTCAGGGCACACCGTATAACCATTACATCATTGGGAGACGGTTCTCTGTATTGTCTTGTGCACCTGTTTTTATTGAGCTCTATTTTAAGAACTTTTATGCCTGAAAAATGCCCATCACCTCCACCGTGTTTGAACTCAGGACCTAGGAAGTTAGAAGCTAGCATTTTACACCCTTTACGTTGTATAACCTATACCTGTACCCCTACCAAACAAATGTGCTATTATTAAATTATGATTAATTATTTATTAATCATTTAAGCTCCAACTGAACACTGCAGAGGGCTTAAACTATAAGCCTCGACAACACATAATTCTTTCGACTATAATGTTTTACTATATGTGTACCTCGTGTTTATGCTGTATGAGAGAAATCTGAATCTGATTAATTTGGTGATCGTGTTTTGTCTATTTTACCGCACACTCGTATGTGCATGGGCTATATCAATAAACCATAATGGAGCACAATCTTAAAGCTGATTGCTACCATTTAAAGCGTGGCTGGATCTTAACTCCCCTTTTGTTTGTTGCTGTTAATCCAAGTAGAAGCTGTCAGCAGCAAGTTATCCATTCTTAAGGTTAACAACAATGCCTGGGTATTCAACAGCCGCCAAGATTAGTACTGGCGACACTTAGTGGCATCAATGTATTCAACATCTGTTAGTAGTATTATTTTCGTGTAAACAATGTTTTCATTATTCATTGTATATGCACTTAATGCAATAAGTACGTCTGGGAAGAAGAACATCCTCCACGTTGCTCCGTATTTTTATACTCTTGCTCCTTCTACAGTGAATCTCAGTATTCTATACCTTTATGAACTTATAAATGCTCCAATAGTTGGTGACATTAGTGAGGTGCATCGAGAAAGATGGCAACGGGAACCCGGTGTCGTCAACAAAGTATGCTATCTCATATGAATTTGAGATCTCTTTGTGCGATTACCGGGAAAAAAATGCGAGTTGGAGACTTTAGTGTCGTGTCGGCATGTTGACCATGGCAGCTCAGTGGTTAGAGCAGCCGGACGGAAAGATCCGTGCTTGAAATCGTGGCTATAACATTGAATTTGTCATTATACCCTTTCCAGTACAAATAGTACTTTGCGCTTGGGAAACGTACTTATAACGCATTTGAAAATGCCAACTTATAAAAAAGTTAATAGGAAATTGTTACGGCAACAAAGTGCTCTTTCACATAAATTGAATGTTTTAACCAGTTCAACATTTGCTATCCAGTAAGACTATCTCTTATGGTTTACTAGCTGTACAAAAGTCATTCGACAGATAGATTTTACTTATCATCCATATGCCTTATTTAAAGTGTTTCAATCAAGAATGCTGCAGCCGTTTTTTAAAAACTTAATGGAAGTTACAGTTCGAAGAGGGGGAAATTTCTTGAAACTATTTTGAAACAGCAAGTTGGAGTTAAGGTAAAATAGTATATTTTTCAGATGGTTCAAGTGCTCAGTATAAAAATAAAACAAAGTTTTCAAATATTTGTTTCCACTAAAACGAGTTTCAAATTCGAGCAGAATGCCACTTTTTTGCTGCATCAAATGGAAAAAGACCTTGTGATGGAGTTGGCGGTACTGTTAAGAGCCTTGCAATGAAAGCGGACCTTCATAGAATAGATCCTTTCACAACACCAAGAAAACTGTTTATTGGGCCCAGAAGAACATTTCTAACATTGTCTTCAACTTTTTCTCCGATAGCAAACACAAAGACCATAATATTTACCGTCAAGACACCAACAAGCAAAAGTAATGCGAGGCAATCTACAGTTGCACTGTTTTGTTCCAGTATCTGCATCTTAGGCATTAGTAAAAAAACTATTCGTTTCAAAGAGAAGGGAGTGTGGTGAATATGTAAAAATCAGTGTAACTCAAAGTGTAATGACTGCAAGTGTAAATATGTTATTGGAATTTTGAATTTTGAGCGATAGACCAAAGTATCCGCTATAGAACTGATGGACCGAAGTATCCGCTGTTTGTATTTGACAGTTTGGCCTTGACGGAACTGCAACACATGACACGCAATCAGCTGCACGCGGCGTGTGTACCTATTGGCTGTGAAGGCAGCGTTACTCCAGTCTGCACAGCTTGATAATTTATTTAATTTCTCTGTATTTCTTTGGAATTCCAGTCTCAATTTTTTCTAGGATTATATGGCATAATCAAGCTATGTTTTAAATTTTTTCCCGAAATTTAAAGTAAAACGTTAGTATTGTTAATGGTGTTTGTAACATTAATGACATCGTAAAAATACAAAATATTAAACAATTAAATATATATTTCCATATTCAAAATTAGATACAGATCATATTTATCTGAAAAATAATACCAAAGATATTTTTATTTATGTAGCGTAAAATACCCGAAAATTAATGCTTTATACTTGCCAAAATAATTAATTTGCAGACTAACAAAGGAATAGGTTTATCATTTTTTCATTTGCAGAACACACAAATTTAATATCAATGAAATCGGAGATAAAAAGCTCAAATTTTGTGTGATTTGACATGGGATGACTCATAGGCAGTGTAAAGCCTGATGTGTTCCTTCAAGCCTTTCTGTACATAAAGACACTAACATCTTAGCCACTACGGTAAGTTACAACAATAGGAAGCTATTAATGTCTCCTGGACAAACATTTCAAAGAAAGACAGTGATCAATATGGCCAAAGAAGTAGTGAAAGTACAGTAATGGAATTTTTAATGTGCTTATGTACATAGTATTTTAGTAGAAGTGAAAAAGAAAGCAGGAATAAATTTAAAAGTGCCCCAGGAAAACATTTGGAGGGTATAATTAGCTGTGTAAACTTTAAGATCGAAAGCAGAAGACACCGACCACCTCAAAAAACCAACTTCAGCTTTTCAGCTAGATTTGTTTTGGTAGTTCTTTGTTAAAAGGAATAAAAGACATTAGTAAATCAATGAAAGGCTTATTCCAGTTAATTTCCATCCTTCCTGTTGGAATATAAGGTCTCTGTGAACCACTCCCATCTGATGCACTAGCTTTATCTCTACCCAACATTTTCTCATCTACTATATATCTTCTCCATGTGTCTATTTCTCCTTCCTGCACTTTTAGGGCCCCAGTTTAGCGTTGTTTATTTTATCAGTACATTGCCAACTTAACTGCATTTCCTTCTTTATCTTATCTTTAATGCGACTTTGAAAGCAGTGTCCACCGTTTTGCACTTGACCCCACTTGTAGCTTTACTCCGAAGAAAATGACCATGCTGTGTGTGTGTGGGAAGGGGGTGTTTGCGGGTGTGTGACATAACTAAAAACGAAAAGTTGGTGTTGAAACAAACTTGGCATAGATCAGGGGAGTAGCGTCAATGGATGAGTGTGATGTGTTGCATAACCTGCCGGTTTTTCTTAGTTATTTTTTTCTTTATCCCTATGCCAATCCAATTGACAATTGCTGACGAGTATGTTATGAACAACAATATGCCAAGAATTGAAACAGAGGGGCTGGTGGTTGTTCTTATCTAAGGCCAGTTACGTCAAACGATGTGCGCGCGCAGTGGATGTAAGATAGAAAAATGCATCTCGCTTGTTTTGTTAATGAGCTTTAAAGCTAAGTTTGTCAGTATTTTGTTTGGCAGTGATGGTTAATTTCATATTTTTAACTTCTTCTATACGCATCAGAGTACAATAAGCAGCATTTTGAACAGTAATGTGTGTGAACATGTAAGAGAAAAATACTCCAGGGTATGCACATTGCTCATGTGCATCCGCTTGGTTCACTACGTGGAAAACGTGTTGTAGAGGGCACGCTGCATTTCCTGGAAATCTACTGCTCCGAATATGAATCAGAGTGCTTGTAATCAACAAACTGAGGATGCAGAAAAAAATGAAGTGATTTTTGTGTAATTTCAATATTTACCAGTCATAAAAATTGTGGGGAAAAAATTTCCAAACTTAATTCTTATTCAATAAGCCCACGCGTTAGAAAAATTTCTGTTATCAACATTCTTGTGGTGGTACTTATCTATAACAGAACAATATTTAAAATTAACAAAATTTTTAAATCTTCATTGTGTGCAGCATTTTAGGCAGACTGCACACAATAAACGTGTCTAAATATCGATCTCGGCAACAATTTCATGCTATCTACTGGAACTCTCGACAACTACTTGGAAAAGTGTCTCCTTCCCATTATCAATTTCTAGCTGTTTGATAATTGTATCGCTAATTTTTCCATAACGGCTGCCTTAATGTACATAAAAAAATAGTATATAGCTAACAATTGAAGGGGAGGCAATGCTTCCCTTGCAATACATGTCACTGGTAGATATGGTGAAATAGGCGTATTTCTATTGTATTACTGCATAAGTAATAAGCATAGAATGTTTTATGATGGAAATATTCGCACTGAAAGGAACCCCTTACACGAAATTTTACCCTTTGTGTGTATGTTAATGAGTTTTTTTAGAAGAGTGAGAGAAGACCAAAGACATTTTCAGGTTTATGTTTATGAGTTACATTAAAGTGAATATACAATATGAATGTAACTGAAAATGAGGATTTCCATAGTAGGTGAGCGTCTAAGAAACCCTAAGCAATAAAAAGGATCCTTAATAAAATTGTTGTAGCATAATTGGCATGAATGTAAAGTAAGTAATTATATGTTAGCTGGGAGAGAAAGAACTATTTCAGGATTTAATATTCGCAATCCTTTGTATAAAAGCAGAAACGCTATGCAAATAAGATAATTAAAATCGGCGTTACTGAAACAGTTTCATGCGCGGATGGTCAGATGAGTGTGAGGTAATGAGAAATAATTTGCAGACTCACAATGACTAGTGAGGGTTCTCTGTACAGGCACAAAAATAAAAGAACTCATTTTATTCCTTCCATCTTTTCCTACTAATGTGATTTTACGCTCATTACCTGTTCCAAGACTGGTTAATTCTCCATTCCTAATTGTTTTCCCTTTCAGAAGTTCCATACCTCTCCTTTTGGCCCTATTTTTACCGCTGGAGCTTTCAAGTAATATTACTGTAAGTGTAATTGTGTTTTCTCTTTCTTCTCTTCATTAGGTCATCATTTTAATGTTATTCATTTCTGTATGTTTCTATTTCCTGCATAAAATGACAAAAGTCCAGTCCAACTACTTTTCTGTCGCTGTATTTTTCTTCGAAACTTTTGCACAAAAACGCAATTCCCCTTTATCAACGTTAACACAATTTGCAATCTTCCGTGATATTACAACTCAACTGTTTTCTTCTCGTAACCTTGATTCACTCTTTTCACTGACTTTCTTCACTTTCTCTCAAGAACTGACTCCGATGATACGATCACTCAACTAAAAGTTTTTCACTCGACGCGACGTATTTTTCGCAGCTATTTTGGGCTAATATACTGACCGGCTCAAAAACTGCCTGCCCTCACGCGCGCCGCAATCTTATAAACCGGCGATGATGTAATCAGATCTTTCTCGAACATTTACAAACGAGCCAGCTCCGTGGACTTCTCGAAAGCTCTGTAGGTAGAACTCTTTGTGTTGCGACTTAATTGTTGTTAGTCATGTGTTAGCTCGCGTGAATGGTGTGGGGAAGCTTAAACTTGAGCAACTTTAGTCGAGCCACGCCAGTGGGTTGAGACAACTCGGCCTTGACCGTCATTTGTTGTGTTGCCACTGCCATGGGCCGGCGACACAAAATATTTTGAACTGAATACATAAATAAGCAGTTATTTTCCCCTATAAATAGTTTTAACTCATCGTGCGCATAGGAAATGATATTTTGGTACTAAAAAGTAAGATGTTAATTCTGTGCATTCAGTATCAACAATGGAGTGAGTGAGTGTGTCGGGTTTAAGGGCCCGTCGACAACTTGGTCATTAGGATCCCTCAACAATGGAGGATGCCATTATAAACATATCAGGGATAGTGATATCGAAATTATTTAGGATAAGATTTACAATTTGGGAAGCGCCGTGGCCGAGTGGTTAGACCACTCACCTAGCACCTAGGCGGCCCGGGTTCAATCCTAGGGACCCTATGTGGTATTCGTGATGGACGAAGCGGCGTCAGGTCGTGTTTTCTCCGGGTTCTCCGGTGTCCCCCGCCACTCATTCCACCAATTGCTCCACTGTCACCTTTCCAATAATCGATTTCACCTGCCTTTCATATCATCCTCTTTCTCACTCTAATACCCGGTATTTAGTTGACCACCTGCTTCCAGGTCTTCACTCTGTCCGGTCCATAGGTTCGTCTGCTCACTGACAGGCGTCTGACCCCAGGCACAGGCTTGTAAGTCCTACTTAAAGGGAGGGTAATCAGGAAAAGAAAAAAAACTGTGTATAATATAAAAATGAAATAGAGGTATGTATGTGTGTGTATGTATGTATAATATATATTATACTGCATATTGCGTTTGTTAAAATTAATTCATAATGTAACAAATATAGGTTAACTTTTTGTGTTTATTAGCGAGTTATTCAGTTTAGCTCAGGTAATTTGGTTTCTAGAGTTTCAGTTGACAGAATATAATTAGCCCAAGGCGTTCCTGGAATTCAGTGGGTTTTATTATCGCAAACGTTAATGAGTCAGGTGGAAAGGTTCTGAAAAACACATTAGGCGCAAGATTCACATAATTTAGTGAGCCACGTGTAATTGTAGCCAAGATTGCCAATGTTAAAAGTAAAATTATCGTACCAGCCACTCAAAATTATAGATTTGGATTAAAAATTATCGTACATCATATACAATATGCTACAAAAATAAATGTAGCAGCATAACACTTATGAAAATATACAAGATACATGACGTCAATCAGTATTACAACTGATGTAATTATATTTCTCGCACTATTCATCTGAAAGTTCATCTTCCTCAACTGTTGCAGCATTATACAAATTTGTTGTTGACATAAACTTTAACATCTTCCTTGCAAATTTTCGGACCAACCACATTCTTTCATAAGCTGAGACGACCGAATAAGTCCATTTACCGTATCTAGCGCCAATGTGCAAAATTCTTTCACAAGAAGTGTTTCTGTGGGGCAACAAATTCACTGATAATGCAACCTCTTTGAAATCAGTATTTCCACCAAGGTGGCATGTGTTTAACAGCATTCCAGAAACTGCCAGGTTCAGGCATGTTCTTGATTTCACACGGAATATCACTTATTCCGAGTTTTCTACATTAATCATCAATTTTCTGAATAGTGCCTTCTTCATTGTGATTACCAGATCTGGACACACTGGCAATAGGAGGGTAGAGGGTAGCAGGATTAGTAGGATATGAAATGGTTGCCCTAGAGGGTGAAGACAGGCCATGAGGTCAAAAGTGGTGTCGCTATTTGTAATTAATTTTATTTCGCTGGTGTGACAAACCAGTGAAATTGATATTTCGCCAGTATCGAAATTACGCTATGCCCTCATAATTGTCGTACGGGTTGGCAACCCTGATTGTAGCTTTTCATTTACCAATTAGTAGCTCTGCGATTGGAAATATTGCAGAGGGAAACTAGTGCGAGCAATGCTTGAAGGCAGGACTTAATGAAATAGCGTAGAGTAATAAAGTTTACGTCTTTTCCTTGTGCTTTTAAACCTTAGAAATGTGTGATCGATAGTGTTATTAACTATCGGCATCCTTCAGCGCTTAAAGACCGTGATTTAAACATGTATATCTAGCGGTAGCTTGAGCTTAATATATCACTTGTGCCCGAAACAGGCCGGCAGGGTTTTTGAAAACACATACAAAAGGTAGAGATGATCAGTGGGAGAAAGACGGAGTAGTTAAATATATAATTTACGTTTTATAAGCTAAACATACTGTGTGAACTAAAAATTACATTTAAGTTGCGGTATTTGGAGCAACTTCTTTGCTTTGATCTAGCGTAAACACACATTCAAGGTTGGCACCATTATCGCAAGTGCAACCAGAAGCACGAATACAGTTTCAGATATCATTGTTTACCTGGATTTGTTTACTGACTTACTCATTGCATTCCTGCAAGAAACTGTTGAACCTTCCCAAAATATCCCATTATTCTTACCAGTATTGTGAGAATGACCTTGACTGATGGGTAGCAGTTTGTATTCACCTTAGGTTTGCAATTTCACAGTTCGTGGAAGAGATTCCGACTGTAAACATGCCTAAGACTAAGCTTAATACAACTTGCTTTTTGCGACAACTATTATCTGAAATTGGGGTGGCGGTAGCATCAACTTCGCAATATTTAAACGGAAACGTTATTTTTAAACCATAAACTTGGATACCTCAGAAGTTAGCAGATATGATTCAACAGTTACCATGTCGAGTGACCAACAGTCGGTAACTCACTTCAAACAGATCATTATCAGCTTTTATGAAATTTATCGTCAACTTAACTGATGCTTGCCGTGCGAAAAGCGCAATGTCTATGGTTCAGATCCCGGCTGTGGCATTACATTTTTCAGTTCCAATTCATCTCTCAAACATTGTCCACACACGGCTTGTGTGTTTAGAAACAATAGCATCAAGTTTGTTAGCATAATTAAGTAATTAACTGATGCTGTTTATCCTCAAACGCGCCCAAGCTTATTCCGAGAAACAGATCACATTGCTTACCACTGGAGTAGTAGATAGGTACACAGTTCGGAGGGTGATGCACTTAACATCGACATCAGTAATTAGAATAAATTATCTTTTATGCATTATATTTACATAACATATAAGTACATTGATAGAATGCAATTAAACGATGAAATGAAATCCTGATAATATATAATCAGAGGATTATTTAAGGGGTCTCACTTTTCTGACTTCATATTGATTAGACAATTAAAAACTGGATACAGCATCCCAACGAAAATATAATGCACTAAAATTATATAGCTACAATTTTTAAGTACAATTGCAGCATACAGAATACCACATAGTTTCTTCTGAAGCCCTTATTTCAAGCAAGCTACTTGAGTTAATTGATTCGATACCGTGAGTGTTCTTTATCCTTAGCTCATCTCACATTATAAAACTTGTTTGAAAACTATAATTAGAATAAATTCAGTGTCTAAGCCAACCTTCACTTACAAAAAGACCAAATGTAAGATGTACAGAACTCTAAGACCCAGCTACTATAGCTAATCGGTGAACCATGTACCATCAGAGTAAAATATTGTTCAAGAATTACAGTGGCAGAAATACACTTCGAGAATAATTGTGAGTTACGGCTGACATGCAGATGAAAATTGATATTTTAGAGCAGCTGTATATATTTAATCTACTACTTGGTATATGGAAAACTGCACACGAAAATCTACCAGAACCGTATTCGTAGAATGAATTAAAGGAATAGCAAAACAAAGCCTAAACTACATACCTCCTGGTACGAGCGTTATAGAATGATTGAACAATGGACAGCATTGTCTAATAATTGTTCCTTTCTAGTACTATTTATGTAAACTTTGCCACAGCGCAGTTGGTAGTGTTTCTGCCTCTGGAGCGGAAAACCGAGATTCGACCCCCGGTACCGGCATTGGATTTGTCTCCCGCTGGGAGGCCTGGTACGGGGTGCACTCAGCCTCGCTAGGTCTCTGAAGGACCAATTGAGAAGCTATCCTGATGGAAAGTTAGCGTCCCTAAAAGGTCAAGTAGTCGGTTTACGATCGGAGGAGTCGGCGTGCTGAGCCTCGCCACCCCCCCCCCCCCCACCCTACCCTGGACTTCTGCATGACCTTGGCAGCAGCCCGGTGATGAGGGTAACCTCTGTATAGAGGAGACGTCCTATAGATTAGGGATTATCATTATTATATTAAATGTTGAATCTCTCTCTTTTTTTTTTTTTTAATAATTAATGTTTTTAAGTATCTATAAATGTCGGGTAACAGTAGTGTTATTTTTGCGGTGTTAAAGCAAAATCTTACTTTTAAATTTAAGTTGCCAGTCAAACACACGGTTTTATTTCTTTCAACATTTCAATACTTCAGTACCGAAGAACCTTTAAACCACTACAGGGCTCTGAGAATAGCGCTGCTTGCATTTCACTATACATTAAATGAAGAACTTCTGGTTTTCATTCCAGAGACTCCTTAATTCTGGATATTTGATTCCGAAAGAAAATGAGAGGCCATTCTACAAGGCTTAGGTGTTCCTTTAGCCTTTAAGTTGATCTGAGCGTCCTGTTCAGGAGTATGTCCACATTTTGGGCAAACGCAGCATGTAAATTCCCAGTTCAGCTCGGTTCCAGATCGAAGTCAAAGGGCAACGAAGGTAAATACTTCTCATCAATGCAGAAAGAGTGCCCCCTGGGGGGAGAAGTACATACCATCCATTCTGGACTCAGCAGACACACTTTTATTTAAATTCCCAGAATTTCTTTCACCAAAATAATCTTAACACTCAAAGAGTTCTTTAGTGAGAGAGAATTTTTGAACAAGCATGCTAAAGTAAATTTAAATTACAATGAAAGTCATATAGGGTGAGACCGTGGCAGTGTTATCACAAACAAAATTTTTCGAGGTGCAGCAGAGATGAAATTTTATTTACTTCGGCTGTCACCTACTTTTCCTATTTGAAATGTGAGTACAACTGTCAAAAAAAAAAAATTAATCAGAATATGTGACGCAATGACAACTTAAAGGGGAACCTCAACTAAAAGGCGATCTTTTGTGCCTATGTCGCTGACGGGGCACCCTTGGGAGGATGGACGAGATGAATGGATCCTAAGGGTGGCAGGAATGTTGTCACAACAGAGCAGGTGGCAGGATCCGTAAAACTATTGGCATACTCTGTGTGCCTCTTAGATTTCCGATTTATGAAACCGCGAACATCTTTCAACCAAAAGTAACAGTGTGTGATGTGGTCATTTTGCTCACTTTATACCATTGGTACTGCAAACAATGTGCAGTTAGAAACTATTTCTATCGGAGTGTGGAAAAAAAAAGAAATAATACTAACTGTAAATTAATTATAGCTACTCGCATCGATTAATAAGAAAGTCAGGATAAGCTCAAGATTTCACCCTGTGTGTTAGAATCTGTCTAGTCTGCTTCTATGGCTGAAGAGATTTCTTTAAAAGAGAAATATCGACAGTGTTGCATTATTTATATACTACAGTGTGATATGCAAGGTAGGTAAAATATAATTTACTCATAAGAAACGTTTACTCCAGATATATAATGGGGAGCGAACCTTCATACAGGAAACAGAGAGTTGCATAGTTTGGACTATAGGAAGAGGGTGGAGTCAGTTTGTCACGTGATTACAACACGGAGCAGCAACGTATAGCCGACATAACAACGTTGTAGCTAACGTTGTTGTATAAGTTACATTCAAGGCTGTCACCATTTACATTAAAATATTCACTCCCAAATTATTGCACATGTTTAGCAATACGTGAACATTGCTATTTTCGTGCTGCAGGTGTTTTACTCTGTGTGGAGCTAGTGAACACACTCGAGAGACACTGTGCACTGTAGGCAGTGAGCCCAGTTGTTTGTGCTGCCACTGTAGCCGCGCAATGACGTCACGCTCTGCCCATGTGGAAGATAACTTGCGATGGTCTCATTTCGCTATAGCTGTATATAATGCTAGTTTAAGGCTCAGTTTTAAACAGTAATGTAACAATGACTTGCACATTGAGTTAATTCTATTGGGAACAGGAATGGAAACATCTAAACATTGAAAGTGAAATACAAAATTGATTGTCAATTTGCAAAGCAAATATCCCCTATTTTATCATACCTAACAAGCATTGGTTAAAGTAGACACCTATCCCTCTATAGCTAAAAATTTGTACCTGAAAGCGATTTTTTTTACTTCAGATTTGAATGTTTCACATGAAGGGTATACTTCCATATGAGAAAAATGTAGGACAGTGGCCCGTTATATCAAGTCGTACTGCAATATGCAATGTTGAACTTTTGTGGGTTGAAATACTTCGATCACATTCCGGTTTAGTTCCACAGTTTTCTCCCAACTGCTTTAGGACGTAGCTTTTCAATGAAAAGAGGAATGTTATTTTTGCCGGAATTGTAATTACAAATGAACACACACATACACAAAGCGACATCCTGCAAAAATAATCCCTTGATAAACTGCATGAACCTTGCTGTGTTTACCAGCTTCTTCACGATGAAACTGCATACCATGCAAATAATAGAAGCCACTAAAGCGCAGAATTTTTACCAGGAAAAGAGCTGCATTTCTTTATTCAGGGATTTTGTTTTATATTTAAGACAATTTAAAATTAAACTCTTCTTTCAGCAACAAATATAGGATTTTTGGAGTTTTCTGAAAATAATCCGCAAAGAACAGTTTAAACTAATTCAAACTGACATACCAATGTACCCCACTGCATTTATTTATTAACCCTGGCATGTCAAAGGGGTACTTGCTCAAATACTGTAATTTTATAAATGTCGTTTTAATTTTTTTGATGAAAGGCATGCAGTTATTAGTTATTGTCAATCACTGTTTGTGGTATTGAATTGCATATTTATTTCAAAATTTTCGTTCTTGATCTTTTTGAGTCACAATGAAATGTCAAGGTGATCATGAAGCTCTGCCCGTCGGTATAATGCTATTCATCTCAAAAACTGAAAAAGAAATGGTTAAACAGTGTTAAACATTACCTTTATAAACATAAGAAGCTTAAGTATGGAATTTAAAAATAATTTTTTTTAGCAATTGCTCAAGTATATGGTTACTAGTGGTGCTCACAAAGTTATGGTAATCTAAGTTATGAAATAAGGCTTTCTTAGGGTTAAATCTCCAAAACGTAAAACCGTTTTCACCAGAAGGAATGTTAGGGTTATAACTTACAAACCATCAGTAAAATTAATTTACAAAAGTAAAACATTACATATGGTTATGAATGAGTGTTATAAATTGCATTAAGTATCTGTATTGGCATTCGTTCTTGTGTATTGTTTTACATATATATGTATGAGCACATTCTTCAAAAAGCAATCTCAAATGAAATCTCTTACAGATATCGGAAATCAAATAAAACTCGTTTTAGTTTCTACAAATTCTTGACTTTTACAATAATAACCACCGTGTGAATTAATTTGCAATTTCATGGAATAGCTTCGAAATTTTCCATGGTCGATCGTAAATTGACTTTAAATGAACTTTGGAGTGAAGTGTCCTATAATTAGCCGTTAAGAAGGGTTCTTTAGTCAAGACATCGTCTATCACGTTTTACCTACTCTACTGGTAAGTAGAGGAAGTATTATTTTCCACCCAAAAATTCGTTGTCAAGATTTCACCGGAAATATGTTTTGAGACCCCTGAATCCCAAAAAAGCATTTTTAGAAAAAGGTGTGTGCGTTTGCTTGTGCGTGTCTGTCTCTGTCTTGGTCTCTTTCAGTCTGTGGACAGCATAACTCAAAAGTCGGTTAAAAACCAAAGTTGGTATTTAACTTTAATGTCTCTCAAGGATGCGACACGAAGATTTTGAAACAAATAGCCCCACCCTAAACTACCCTTTACATGGAAAATTTTTAGAAAATTATGATTTTCTTGAAAATGGCTCTAACCATTTATAGTAAAAGGGTAGAGAAAGTCATGTGAGTGCAACACATATTTTTTCCTTACTTTTTTACTTCTTGAAGATTACGACGAGTTCAAAACCATTGCTAAGGTTTAGTTCTGCAGAATTTCCCGGACTTTGTTTTGCTTCGATGCGCAACATGGTAAACAAAGATAATTATGATCCTAATTAAAGCTTCATTTTCTAAGAAAATCTTCGGTAGCAATTAATTATGAAACGTTTGAAAAGAAAGCCGTAACTTAATTAGCGAACTGTAACCCGCTCCCCTACCTGGTAAGCAAAACAAAGACGCAAATTAGATATTATTGGAAAGGAGTTTTGCTCCAGATATCTCAAACAAAGACATTAATTTCCTTAGGGAACGCTGATGCCTGATATTTATTATTTAGATATGGCATTTGTGGAATGTTCACTTTCTCTAACGCAGTCAAGGGAGGTGTTTATTTTTATGTAAAATTCTGATTTAAATGTGTCGTGTAAGAAATGCATATTTTGGGGCTGTCTGTATAAAGACTTGTACTTGGAGAACAAAAATAAAAATAAAACAAAGGTAGAAAACACTTAATTTCGTGCATATGCTAGGCAACCTTTAAGCATGAAATTGGGGCAGATTCTTTTCCAATGAATAGCAAAAAAGAAGCACTCAGAATTTGTGCTTCAGATGTTAAAATTTGTGTGACTTAATGGAGCTAATTTTCATCGAAAAGATTGCACATAGAAATTTGTTATAAATGGCTAGGTTTAAAAAGATTAAAGAATATAAGTATAGTAAGGATTTCGAAAGATTAGGGTAATTTCAGCAAAATGTAGCAATTGGCTATTTAATTATACAAATCAACGACGGATGAAAATACTATAGGGAACAATTGTGATATTGTGTTTCAATATTCACGTGTATAATATTATTAAGAATAAATAAAACTGGTTATTAGTGACTCAAGAGATCACATTTTGTTACAAACTTCACATCCTTCCGTCAGTGCAATCCTGTGGATCAGATAAGGAGTCTTAAAGCAAGATGACTGTAGTTACGTCACAACGTGGGCCAGTGTTAACACAAAAGAATGTGAAGTAAACCGTTAATGCATTTTATAATATTCATTTATCAGACCCCCTTTAAACCCTTCCCTCAACGCGAGACTATATCAACAGTGCTATGAAATCTTGATTTATAAATCACGCTTCAAATTGCGAGCATTGTTGTGGACTTCTGCCAATTCCAAATCATAATGCATAAAATGCATAAAAAAGCGATGTCTTTTAAATTCTAAAAGATACATTTAGCAATATTCATTGAAATACCTATAGATTGATTCAGTCAAATGAATAACATGAATAATGAATAATCTCCAATTGTTTGGAACTGCTTGTTAAAACCTGTTATTCCTTTTTTAAATATCCAAACCATAAACCTGTGAATTTCGTCAAAGCAAAGTAGCTATTTACATTTACATGGATATCTATTTTTCGTTTAACATATAAAGTATTTCCACAATATCAACCTGGAGGAAGCAGTCAAGGAAAAGCAGAAAAGACGAACATAAAATCGAAGCAAATTATAATGAAGATAACGAATACGGCTTATCGATCCCCACTTTCATTTTGAACGTCCATTAACCTGATTGATCATATCGGACGCTGAATGAATAAAATGACTGTAATGATGCTCAAATGAGGTCAGGGTCTATAAATCTTAAAGTTAACCGACCTTTGTCTTCCTTAGAGCAATTCCGAGGAAAAAAAAAACACTATCCGGATAGCCTATTCTGTTATTCGAACCATTTAAATATTCAATTCATATTTTTTGGATAGTGCAAGTCAAAGTAAAGAGATTCAGTTTGTGGTTGAGTTGTTAGAGTTCAGATTTCTGTTTCTATTACTTTCTCTACTCTTGTACTAACCATTCTTACAAACTCTTATTCCTATATCTTCTTCGTGTTAGTTGAGGTAAACATTTGCAGAAATTATCTTATTGCTTATTTCCTTCGAGGTACAAGGAGAATATGGAAATAGAGTAGAGTTTGAGCGATAGTAAAGTCTTAAGCTTTCAAATTCCGTTCTCTTTGCACGGTTAGCATATAAAAATTAATAACGATGTTCCATTTGACAGAAGACAAATTCCCCAAAATTCACATCGATAACAAGGAATATTTCCTAAATGGTTCACTCTACAAAAACATTTATTTGGACATAAATTTTGTGTTTTAGCAAGACCTACACTTTTTGTATATTAAGATTTGGTGTATCTCTTAAGGATTTATCAGTTGTTGCAAAAGTCATCAAGAGTAAATAGGACTACATATAAAGTTTTTCCACAATATCAACCTGGAGGAAGCAGTCAAGGAAAAGCAGAAAAGACGAACATAAAATCGAAGCAAATTATAATGAAGATAACGAATACGGCTTATCGATCCCCACTTTCTGGCCATAGCCAGAAAATTCAAGATACGCATTTCATTTGCCAGTGAGTGAGTGACTAGGGTTTAAGAGTCCGTCGACAGCTAGGTCATTAGGGCCCCTTCATTTGCCATAAAATATCTTAGATATGGCATTTTTATCAAAACCGTTTGAGCCATTTTCAAGAAAATGAAAATGTTTAAAAACATTCCATGTAAAGGGTAGTGTAGAGGGGAGGAATTTTCGTCAAATTCATCATGTTGCATCCTTGAAAGATATTAAAATTAAATGCAAACTTTGGTTTTTAACCGACTTTACTGTTTTTGAGTTATGCTGTCCATAGAGTGACACACACACACACACACACACACACACACACACACACACACACACACACACACACACACACACACACACACACCTTTTTCTAAAAATGCCTTTTCTGGATTCAGGGGACCTCAAAACATATATTTTTGGTGAAATCTCGACATCGAATTTTTGGGTGGAATACAATACTTCCTCTACTTTACTATGCGTAGTAGAGAAAGTAAAATTGACCAGGTAATAGTTCGTATATGATAATTTAATGCATCTATGTCTGAAAGAGTCAAATAAAGCAGCTCATATCTTGTTGGATATGTATAAGAATTATTGATATCCTCTCTGTCTGCAGTAATAATAATTGAAAGGGACAAAGAGCTCAAGAACGTCGCCAAACTTTTAGCCCCGTCCAAGCGGATTCTGGACAGCATAATGATGCTGCCCATTGAGACAAGGGGTGCCGCTGTGGAAAGCGAGAAAATTGCCCCTCATTCATTTAACTCTTCCTTTCCCATCTTCTCCTGACCTAGATTATTCTCCAGAGAGAGAGAGAAAGAGAAAGGCGTTCATGTCAAATTGAGGAGGAAGCCGACAGGCGACTTGAATCCGTCTTCACAGAGGACAAGTTAAGCTACTGCAGCCGTTATGCACGCCCCATGAATCCCTAAGTAGTGGGGAAGCTCATTCCCAAGCAAAAATAACATTAGAGCTCTTTATAGAGGGCAGTAGTCCTTAAACGACATCCTCGCATCTTCCTGATGGTGAACGTTACAGTCAGTAGTTATGGCAAATTGCATCCATACAAGAGTACATCTAATTCACTACTTGCATAAAGCACTTGTTCTCTCTGTCTGCTACCATCTCTATGAACCCGTCTCCGTGCTCCAGCGGCAGCTACATGTTCAAGTGAACTAAGTAACGGACGCTAGAACCTAGCAGTTTAAAGGGCAAGTGACATGAGCGATATTTTCAGTTCATTTTTCTGTCACTTTATCTCTCTTCAAAAACTGAGGCACAAAAACAGTTCCTTTTTACTTTCTCTACTACATAAAAAGAAAAGAATTGTATTCCAGCCACAAATTGATGTCGAAATTTCACCGTAAATACATGTTTTGAGGCTCTCTGAATAAAAAAAAAAGCATTTTTAGAAAAAGGTCTGAGTGTGCGTCTGTGAACAGTATAATTCAAAAACCAAAAGTCTATTAGAAACCAAAGTTGGTATTTAAGTTTAATGTCTCTTAAGGATGCGAAATGAAGATTTTGAAGAACATTGCTCGACCCTAAACTATCCTTTACATGGAAAAGTTTTCGAAAATTTCGATTTTCTTGAAGATGGCTCTAACGATTTTGATTAAAATGACATGTTTAAGATATTTTTATGACAAATGAAATCTATATTTTGCATTTTCTGCCGATAGCCCATGTAGTCCTCATCACTCTGGATGACTTGTATAACTCCTAAACCGTGAGTGATAGACCAAATCTTAGTACACAAAAATGTAATCTCGCTAAAACACACAATATATCCGAATATTTTATTTTGTATAGTGAACAATTTCAGAGATATTCCTTGTTATTTGTGTCAGCTAACTTTCATCAAATACAACATCGTTGTTCATTTTTTATGTTAACCATGCAAACAGAACGGAATCTCAAAGCTTTAAGAGATTTGACTATCGCTCAAAGTCTACTTTATTCTTATATTGCCCTTGTACCTACAAGAAGATAAACTCACCACGCAGTGGTGTGAGGTAGCATCACCTTAAGTATTTGAAGCCCGCGGCCGCAGAACATTGTCACATAAGTAAAGATTTGTAAGACCTCCCAGGTTAAATAGTAATCCAAATACAATGCAACTTTGTAGATATCCAACAATGCTAAATATTTTCTCCCCAGTTGGTATTAACTACATGGATAAAGTTCTTAAAAGAAAAATACAATGACATTCTCTACACACTATCATTTATTTTTACAGAGCTTCTACAAAATATTTTTACGAATCTTTATTTTTTTCCTACACCATCTAAATCGAAGGAACTAAATCTTGCACAAATAGTTTCATTACACATTTCATTATACGTAGAAGGGAATGGAGGAAGACCTATCGATAGACGTGTAACACCTGATCGCTATACGCGGTAAGAAATTTCATAAATGTATTTTTGTCAGACAACCGAATAGAGAAGTTATGATAAAGTATTGAAACAGTCAAACTAATAAAAACCGATGTCCTAGAAATTCCATGTCACACATACAATTTTATTTGTAATCGTTAGTGTGCTTAAAAGAGAAGTACATTTTCTTAGAACATGTTGGTCTATCTCTAATGGTTGTACAAAATTATATAAGATTTGTTTCGAAAGGATACTCCCAGACAATTAAAGATATACGTTTTATTTGTAATGTAAATATATTAATTATGACATTTAGTGAAATCCTTAGCAACATTTTTGGGAATATCCAAAATTGGGAAATATTTTTTACTTAAAATGTAAATTTGGCCCGGGAATCATCTTAAAAATCATAGTACTATAGGAACTTAGGAGTAAATACAAAGGTTAGCATTTATTGAACATTTCGTTTCTGAGTTACACTGTACAGACACACACACACACACACACACACACACACACACACACACACACACACACACACACACACACACACACACACACACACACACACACACACACACAGGCACACACGCGCGCGCGCACACACACACACACACCTTTTCTTAAACTGCTGTTTTTGTATTCAAGGAAGCCCATAAATATGTAAATTCTGCCGGAAAAACCTCAGTTTTAGCTGAAATGTAATAGCTTCTTTATACCTCCTCGGTCGGTGGTACAGGAAATAAACATTATAACACGAATATTTTAATGAAGGGACCCAATACTCGTTTCCCGCTTACAAGTGTTGTTTCTATTGTAATTTAGTTTTTATAACAAATATTAAAATTTATTTCACTACAACTACAAAATTTAATTGTTTTACTTGTTGCGATTTCTAGGAAGTATCATTTTCTGCAATGCTTTTAATGCCCGAATCGTGAATATTGGGGATTCAGCTAAGGAGATGCCTGTTTAACCTTATAGCTATGATACTAAATCCACTGCCTATTTATTATACTTTTATAATCTGACTTATGAGTTTTAAACATTGCTCTTACTCGCTTTTACTTTACTAGCAGCCGCTCTTGAGGTAATTAAAGTCATCTTGTAGCGGGATAAATCAAATCAATTGCTAAAGCAAATTCTTAAACAAAATGTTCGCCAACCGATCATTCCGTGTAGCAGGTAGAGGCGTAACAGTTGGGTATCAGCTAGAGTTTGCTCCAACTCAGGGTAAAACAGTCATTAGTGTGACGACGCAGACAATGCTGAACAAAAGGCGAAAAATCCTTTTGTGCCTTTTGTTAGGCTAATAGGGACGCCATGTGCAGTGAGGCGGAATCCCCTCCTGGAACTCCCGCCACAGCAAGGCATGCCTATAGGTGGAAATTCGGGAGCCGCGCGTACAATATGAATTTCCACCAATCACGGCAAACGCGTGGTCAGAAAGTAAGGGTATAGTCAGGGGAAATGGGAAAGTTATAAAACCGGCGAACACGCATTTTAAAACCCCAGTCCTGTGATACACCCCGAGCCCAGTAACGTAATACATCCAGTCATACAATACACCCCGAGCCCAGTCCTGTGATACACCCCAGTCATGTAGTACATCCCGAGCCCAGTCCTGTGATACACCCAGAGGAGTCCTGTAATACACCCCGCGAGTCCTACAACACACACCGAGAGCTCTACAACACACTCCGACATTATTACAACACCCCTGCAACATTAGTATCAGCGCCGGCCAGTACCGCGAGGAAAAGTCAGTGACGAAGTCAATAACAAAGGGTATATGGTAGGAAGAGTAGCATTTACTGTGGACTGGAATAAAAAAAGGTTTCACAATAATAACTGTGGTTATTATTTCTTCAACACCCACGAGATAAGATCTCAGCCGAGGCAATCTGTGTGAGACCTTAGGACGACCAGCCGCAATCTTTACGCAACGCTAAATTAAGGTGATATTTAAAAGTCCTAACTCACCAGTCATAAATCTTCTAAGTTCATGATGCAGTATTTCAGAAGCTAAGATAGACTGATCTTTGTACAATATATTTATGCATTCTTTCAGAAATCTAATTTTATGGAGTAATTTTGTTTATTAAATGCCCATAGAAATTCTAACATATCTGGTATTGCCCCACTTTGGATAGTTGTATTTAAATGAAATTGATAACATTCGAAAGAAGAACTAAAATATTTGTCTTTGTGCAAGTAAACAATGGGCAACACTAACCACGGAATCAAAATAGAAGCTAAACTAAATGCACTCACGTTTGTCGATTTGTGTTCATTGTTGAATATTTTGGAGGCAAGTTACATGTGAATGTTTGCTTTTAAAATTGTATTGTTATTAAAGAAGTTTTATGAAGTAATGGCAAATCCACAAGTAAGGAGTTTGTGTGTTTTGAAATAGCATAGATTGCAAGAACTGCACTTGGTATCACTGCTCCAATTCAGTCCATTTCATCAGAGGTTGGAGTGGTGTGGCCTGAATAGTAATATCGCCTTGGTGTCTGCCGCGTCACTCGTGGTGAGGTACAGTAAGAAATAACAAAAATTAAAGCAAAGTGTTAAAAATGGTTGAATTCTTCTTCCGAATGTCACTAACTTCGTTTCAATACGATTCTTGAAAGTGACGTAATACCAGTTGAAAATATAACGGAATTTTTATGCACAGCCTGTATTTTCATTTTTCTAACTTTATCTGTTGATTACAGCTAACAAACGATTGCTTTTTTAAACCATAACAAACCGTGTTATTAACACCAGAGTTATCCACAAAAATTGTTCTTACTACCTTAAATATTAACTTAGAGAGCTCCTGAGAAGAGTTATTTATAGCAGAAAGAAACAAAGTATCAAAAAAGTTCAAGGTGACAAACTCGCAAGTATTTGCAAACAAAGAAACCATCTTGCTTAAGCTCAAAGAAGGTGTCATACTTAACAAAAACACCAAATTTCAGAACAAAGCTTTCTCAAATGTGGCCTACTCTTCATCTCTCTACTCCAAAGTATTTAGAATGAAGTGTTGCAGAATTCATAGAACTAAATTACAGATGCAGAAAAATTTTATAGTATTTAAGACTGTACGAAAACATTTTATTGAGGTGGGGGGATATTGGTACTTAGTTCGTATTGAGCTGTTAATGTCATTAACTTTATTTGACCAAATTCTTACCATTTCGTCAGTATATATATTAAAAGTACAGTTGGTAAGAAACAACGTTGTCTTGCACCATCATTAACTGTCACTGACTCTCTTTTATGTCACTGTATTAGTATACATACTTCTTACAACTCAGTTAGTTGTAGTGGTATGCCTCTGCCTTGTAAAATCTTCAACAGTATCGTTTGTGATTCTTTGTCAAAATAGTCAGTAAATAATAACTGCTTCTCTAAATTGTGTTCGCTTCTTTTTTTCTTTCTCTACTGGTAAGTAGAGGAAGTATTGTATTCCACCCAAAAAAATTGATGTCGAGATTTCACCGGAAATATATGTTTTGAAACCCCCTGAATCCCTCCCCCCCCAAAAAAAAAAAACATTTTTAGAAAAAGTTTCCTATGTATGTCTGTGTGTCTCCCTGTCTGTCTGTGGACAGCATAACTCAAAAAGGAAAACTCGGTTAAAAACCAAAGTTGATATTTAAGCTTAATGTCTTTCAAGTATAAACACGAAGATTTTGAAGAAAATTGACCCACCCTAAACTACATGGAAAATTGTTCGAAAATGTGATTTTATTGAAAATGTCTCTAACAATTTTGATTAAAATGACGTATGTTTAGGATATTTTTATGGCAAATGAAATGTATATTTTGAGTTTTCAGGCTATAGCTTATGTAGTCCTGTTTATTCTGGATGACTTTCGAATGAGTCATAGACCTTAAGAGTTAAACAAAATCTTAATTTACACACAATTTGTCTCAATAAATTTTTTGTAGAGTAAAAAATGTCAGAGATATTCCTTGTTATTTGTGCCAATTGCGGAAAACTTAAAACTTTCGTGAAATGCAACATTGTTGTTCATTTTTTTATGTTAGGCGTGCAAAGAGAACGGAATCTCAAAACTTCAAAAGATTTGACTATCGCTCAAAGCTTACTGTATTCTCACATTCCCCTTGCACCTACAAGGAAATAAGCAGTAAGATAATTTCTGTAAATGTCTATCTCAACTAACACGAAGAAGATATAGGGATAAGAGTTTGTAAGAATTGTTAGTATAGTTAGAGACATTAAAATACGCCATCAGTTTTTATGATGTGACAGGGCCTTTTCACTTTATGCCGCATATTCCCCTGCACCTTTGCACAGTGGATATGAGGAAGGGGTTGTATAGCAATTAAGGGACTTAGAGTTAAATTACAGATGCAGACGTTGCTAGCAACATATACTAAGCACATACCATGCACGTCAGATATCACACGAAGTTAATTTTGTTAAAAATGTAATCTAGAAATTAAAGAAGCACACAGTTATTAGCTGAACATATGTATATATATTAAACGTTTAGTTGAAAATATTATGGACATAATTTAATTCGATGAATAATGCTAATATTTAGAGAAACAAAAGTACGTTTTAAATGTGTTTGATGTATGCATTTAGTATTCATAAATTTATATGTCACGTATGCATATGCGTAACATATGCTTGACCCTGAGAGAATATAGAGTATTTGTCATCTTAACCACTTTTCATAGGTGAAGCTAAACACAGGCAGAATTAAAAATATCCTTAATGTTTACTTATTTTATTATATTTATTTATTCTTCGAACAAAACGGTTACAGTATAATATATTTTCAGTATAACATTTCTGTGATGCAGTGCTATATACAGGCAACAAAATTAACAAATATAAGAAGCTATTTGAGTATTCTATCATCATTCGTGCAACTATTTTGGAATACAGCATCGTTTCAGGTATCTAAAGTATAGGAAGTTATTACTGCTACACTGTAGGGCACGGTTTAATTGCTATTAAATTAAATTACTTGCTAAACGCGAATCGATATTTTATTGGCATTAAGCTAAAGTTAGGCAGCGTTAGCATTTAAAATTAATTCAATAATTTTTCTCATTCTGTAATGCGAACATTTTGTTTAAAGTATGCTAAGTAACAAGAGAGATAAAAACCCAAAATACGTAACTAACAAGTATAAATATGTGTTTGCCTGTTATACTATAAGCTTAAGTTTTTAAAATTATAGTTTAAACGAATTTTACATATTGTTTCTGAAAGTGTAACTTTTGCTGTGATTCGTAACACATTTGCTTAACTTTATTGCAAAATTATAATCACAACTTTATGTTGAGTAAACTACTTTTTACTCCATGATGCCCAAATAAAAAAATGTGATGTGTTGGACTCGCATGAGTTTCTCTACTCTCGTACTAAGCATTCTTACAAACTCTTATTCCTATATATCCTTCGTGTTGGCCCAAATGAGCTCGTTATCGACGGGCCGTTAAACCCTACACATTCACTCACTCACCTTCGTGTTAGTTAAGATAAACATTTGTACAAATTATCTTATTGCTTATTTTCTTGTAGGTGAAAGGGGAATATTAGAATACAGTAGGCTTTGTGTGATAGTCAAATGTTTTAAAGCTTTGAGATTCCCTTCTCTTTGTGATGGTGGCTTAGCGGGACCTGGCACCGGAATGAAGAGATCTGAGCACCTGTTAGGGACTTCCGCGCTTCTTTGTGGACTGTCTAGATGCGATCTTGTGTGGCATCTTAGGTTCACTCACTTCATTCCTGACTTCTGGGGATGGTAACCACAATACATCTGTGTAGGTCAAACTGAGTGAGGTGTCGCCTCTGTGTCTGTGCCTTTTACCCTTTTGAAGACAGCACATAATAAACTGTAATGCGCGAATTTACCTGCCCTACCCATTTCCTGTTATTTCATTACCTTATATTGCAGGGTCGAAGCATCAGACGAGTGAACGGCAGGTGATCTGTGCGGCGATGGACTTTGCTAGCGTTTAGTGTGAAATGGAGTCTTAGACCTTTTCCTTGAGGCATCTCGACTGTGTCAGGATGCAAGGCAATGGAAATGCTAAGGGGGGGGGGGGGGGCGGGGGCATTGTCAGGTGGTCCTTTGCGTTCATTGCTTCACCCACGCCTATTAGAGGTTTCTAAAGCGCGTTTCACCCTTAGAACAGGGGGGCCTCTTCCGGCTTCCCGCGCAATCGTCCTTCCTAGAGCTGTCTGCTGATGACGTCACACGGGAGTCTCGCAGTACCGATATGCACACATGCAGCTTACATTTTACGATATAATTCAAATCCCATCGTACTATCTAGTATCTCTACTCTACTTTCCTTGTTTTCTGACATGAAATGTCAACGCAGGCGTTTTAATTGAACAAAACAAAGCTCTCATTGTGTTATATTTTGTAAAACAGAAATGAAAACTATCTGTAGGTGGAAGGAACAACCGTGTGCCACATAATCGTGCAATTATTACTTTGTTAAGAGCTTTCAACACGCTTTTTTCACTTTCTTTAGGATTAAGGTTATATTTGCAACGCAGCCCTTACTAAAATGCCTTTTAATAATGTAATAAACGAAAACAGAATGTGACACTGACATTCTTTCCCTATTAAGACAGTATTTTATTGACTGAGCTGTTCTTCTAAGAATAGATGTGTGGCCACTCTTTTTCAGCAATATGAAAATGCAGTGCAGAGGAAAATGAAATAAATAACACAATTACGAGAGCTATCATTTTTGAAAATACCAAAAACGGAGAGAGAGGGGGGGGGAGAAGTTTTGTCTATTGCTTTCACCTATGAATCCTTTATAATGTATAATGAAATTTTATATATGTTAACATGAATATATAGAAGGATAAGCCTTGGTAAGAATACTTTGCGCAAGAGTGAGCAAAGAAAATAATTTGTATATAGCACATCAGATTTTTATCATGGAAATATATGCTGTGCATATTTTAATACATTAAACAACTATAAATAATTTTAGTTATACATACTGCGCGTTTTCATAGATGACCTCAGTGATCAAAACTGGAGAAAATCTGATTTGAGGCTGTAAAATAATATGATTAATTGCAAATTACGTTTATTTGTGAAATATCATCAAAGTATTGTATAATTGCAAGGTAATTCCAGCATCTTGCTCCTTTTCTTTAAAATGGGAAAGAAAATATTGTCCGTATTTCCCGAATGTGAAAGAAGCACTGCGTTGTTGTTGTAGTGTTTAACGCCCGCTTTTACTACTACGGCACCGCAGGCGGTGACACTGATGATACATGAAGATGGAGCACCGGTGGAATGAGATGGCGGGGGAAACCGGAGTACCCGGAGAAAACCCGCCCTGACGCCGCTTCGTCCACCACGAATACCACATGCGGGTTCCTGGGATCGAACCCGGGCCGCCTAGGTGGTAGGCGAGCGCGCTAACCGCTCGGCCACGGCACCGCCGAGAAGAAGCAGTGCATAGCTATACAGGAAGGGTCATCAGCCTTTCGTTCATGTTATACCTGAATTTCAGTACGGTTTGGGATAAGGCGGTGCACACCCTTTGGCAAAACAAAGGTCATTGTATTTCGCTTCCTTTTATCTTTCTGTTTATCTTAAAAGGGTTGGAGTCATTCTGTCTGAGCCCGGGTGCATTTAAAATGGCACGAAGTAGCATAATAAAACGTGTCGAATTGCCCTATGAGATGCATTTTGTGGTACGTGTTGACGCACTAATTTCTAAGACAGAAAATGTCGTATTTTCTGGAAAACACATCTTGAAGTCACGCCTATGCAATTATTTCGACAAATCACAGAACAATATTTTAAATAATATCTTTATGTGATTCACTATACTGACCAATCAGGTGCCCCAATTTCGCCTACTGCTTCTTACAGGCAACAACAAAGTTCCAATTTCCGATGGAGCATCAGTGGAGGCGATTAATCAGACAAACCAGTCTAAACAAGACTTCGATTGTGACACTCAGTTCTTAGATTTCATTTCTACCGAGCTGTGCATGGACGTTGCTAAAGAAATTTCGGCACCCACTGAATATGAGGAGGCAATACTACTAGAAGATACGAGTATAAGCGATACTTCTGAAATGAAAGATTTTAACACAGACGCTATAAAGTATCTTACGGGTTACATTGCATACAAATGCCGGCCTTTTGACAGTACTTTGGGAAGCAAAGACAGTGACTATAATTTGCCAAAACAAGTGCCACAGGACTGGATTACAGTTATTTCAAAGGGCGAACTTGTTCGGCCGACTGAACAGTGGTACCAAAAAGTGAAGGAATTTGAAGTTATATTTGCGGGACTCCATGGCTTTAACGTTTCAAAATGTGCTGGAGTGATGAAAGCGCTTACTGGCATGATTTGCTCTAAATTTCCTGAATTGGATGAAAGAATTGTTTCCCTATTCGCCAGGACCCGCACTTTCATTAGGATACGGCATTTAAATAACAAACTAAAAGCTGTAAGTATGACAAAAACGGACACGAGGAAGCGTCAGCAGTGGGCGTCAGCTACTTCTTCTGCAACAACATGACCAAATGTGAGTCTACTTTTAAGATCAAACAATAATTTGTTACTTATTATTTTGATTGTAGTTTCGGTGGCGGTGGTAAAATTGGTTTGTAATTAGTAGAATGTGTTGGTGAACGTTTCTAATGTGTTTTCAGTTAAGGTATCTTTTCTATCACACATCACTGTATTTTTCTACACTTTATTAATTATTGCTTAAGTGTTTACACACTGGAACTGTCAGTCAATGCTTTAAATGGTATATGTCGAAACGGGTTTAAAGCGCTCACTTTCTATTGCCGTCTGAACTGCGCGCGCTCTGAGACCTCCGTGTGACGTATCTTGCCGGCAACCAATGGCAGCAATTGTGCCGGAGTGGCCTACCTTCTTTCTCTAGTTACCTTGCCTTAGAAGACAGTACACGTTAAATGGAGCGCAGTGTTGCAACATGTACTAGTTGCGAATCTTTCTCCGCGCGCGACCCCGAGGTGACCAGACTCCTGTACTTAGTACTTCAATTGCTGCTTGACGAGATGGGCACTTTTAACTTTGGTAACCCTCCACGCCTTTGTTACTGTATGACCTAAATTTACAAATGACTCGTCTGTATAAACAATTGATTTCCCCTGGTCCCTAAACCTTTTTACGTATTTTAGATATTTATGTCGCCATCTGATGGTATCGTCTCTTTCAATTAATATGCACTTGTTACCCCTTCTTTCATATTCGGACCCCAAATCATGTAAGAACCGACTAAGAGTGGCCCTCTAGAAATTTGATAGGGTCTCATCACTGTTGACCCGTAACAAATTATATTCAGCGTGGGTGGAATATTTGCAAACTGTAAAGAATGAACAATTCGCCGCAATCCACCTTGCACTATTCAATCATATTGCGTTAACCTAGCGTTTTGTGTAGTCCCACCCTTTTTGCTTTCTTTTTCGACGGCGTTCTTAGAAGTCCTTTCATTGCTTCCTTTTTAATCCTATACACTACTGCTTCTGAACACTCAATAGCCTTAGCTGTTTCTTTTACTGCCTTACACGCATTTTACTTCAAAAATAATCTAACACATTCATAATTATTTGGCGTTCCTTACTTCTTAATTTACCAACATATCGTCTCTTCCTAGCTTCCCCCTCCATAACTACAAATATTTACAAAAATATTAAACAAATAACGCAATAACAGCTCACAGTTACACACACGGCTTCTTTCGAACTAATGCTAGTGCTGCTCCTTATACTATCTTCTGTGTCAGGACTGGCGCTGAATAGATGAATACCTTTTGTTTCCCTTACTGGATAAAAGAAAGAGGTTACTGCCTTTTGGTTTATTTTAAAAACTTTCTCCAACCTTCCTCAACATTTGTTCTCGCTGGTTCCCTAATGTAAACTCAATAACAAAAAGGTTTCACACTGCGTAACTTTTGCAGTGCACAGATATAAAATTTTCCGAAAACATTTAATTTAAAAAATTATAACACTTAACTGGGTAAACATAGAGAATTCAAAGTAGGCAGGTAGTAGCACTATGGTCTACTCTACCTAAGTAAAAATATGGATGCATTCTAGCGGTTATTTTGTTAGCGCGTGATGAGTGTAGAAACAGCAAATTTCGGACTTCTATTGAAAAAAACGTTTTCTGAAGAAATTTGGGCCTATAGAAATGTATAATGACTCTGAAAAGGATATAACCTGATAGAGAAAAAAAGTCTGCATAGGATAATCTGTTCAAACCTGAAATTTATAACAAATGAATATTTATACCATGCTATTAGTAGTCTGGCTACAGCGCGAGGGTAGAAAAGGACGCGGCTAATGGCAACTTGTATGCGCTAGATAGAGATAGAGATGTCCCATTTAACTCCATACTGTCTTCTAAGAGTGGAACGCTATATAGAATGACAATAGACAACTAAACGTTAACTGCAGAAATACTCCGCTCCCTGATAACATAGACAGATTCTGTCACAGTAGCCGTGCTTAGCTTTCCAAGTACACCGGGTCATGCTTTAGCTTAGTTGCCAATGCTATTCCTTACCAGGTTGTAAGCTTCTTTAGCAATATGTGCTATCTCGTATGTTCAAGCCTTGAAGTTGGACGAAAATTATGTGTAGTAGTACTGCGAGAGGTGCTTATTTGAGATAATTTTGCAAGCATAAAGCAGTTTGGCTGGCTCAGTTGGTTAAACGCTGCTCTACAGATCCCAAGGTCACGGGTTCAAATCCAGACCGCATCGATTGTTTTAAGTGTGCTTAAAAACGACAGCTCTTGTCAGTAGATTTACTGGCATGAAAAGGAACTCCTGCGGGACTAAATTCCGGTACACTGGTGACGCTGATATGATTCTGGCAATTCACAGTGTCATTAAACGAAATAAAAAACCGAAGCTCGAGAAAAATTGTCCCAAAAATGAAAACCTAGAGTGGTATTTGCTCAGAGTGTTCAGGGATATAACCAAATTGGTAATACCACCACGAATAGCCTTTAAAATACACACAAAAAGAAACAATTTTTGATATTGACATTGTTAGAACTAATTCGGCCAATTGTCTTATATTAAACCTTTTTGTAATTTCTCTGAATCCCAAATAGTTTCGACCCAGAAACTTACAATTTTCGCCACTCATGGACTGACAATATGTATATGAAACCCAAACCAACTCCTGGTGAGGTAATACAGAAGATACTTTGTATGGGGATGCAACTGAACGCAGAACAAAAGATGGAGAATTATATACAGTGGCTTTTAAGGAAGAACGCGCATTCCAGAGTCGCAACATTAAAGCTCAATTTACGTTTGAATACAGTTTAAAACGTACATAACAGGGCCATAAACTCCACCATTAACTCTTTTCACGTTCGTTGGAATTACTTAGTGTAAATTTAACATCGTTTACGACCAAGGAATTCACTTCCGTCGTCCCAAACAACCCTATGTTACCGCACAACATTAACCCTGTTCTAAAGTCAAACAGATACAACACTTTCAACCTCTATATCTTATGTACCTTTTTCGCGTACCCTCGAAAACCACCCCTGCTGTTCTGACCGCTATATCCGTAGTCCCTCGTTATTAATCCCACAGCCTTTTATTATGTTTCCAGCTCATCATCAGGAAAACAGGCAATTGTAGTCCAAAAAGTCAGTTATAAAAATCTATGTTGCCCTCACATGATTTCCTCTACTGTTGTGCTAACTATGCTTACAAACACTATCTTCATGTTAGTTGACATAAATATTTGCAGAAATTATCTTATTGCTTATTTCCTTGTAGGTGCAAGGGGAATATGGGAATACAATAGGCTTTGTGCGACAGTGAAATATTTTTGAGCTTTGAGATTCCATTATTTTTACACAGCCAAGAGATAAAAAGGTGATTTGAAAACAGTTTAAGTATGGTAATTGCATTTGGTCACAAATTGTGTGTTTTAACGAGATATACCTTTTTTCACTTTCTCTACTGGTAAGTAAGCAAAGTATTGTATTCCACCCAAAAATTCGATGTTGAGATTTCACCGGAAATATGTTTTGAGACTCCCTAAAACCAAAAAAAGCATTTTTAGAAAAATATCCGCGCGCGCGCGTGTGTGTGTGTGTGTGTGTGTGTGTGTGTGTGTGTGTGTGTGTGTGTGTGTGTGTGTGTCATTCTGTGGACAGCATAACTCAAAAACGAAAAGTAGGTTAAAAACCAAAGTTGCTATTTAAGTTCAATGTCATTCAAGGATGCGACACGAACATTTTGAAGAAAATAGCCCCATTCTAAACTACCCTTTGCATGGGAAATGTTTAGAAAATTTTGATTTTCTTGAAAATGGCTCCAACGATTTTGATTAAAATGCCACATGTTTGAGATATTTTTATGACAAATGAAATGTATATCTTGAATTTTCTGGCTATAGCTCCTGTAGTCGTATTTACTCTGGACGACTTTTGCATAGCTGGTAAACCGTTACAGATAGACCAAATCATGCTATACAAAAAAGGTGGATCTTGCTAAAATACACAATTTATGTCTCAATAAATTTTCTTGTAGGGTGAACCATTTTGGAGATTTTCCTTGTTATGTGTGTGGGTTTCGGAAAACAACTTTCGTGAAATGGGTCATCGTTGTTCATTTTTTTATATGTTAATTGTGCAGACAACAGATTCTCAAAGCTTTAAATCATTTGACTATCGCACAAAGCGTAACATTCTAACACTCCCCTTGCACCAACAAGGAAATAAGCAATAAGATAATTTCCGCAAATGTTTATCTTAACTAACACGAAGAAGATATAGGAATAAGAGTTTGTAAGAATGGTTAGTACATGAGTTGAGAAAAGTCATGTGAGTGCAGCACATCAGATTTTCGTATAGTAAGATTTGGTCTACATATCTCTCACCGTTTACCAATTATGTAAAAATCATCAAGAGTAAACAGGACCACATGGACTATACATATGCATAAAATTCAAAATATACATTTTATTTGTCTAAAAAATGGACGAAGGGACGGAGGGACGGAGTGACACTAAATATATTTTTAAACAGAGTGGTGCATCTGCCATTTGGTTTTGTGAATTATGCACCATTATACAGAAAATAAGACCATAACTGCTACAGATTGAGAATTTGGATTAGAGTAGTAACTTTTAGCTCATCTTTTACGGGAAATTTGGTTGGTACTGCTGTTCAGTATGTCTGTGCTCAAGCATGTGATTTCCTCCTTTGCAAATATATACGAGATATTTTGTACATTTTGTCTTTGAACACCTTAGTGTATCAGGAATTTTTTTATTATAAATGGCGCGTTTTCTTAGAAATTATTGAAGATGGCTAAATTAATTTAGGATGACAAAATAACCTAGAAGTTACTCTTCTGGGGCTGTTGTGATGCCAATTACATGGAATGTTATTTAAAAAAAAGATACTTGGTAACAAATTTGAATCATAGGTGATATAAAGAAAATAATCTTCCCTTGGTTAATAAACAAATATAGAAGTAGATCGACGAACATACAAGACAATCTTGAAAAATATCTTGAACAGTTACTGAAATAATTGGTGATGAATTTAGCAGATTCTACATTGTTACGGTTTTGAATCTCCTCTTGACTCTTTTGCCAAACACCTCCGATTATGTGTTTCAGTGAAGACACAGAATAAGAGTATCTTCATGTTAATACTAAGTAATTCCTGTTTATAATATTGCTTCTCATCAAACAGCCAGGTTCAAAAGTGCAAGTTGATGACGAGAAGGGTTGTTTCTTGAATTTTGGGAGCAAAGCGTTGAATGGTGGGAACGACGTCGAGTGGACTGAAGTGGTAAACGCGAGTTTCACGGATCACTGTGTTTTCAGGATGGATTAACTTACCCTCATATTTCCATGTGCAATTTCTGTGCTTCCGATAACCTGTCGGGGATTGATGGGGTTGTTGCGCCCACCTGGATACGAGTACGAGGTTTTCAGTTATTGCAAGGATTAGAGTGGAAATCGTCAGCTTACGGTATTTCAAAAATAATCCGCTTAATCTTTAAAAGTGCGTTGGCATTGAACATTGAATAATTAGCGGTCACATGCACTCGTTGATTCGCATGACAAGCTGTAATGCTGCCCTAACCAAAAAAGCACACAAAAAGCAATAATAATGAGCACCAACGCCAAAAAGAACGGGGAAAGGGGGTGAGGGGAGGGATCGCTTAGGAAATAATAACCTTATAAACCTTGTACGCCCGTTCTTTTTTGAGGCAGTGAACCATATCAGTAATGCCGTCCAATGTTTTTACATTCTCTACTTAGTAAACTAAGTAGGCAAAGTATTGTATTCCACCCAAAATTTTGATGTCGATATTTCACCGGAAATATGTTTTTACACACCTTGAATCCAAAAAGAAAACATTTTGAGAAAAATGTGTGTATGCTTGTGAACAGTATAACTAAAAAACGAAAGGTGAGTTAAAAACCAAATTTGCCATCTAAGTTGAATATTTCAGGGCTGCGACACGAAGATTTTGAAGAAAAGTCCTTCATCTCAAACCACATGGAAAATTTTTCGAACAATTTTATTTTCTCAAAAATGGCTGTAACGACTAAAATGCCTATGTTTAAGATATTTTTATGATATATGCTATGTATACTTTGAATTTTCTGGCTATAGCAGTATGCAGTCCGGTTTACTCTTGATGACACTTGCACAATTGATAAATCGTAAGAAACAGACCAAGTTATACTATATAAAAATCTGATATGTTGCACTCACATGACTTTCTCTACTCTTGTACTAACCATTCTTATAAACTTTTATTCCTATATCTTCTTCGTGTTAGTTGAGCTAAACATTTGTACAAATTATCTTATTGCTTATTTCCTTGTGGGTGCAAGGGGAATGTTAGAGAACAGTAGACTTTGAGAGATAGTCAAATCTTTTAAAGCTTTGAGATTCCGTTCTGGTTGTACACTTAACATATAAAACATGAACAACGATGTTCCATTTCACGAAAGTTTAGTTTTCTGCTACTGACACAAATAACAAGGAATATCTCCCAAATAGTTCACTCTACAAAAGAAAAAAAAAACAATATTCAGACTTAAATTGTGTGTTTTAGCGAGATCTATATTTTTTATTGTGAGATTTTGTCTATCTCTTACGATTTACGAGTTATTGAAAAGTCATCCAGAGTAAACAGGACTACATAGGCTATAGCTAGCAAATTAAAAATATACATTTCATTTGTCATACAAATATCTTAGACATATGATATTTTAATCAAAATTTTCAAAAAGTTTTACATGTAAAGGGTAGTTTAGGGTGGGGATATTTTCTTCAAAATCGTCGTTTTGCATCCTTGAAAGACATTAAACTTAAATACCAACTTCGGTTTTTAACCGACTTTTCATTTTTGAGTTATGCTGTCGACAGACACCCCCCGCCCCCCCCCCCCCCCCCCCACACACACACACAGACAGATATTTTTCTAAACATGCTTTTTTGGATTGAGGAGGTCTCAGAGCATATTTCCGGTGAAATCTGGACATCAAATGTTTGGGTGAAACAAAATACTTCCCTCTACTTACCAGTAGAGAAAGTAGAAAATAATGTAGATCCTGTTAAAACACAAAGGTTATGTCCAAATGTGTTTGTGTGGAGTGAACCATTTCGGAGCTATTCCTTGTTATTTGTGTGGGTTTTGTGATGCTTAAGTTTTTCTGAAATAGAAGGTCGTTACTTTCGGATCCCTTGGCCGTGCAAAGCAAACGGAACTTGAAGCCTTCAATAGAGTGAGAAGCTTTAAATGATTAGATTAACGCTAGTGTATTCTCATATTACCCTTACACCTACAAAGTAATAAACAATAAGATAATTTCTGAAACTGTTTATCTTAACTAACATCAATGAATAAGTTTGCTCTTGTACTAACTATTCTTTCAGAGAGTCTTGTGAGTGCATTACACGAGATATTTTGTCCTGCTGCACTCTTCATGTGTTGATAGATTACAGGGTGAGGCAAACATAAATAGCTGTGATCATGGACGTTTTCTTGATAGAAATGCGATGGATTTTAAATTATTTATGTACATCGCTTAGTGACGTTGAACAGCACGACACCCACCGACATTGTATGAATACATAATGTGGCTTGGTGATACGTGCAAACAGCAAAATTCTGCTTTTGGCAGCACTGTGTTTGAAATTCACAACACATCCCTGGGGGCAGTCTCGCTTTGTTGCATAGTTTCGGAACACTTAATTATGCTGGCGTAATATATAAAATAAATGCCTGGGACTTTAGAATTCAACATCCGTCCCGTCCCGTCCCGTCCCGTCCCAGCATGAAATCTGCACTGCCCCAGGCTGGCTGGCTGGCTCAGAATGTCATAGACCCACTCTATAATCATGACTTTCACCACCACAAACATGTTTTAATGATGAGAATTACAGGATGCTTTGTGTTCGGAATGCGTAATTATCACGCTTCTCTCACAAAGTCAAAAAATTAGTATAATTTGCAAGCACGTTACAGAAGTTACTGTAATTTTGCAGTATCAAAGTGACTATTGGTTTTTGAGTTATGATTTTCACAAAGACACACATACACACAAAGGGAGAGAGAGATATTTTATAAAAATGCTTTTTTTGGATTCAGGGGGCCTCAAAATATATATATCCAATTTTTGGGTCGAATACAATACTTCCTCTACTTTACGTAGTATAGACGGTGAAAAGCGATCGTAATAACAGTTTGTACATATAAATAATGCAGAAATAATTGCTTGTGGGTAGAAGAGATGGTATGTCTGTAACACACATTTCTTTACCTAAGCGCAAGTTATGCTAAATTTACTGTCACTATGTCCTACTGCATTAATGTTGATTCTATCCTGTAAATGCTTACTCAATCGTCAGAAGTAGCTGCCGACCATTATGCAGACCACGGAATGCGCCGAATGCTCTGAAATCCGAAAGGGCAAGTCCAATTCACTGCTAAATCCGTAGCCAAGGGGTACCTTTCTAAAAATGAACTGGCTTAGAGAGCAGTGATAACTGTCCATTCATATTGCTGCAAACGTAAATGACCTTTATCAATCTATAATTGCATTTCACTGATTGAAGCCTTTGAAATTGTTGTATAGCTGAAAGTGACTGAAGCAAATTTTACTGAAATACCAAGTGAAACTGGCAGAACACTGATATGGGGGTTTAGCGTGTTCTTTGGAGATTCGTGCACAAACTTCGCCTACCGTCTTCTTTTTCGTCTTTGTCATCTTCTTTTCAACATGGATTAGGCCTACAGACCTGTTCCGGGGTCAATTAAACTGCTCTTTTCACCTCATAAGGGGTCGTCCGATGTCCCTTCGTACTAATGGTTTGTAAAATAGTGCTTTCCCTGACAATCTAGAAGTTTCATTCTCTTATCGTGATCATTCCACTTGCTCTGGTATGTTTTTACTTCTTTCACAATTTTTCTTCCTCTAGCTCTTCTCTTATGTCTACATGTCGGAGTCGATCTTTTCTAGTAACACCCAGCACGGATCTTAATTTCGTTTGAGATGCTTCAGTCTTGATTTTTCCTTGGTTTTAGTTAGCCTTGTCTTACATACATATTTTAACGTGACCTAACTGTTCTATATAATCCTAATTTAAGATCCTTCCACATATTCCTGCCGAAATGTCTTTTTATATACCCATTGATTTTATAATATTTTTTATATTTTCTTCCATTTCTCTATCAATTACGGTGTATTTATCCCTAATATGTAAAGCTCATTATTTATCCTCCTATTACGGTTTTACCTGAGTTTGTTCTTTTCCTATGATAGCTATTACTTTTGTTCCGAGATTCCCGTTCAAATTATATACTAATTACTGCAAATCTTCCTCAGTCTCTGTAAATAACTAATCATCTGCAAATACAACTGTATCAAGATACTATAATTTAAAGTAATTCCTTTTAGTTTACACTTGGTTCTCCATTCTTCTGTTACGTTATTCAGGTATAAATCAAATAAAATGGGCGACAGACCGCAGCCTATGAAATATTTGTGTTGCTTACAAGTATGTAGAGTTGAGAAACAAACCCAGGCTACTGTAGCCTAACTTAAATAAGCGTGGACTATGCTAGCTTTCCTGGTCAGTTACGAACCTATCCGCATTACCGGTGCGTAAGATGTGTTGCGTACCTATAAGGCGTTACCTCATAAATATCGCGATGTTTACACCTTTTGATCATGTTTTACTAGATTCCGCTACAAATAGTTGAACTGCACCTTCTCGAAATTGAGAGAGCGTTTACAAAGGGTCACTTAATCGTTGGAACAGTAGTGTCTTCAAAAACATTTGGAAGCCTCTTTAGCTATGTTATGGTTCAGATCGAAGACATAGTGATCACTAGTGATGTTATTTTGTACCAAACACATTTTTTTTTTCATCGCAGTGACCAAAGCCATGATCAGTTTTTGGCGATTATTATATTTGAATTTCTCGTTAAATTACTTACTGCGGTATATTTTGGTAGTAAGTTTGTTCCCTACGAATGCCTACCAATGCTACTAATACTACCAGCAATCCTAACGAACCGTAGTTTTGGTAGATCGCAACTCTACAAATATATATTCCCCAATATCCGTTTTATTGTATTTAAACCTTAGGACTTCGAGCAGGGACATTCAATTATTACAACACTGCTTGTAATGGATTAACAGAATGCTGCAGTAGCGTTTAAACAAAAAGCGACTTGTGACAGTCACTCATAATAGGAAAGTGGGGTGAACAGTATGGCCGGTTGTATTAGAAAACTAATAGGCAGCATGGAAGCACGAACAACAATCAAGTATAAAATGACAACATGCTCTTCTCAATATTCAGCATCTGGATTTAATTGTCTGATGATTAAACAAAGAGAGACGGATATATTGAAAAGAGAAGCAAATACCCCTCCGCCTTTGTTGCAATGGCTAAGACGGAATAAGTTCGACTCTCCCCATTCGGTCACTACTACCTTAAGAGACAATTGTTTGTCTATAAATCTGTCCGCAAACATCAAATGAAAAGAAATGGAAAAAGGTATTTGGGCATGTTTTGCAACATGCCCTGGCTGTTATAGGGACAATCCCTCTTCAGCCGCGTTTTTGAGATTTTTGTTGTGTTACGGGGCGGAGGGGTCTTTCGTGTGTGCGTTTTGTGGTTTTATGTGTTCGTGGTGTGGCTGTGTGGGTTGGTGTGTGTGTTCATCCCTGTATGTGTGGTGGTGGCTTCTACCCTCTGAGAAGATTGTAACTTTGTTTTATTGTGTGGTTATGTATGTGTGTTGCTGCAACAGCTCTTGATTAGTTTTTGTCTGTGTTGTGTGTTATGTGTTTTGTTATGTGTGTAAGTGTGTTTGTGTTTACTATGTGCTTTTGTTTTTTATGGTAATTGGTGTATTCGTTCGTGTGTTATTGTTAAGTGTTTTCATCTATGAAGATGGCCAGCTGGTTGCCGACTCTTGTCGTGTTGACTGCTTTTTTGAGCGTCTTTTGTGCTGTCTGTGTCAGGTTTTGAAGGAAACGTGCTCTGTGTGCGGGTGGTGTGATGTCATATATTGGTGGTATCAGTGTGCTGAGTATTTGTGTAATTGTCGTGTTTGTGATGTCGCGTATGTATTTTGTGATGTTTTGCTGTATATTTTTGAGTTGGTCTTGTAGGGATTTGATTTGTTGTTCGGATTGCGTGATCACGTTTTGGAATGTGTTTACTGTTTCATGTTTTGTCATTTCTTTCTTGGTTTCTGGAATTTTTGGAAAGTTTGTCTCGCGCCAGTCAGTCACGTGTTGTGGTTTTGGTGGCGTGGGGATGTTATGAGGGAAGATGTAGGTCTTGGCAGTGTGTTCCGGTTGTGTCGGAGGTTGTCTGGGGTACATCGGGCATTTTACTTGTCCGGTGTAGTGCCCATTCTGTCGGCAGGTAGAGCAGTAGGGGGTGCTGTGTTTTATGGAATGGTTGCACCGTCTTGTGTCCGAATTATGTCCACAGTGAAAGCATATGGGTTGTTGCGTGCAGTTTTCTTCATGGTGTCCGTATCTTTGACATTGTCGGCATGGGACGTGTCTGTCTGTGTGTTTAGAGGGTTCCGCTCGAAAAATTTGTTTTTCGATGACGGCGCCCTCTTTCAGTATTGTATTTATTGTCGAGACGCAAGTGCTGAAAATGCGCACAAGTTGTGTCTGTCGGTTTTGGCTTATGATTCTTGAAACGCGGGTGATTGCAGGGTACGTGTCTCGTATGCCGTGAAGTATTTCGTCGTCAGTGATGTTATAGGGGATGCCTTTTATTACTGCTGTCAGGGGCTTTTTTTTGGTCTTGTTTCTGAGTCAGGATTTGGTGTGGGTCGGTTTTGTGGTTGAGAGTTTGCGTAGTGGGCATACTTGCCAAAGTGGTGGATGGGGATTGCTTGTGTGAATGTGACGGCTTGCTGTTGATTCTTGAAAGTCAAGGCAAATGTGTTTCGTTGTAGTCTCTGTGCACGGTAAAGTGAGTCGGTATTTTGGTGCGTCTTTGTCATAAGGCTCCTTATGAGCCACGTATTTTGTTTGTCTGGGTGGCAATTGATTATGTAGAGGGTAAATTCTGTGCATATATTATCCACGTCAAATCTCCTGCATATGGCAGTAGCCAATAGGAGCACTCTACAACGTAACCATATCGTGTGCTTGTGCGTGAAAGAGATAGACATAGAATGCGCGCAGTGTAAGAATAGCGTTTCAGTGTGCGTTTGAGTGGAACTGTAGATCAAAACTTCGCAGCAGAACTTGACCCTTTTTAAAATCAAGTTTGCACCTTTCTTCGTTACTTGAGTAAGAAACGCGTAAATCCCATAAACAACTTGTGGTGCTTGACTCCTTAAACATTTAGTTTTTTGTCTTCTTCTACCACTAATACAATCCCTTGCTTTACTGAGCCACATGCTGAGCTTCTACAAATTCACAGAACTACGTATTATCTACTTGTTCTGTCCCCTGGTCACAGTAATTGGGGTGTATTAGGAGAAAGGAGGAAGTATAACAGTACACTTATTCACACTCTGTTAACAGCTCAAAGTCTGCTTCAGTTCTGACAAAATATACGTAATTACAATTACGTACAAATACCGAAGAGCTCAAGCTAAAATTACCCTCTTTTTTCGTACATACTTGCATGACCCATCTGTTTATATCTAACATGTTTTAAGCTTGTAATAAACTATTGATGCCCGAGCGGTAACCTAGTAAATACTAAGCGACACGAAGTTAGTTCTGACTAGGCAACGCTGCAGGCCCCCGATTCGCTACAGCCGTGGAGCATATGAAGGTCAGCTGCAGGACGATTGACGCAAACATTAACATTGTCCCCAAGTAAACTAAAAGAAGGAATATGTGAAGGGAAGGTTGAGCTGGAACCTTGCTCGCTAGAGACACTCCGCAGGCGAAGTTGCTTGGTCCACCAGTTGTTCTCTTGTGATAACCTACAGCCAAAAACACTGAAGCACTGACAGCCAGATAATAATGTGCATTGGACAAGGTCACAGCAAATATCTATTACTAGTATATTAGATGTTGGTCAAATCGATAGAGTTCCTGAATCCATGATAGATCTAATTGTTTCATTAAATATTCCAAATAGTGTTATGCTTAGTGCATAAATGCTTACAGATATACATATTACATTGCGTAACTGTTCACATCTCGCTCTGACAATTCTACTCACTCTGATAAACTCACTGATATCTGACTCTGACGGTAAACTCGCTAGAAACTGAGCCAGTATTACCTTCTCTGTCCTTGCCGACGCGTTTATATATCTCAGAATTAGATAGCGGTGAATTTTGTGCAAGCACGCGCCTCGCAAGCTTCTTGTAAAAACCTGGCATTTGAAGCTTCTTCGACTATTTGGTAACGGCTGTTCTGGCCCGCTTTTTGTTGTTCTTGTTTACCAGCCAACGTAGTAGCGTCCTCGAAATTCCTTTAATATGCGGCTGGCGTCTCGCTATATTAAGTGGACGAGGACACACCACTAAAAATTCGACAAAAAAAATCACCGGATATATATACATGTTTTGAAGCTCGTTGAGTCAAAATATACAAGCATTTTCAGAGAAAGGTCCTTGTGTGAGTGTATGTGACTGTGTGTTTGTGTGTATAAGAACAATATATATTTTTGTATGAGTAAACATTTATGTGCAGGAGAATATTTCACATGGTTCTTTTGTAGGACTATGGTAAAAAATATCTTGACAGTTTGAATCTTCTAGTGAAAATAAATCATTTGATTTGTTTAATGGCGGCGCCGTGGCCGAGCGGTTAGCGCGCTCGCCTATCACCTGGGCGACCCGGGTTCGATCCCAGGGACCCACATGTGGTATTCGTGGTGGACGAAGGGCGTCAGGGCGGGTTTTCTCCGGGTGCTCCGGTTTCCCCCGCCATCTCATTCCACCGGTGCTCCATCTTCATTCCATGTATCATCAGTGTCACCGCCTGCGGTGCCGTAGTAGTAAAAGCGGGCGTTAAACACTACAACAACATTTGTTTAATTGTGCGGAAGAACATTCCTTATATCGATATACAACACCTGATTTACCAACAATTATTTTGTAGTGCTAAAACATTGCTTAATAGTAGCAAATAATGACATTTCCTAGAACAAAACTGCTAGATAAACTATTACACAAAGAGGACCTTTCAATAAACTCCTACACTTCCTTAGCACGTGAAAATTGACTCTACGCCGTCAAAATTTGGTGCTGATAAGGTGGCTTTCTTAAGTTTTATCAGTACACGTCAGCTAAGCTAAGCTAAGCTACGGGAGAGCATGATTTGCAAGCGATCATAAAATCTGTTCCTGCAACATGAACTTCCACGAAATGACTTGAACATATGCTAATAGCAAGTAATATGTTTATATTTTAATAAATTGTTCCGAATATTTCAATTCTATAAATTTAGACTTATCAAAAAGTTACGAAAATATAATCGTCATAATATTACTGTAACAACGCCCATTATCACAGATTTTTAATTACTTTCGATATCCAATCACGCACTTCAGTAATACCGACACTAATTTCCGTAAGCGTTCCCAAAGTGGGTGTTCCCTAATTCCGGTTTTTGTTTAAGTTGAAAAAGTTCACCGCTTTGGTTTCTCTACTATTTTCTTAAAGTAGCTAAATATAGTATTGTATTTCACCGCAGAAATAAGCTTTCAGTAATGAAGGAAATTCCCATAAACGGGGTAACTTCTTCTCGCGTATCACGTCACAAGAAGTTGATCTTGACTGTCTTACGCATTGGCCACTTCAATTTTACGTATGGTTTGGAATCTGCTTCGCTTTGTACGCTGTGTAACAAACTTTTGTCGATCCGTTACGTGCTTCCCTGGCGCACCTTTGGGATTCTCTGCAACTGCCATTCAGTCTTGCAGAGATGCTGGCAGATAGTAAACAAGTGATCGAACGTGTTTTGAAGCTTGTATCAATCGATGGAAAACATCACTGCAAGAGTTTGGAATTTTAGATAATAGGATTTCATTCTTTATGAACCTTTTATACATTTGTTTTACTTCTGGTTTTTGCCTAATTAGATTGCTTTATTTATCTAAATTTGCCCTTTTACCTGTATTTCTATTTTGTATTGAAATTTACCTCTGGCTTACTGCAGCAGCATGGAATTCTCGTGCCCCGGATTGGAACATAAGCCTATCGGTGGTACAAGCCCGTTTTCCAGTCCCGCGCCTCGCTGGAAGTACCATTCCGAGGGGTGGGAGAGGAACCGGGCTAAGCCAGCCTCCGTGGCGGTCATTCTAACTGGGAAAATACAGGAACCTTGCACCTGCCTTGTTGTGGCAGTGTTTCGGCCACCCTTGGATACATTCACCTCATCCATCCTCCCAGGGGCTGTCCCGTTAGGGGGCCTAGGCGTAAAAGATTGTCTTTTGTTCGAAGTTGTGTTATATATTTCACATTTTCGTAAATATTTGTAGTTATGGAGGGAGAAGCTAGGAAGAAACGAAAAATTTGTAAATAAAGAAGTGGGAACGCTAAATAACTACGAATGTGTATTTCAAGTAAACTAAGACTATCGGGTGTTCACGAGCAGTGTAGAATTAAAAGGAACTAATGAAAGGACTTCTAAGAACGCCATCGAAAAAGAAAGCAAAAGGGGCGGAAAAATTTTAGATTAACGTAATATGATGGAATAGTGCAAAGATAGAGGCGGCGAATTGTTCATTTTTCCTGTTTGAAAATATTCCACCCACGTTGAATATAATTTTGTCACAGGGCAACGTTAATGATACCCTGCTATATTTTTCAAAGGAGTCGATTCTTCACGATTTAGGGTTTGAATATGAAAGGAGCAACAAGTTCATATTAATAGAAAGAGACAATATCATAAGATGGCGACATCGATATCTAGAAGACAAAGATATTTAGGGACCAAGGGAAATCAATTTACACAGATGAGTCATTTGTAAATTTAGGCCGACAAAAGCGCGGAGGGATACCAAGTTAAAAGTGCCCGTTAAGTAGCAATTAAAGGACTAAGTACAGGGCTCAGGCCACCTCCGGGTCGCGCGCGGAGAAAGATTCGCAACTTCAAGACATACATACATATTGCAACATTGTGACCCATTCAACGTGTGCTGTCTTCTAATGTTGGGACGCCCTTTAGCCCTGTTCCTTCTCTATACTCTCTTCACAACTGCCATCTAGCGTGTGCGTAGTACCCTAGCATTACTTCATTGTCCTACAAGAGGACATGCCTATAGATTGAGCGGTAGTTTTTAATGAACGCAATTGTAAATCATTTACAAAAGCCCCTCGTATATAAGGTTGTGTATGGAATACATGCAAAAAAACACAGAAATGACAATGTGCTGCATTCACATCCCCTTCTTACTTTTAATAACAGCACACCACATTTTGGTGTTTCTGATTGTACTTAAAGTACTGTAACTATTCAATAAGTTGGCAAAGGCCATGGTAAAAGTAGTTTAGGGCCGTGCCTTGTGACAATAGCTGTTTTCCAAAGTAAAGTCTTAAGTTAATTATTCAATACACTAATAAAATGGTGGTTAAGAAATAATTTCAATACATATATGTAGGAAAGTGACATTTCGGGCCCGCCTCTGTAGCGTGATGGTTAGCGTGTCTGCCTCACGTTCAAGAGGTCGCGAGTTCGAATCTCGCTTAGGGTAAGTTATCCGGGTAAGGTCTTTTTCCGAGGCTTTCCCTACTCTGAGAAGACGAATGTCGGGTAACTTAAAGCTCCATGGACCTCGAGCTCATTTGAGCATCATTTCAGCCATTTCGTTTCATTAATTCGTCCAGGATGATACAATGTTAGAGGACGTTAATTAAAAAAAAAAAAAAAAAAAAAAAAAAAGTAAAATTTTGGAAAATCCCACTTCTGACACCACTGTAACAAAAACATCAAAATCCCATACAGTTGCTTTTTTATCACTTTATTCTTCTTTTAAACTTTTGCAAAAATACACAGTTCTCTTCTACTGACGTTAACGCAGTCTTTAGTCGTTCGTGATATTACAACTCACAAATGTTTTCTTCTCGTAACCTTGACTCAGCTCTTTCACTGTCTTTCTTCAGTTTCTCTGTCTCTCCGAGACAAAATCACTCGAGGGTCGTTAAATCTTCACTTCGACGTGACGTATCTATCACGACAGTACCACACATACTGACCGACTGATCTCTGCAACCATCTCCTCTAATTCGTTGCCTCGTATCCTTATATAGCGGGAATGACATCACATCCTCCGTTTTGGGACCTCTGCAAACGCGCTGACCACCGAATGCCTCTCGAAGGTTCCAGTAATGCTTTGTTAGGCGCCACGCTTTTTTGTTAGTCACAGTCGCGCGAGGCATCTAGTACGGTCTAGTACGTGGTGTGAAGTAGCTTAGCCCCGACCGGTCTTGTTACGCGCCGCGCCTGCGTCACAATACGTCTACAGCTGGCAGGGATAGGACTCGGTACCTTTCAATTGAAGGGGTGAGAATGATATAGCCCAAAGTGGCACTTTGATCAGAACATACTTTTTTGTTATAGTTCAACTTCTATTCAACAAGGAAGCTACTGCAAAACTATTTGAATGTTCATCACTAGATGGCAGAGCAATTTACAATTGTTCTCATACATCGAGGAAATAATCTTTTCTGTGTGTGAAGTAGCCCAAAGCTATAGTAGAATGGCATTGGCAAAGAAGAGGTAATTTTCATGCGTAATCAGAAAAAGAAGATTCTATGAAAGAAATTATGAGCTCTGATGAACATTATTCATCAAGCGGAAGCAGTTATTGTCCCTTGAATATTAATGTGAAAATAAAATGGTAAGTCGAAAATACCTAATTTTTTACAGAATGAAGAGACGGAAGCTTAGATTTGTATCATAACTACAATGTTATTGCACAATTTTAACTATTATATAGACGGTAGTTAAAATACGCACGTAAGAATCATAAACAAAAGATGCTTCTATTAATTACTGCATTATTGGTAATAATTTTAGTATTATAAGGCTTTTTGTATTACATGTTAGTGTATATATATTATTCTGAATATTTGGTTTAACTTAAAATGCTGACGAATGTAAAATGTTTCCAAAGGTGTCACTTACTAAAGCACCTAAAGGCAGGAAAAAAGTAACAAATCCCACAGTGTACACCCTGATGACCGGGTTACAGTCATTAAAGATTCCTGCAGGCATTTTCAGTTGCTAAAATGAAGCAAGCGGACTTTATAGATCTGACACATTTGCAGATAAATATTGCAAAGGAAAAACATGATGATGGATCTCGGTTCCGTTTTTCAGAAGCGACAGCTTTTCGCTTTGATGAAGGAATGAATTCGGAAAGAAAAGGACGAGCATATAAAACTTAAAGCTCATTTCAATTTGCAATAGAAAACTGCCATTAATGCTATATACACCAGGTGGAAGGGATGTGATTACATTAATTTAAACCAGTGGTAGAACTCGGTATTTGGAACATATTTTGTGTGTCACGTTTTGGTTTCTGGCCATTTCCTACGGAGATATCTTAGTTTTGTCGAAAACAAGCTCGCTACACTGCTCATTGTGTGGGTGTCATTTTCCCTAGCTTGGTACATAAACTTCCTAATGATGCGTTTTGAGAACATAAACGGATATTCTGTCTTGTCCCTCCATGTTTACTGTGCGAATGTACGCCAATCACAAGCGTTATCTCCCAAAACATAGAACAAAAGCGAAAGCGCCCGGCCTGTTTACATCAATAAACCAGATCAATCCCCTCACCAACCTCAACGCAACGTTGTCGACTTAACTTAGTCTGAAAAAGCTGCTCTGAGTATTCCTGTAATTCCCTTAAGTGATTAATTATTTCGGAATCCTGTGTAATCTTCTATAAATACTACCGTAGCTATGTCAGAAATAAGTTACTCTACGCATCTTACAAGTAACAAACTGTTATCTTCGTACATTCTTGTGGAATTACCATACAGTTTGGAACAAAAACCATTTGTTTCTTCAAAATCGGCTGATTAAAGAACAAAATGCCATTAAACTTTTTGGTTTTAATGCTTCTATGAAGCACATATTAGAAGGAATGTAATGACTTCCCTTCCAGGAGGTATATATTAAATGTTGATCATAATTTGTAAATCTTCTCTTCTTTTACTATGAGACAGACCAAAGCCTAATGTTGTCACTCAGCAATAAAATATTTCTTATTAATCATGTATAATGTTTTTCACAAATTACCTATGCACACATGTATATTAATATATTGGAGAAATAAACTATCTACTTATGTTGGATACCCCAAGAATTGATATGCGATTTAGGGATTTATTCAAACTTTTACAACACTCTCCTGGCAAATTTCCATTCTGTGGCTTTGAATTATGTCGTTCTCACCTCTTCAATTATAAATGCGTGCAATATTTAACTTCTTGTTAGAAAGTTCACTGTTTTTGTCCACCTTTTATGGTTTGCTCCCAAGAAATTTCAACGAAATTTCATTCTAATGACGAATGCCTACTTTACAGGCTATTCCCAGAATACTCGAAGATATCTTACTTTTCTTGTACAAATTTTAGGCAAAATAAAATTCTCGAACATATTTATATGTAAATGGTAGTTAGGGAAGTAGTTGTTTTAGAATCTCTCTGTCACATCTTTTTCAAATCTGAACATACAAACTAAGTTTGGGCTTTTCGTTTTTGAGTCATGCTGTTCACAGACAGACACACACACACACACACATATACCTTGTTCTGAACATGCCTTTTTTGGTTTCTGGGAGCCGCAAGACATAAAGGGCGGAAGGGAAGTCATTACATTCCTTCTAATGGTGCTTCATAGAAGCATTACCACAAGAATGTCTACTGGCATTTTCTTCTTTTATCAGCCGATTTCGAAAAAGAAGTTTTTTTTTTTTTTTTTTTTTTTTTTTTTTTTTTTTTTTTAATCCTAATTGGATACGTAATTTCACAAGAATGTATAAAGATATCAGTTTGTTACTTCAAAGATGCGTAGAGTAATTTATTTCTGACATAGCTTTGGTAGTAATTATGGGACTTCACACAGGGTTTCGAAATACTTAATCACTTAAAAGACGTGAAGGAGTACTCCAAGCTGCTCTCTCAGAGGTGAAGTAAGATGACAACGTTGCGTTGAGGTTGGTCAGGGAATTTACCTAGTTTGTGGATATTTATACAAGTCGGGCGCTTTCGGCTTCGAGTAATGTTCTGGGAGCTTATGCTTGTGATTGGCCAACACTAGCACAATAAACACGGAAGGACAATGGAGGGTCTGTGTTTATGTTCTCAAGACTCACCGTTACGTGGTCTGTTTATGTACTGAGCTAGGGAAAGTGACACCCACACAATCCGCAGTGTTGCCAGCTTGTTTTCGAGACAACTAAAATGTCTCCGTAGGAAATGGCCAGAGACAAAAACGTAACATACAAAATGTGCTCCAAATACCGAGATCTATCACTGGTTTAAATTCATGTCATGACTTTCCTTCGATCCTGTATATCCAGAAAATGTTAAAACTTTAAACTACTAACGATGAATAATTCCGAAATTGTTACCGCCACAAAAAGTTGTATTTTACATTATGCAATATCTACATATTGTTTACACTATGATTTTGTCCATATTGCACCTTTTACCATTCAGAACAAGCATTTGTCATTTATACTTCTGTTCACCAGCTCATGGCTTTAGGGGTATGAAGGGAAGAGGAGAGAGTAGTTGTGTAAACATTCTTTCAAACGTTGCTGCTGGTTAGGTTACAAACTTACCTCAAATGTTATTCGTGGTATATTTACTCGATGCTATTTTCTCTTAATTTTAATAGTAAAATCGAACGAGTTGCGAGTTATATGTCTGAAATAAAGAAAATAGGAGTGTAGAAGTCGAGGAAACCCCGACTAGGAGTGCCGTAAATCTACCATGATATTGTGGTTACAGAAAAAGGGGATTCTGAGTGACAGTTCTGTGCATAAAACAGATCTTTATAGGTTGATTCAAGTAAATCAACCTCAAGAGATTTTTAAAGCCGGACACATTTTTTGTTTCTTTGGACCACACTGTCATTTGCTTGCCTATACCTTGACATGAGCGACCTCTTTACCGTAAAAGTAGCTTGGACTCGAATAAAATGAATAGTTTATGAAATGTAGCAGATGATTTAGTCTTACAGGAAGTGCATGGTATTACACTCGACATATCTCACTTGTGACCGAAAAAGATTGCCAAGGTTTTTGGAAAGTGTAGAAAAGGTAAAAATGGTCAATGGGAGAAAGATGGAGTAGTTGAAAACATTATTTACTTTTAATAACCTAAAGGTCCTGCATGAACTTAAAATAAGAGCTAAGTTCTGCTATATTTAGTGACTTCTTTCTTTTAATCTAGTGTGAATTCATATTCGAAAGTTTGCAGTATCATCGTATGCGCCACCAGAAGCACGATATTGCTGTCTACCTGGAATTCTTTACTAGCGTTTCTGTCAAGGACAATGAGGTGGTGGGCAAACGTGTCTCTTAATTACATGGTGTTTTAATTAAAATCGCTAATAAACTTTTTGGCAAATGAACGATAATATTGGAGTGGAAGGGTAGTCTTGAAAGTCTTGGCATTCCATCCTTAGAAGACACTGAACTTGGTTGTGAACTTTTGTTTCTAATCTATTTTCGTATGACAGACAGGCAACTAAAAGAAAGATAGGTAAGCCCAAGTGCACAGATTCACACTCACACTCACTCTCACTCTCACACTCACTCTCACTCTCACTCCCACACTCACTCACACCCACTCACTCTCACTCACACTCACTCTCACACTCACTGTCATACTCACACTCACTCTCACACTCACTCACTCTCACTCAAACTCCTTCACTCCCACTCACTCTCACTCAAACTCCTTCACTCCCACTTACTCTCACACTCACTCTCATACTCACTCTCACACTCACTCTCACACTCATTCACTCTCACACTCATTCACTCTCACACTCATTCACTCTCACACTCACTCACTCACTCTCACACTCACTTACTCACACACTTACTCACTCTCACACTCACTCAATCTCACTCACGCTCTCTCACTCTCACTCTCTCTCAGTCTCTCTCTCAATCTCACTCTCTCTCAATCTCACTCTCACTCACTCTCTCACTCTCACTCACTCAATCTCACTCACTCAATCTCACTCATTGACCCTCATTCACTCTCACACTCAAACGTACGCACGCACGCACTCACACTCACTCGCAGACTAATGCTCTCTCACTCACTCTTACACTCACTCTCACTCACTCTTACTCTCTCTCACTCACTCTTACTCACTCTCACCTACTCTCACACTCGCTCTCACACCCACTCGCTCTCACACCCACTCACTCACACACCCACTCACTCACACACCCACTCACTCTCACACCCACTCACTCTCACACCCACTCACTCTCACACCCACTCACTCTCACACCCACTCACTCTCACACCCACTCACTCTCACGCCCACTCACTCTCACACCCACTCACTCTCACACCCACTCACTCTCAGATCTACTCACTCTCACACCCACTCACTCTCACACCCACTCACTCTCACACCCACTCACTCTCACACCCACTCACTCTCACACCCACTCACTCTCACACCCACTCACTCTCACACCCACTCACTCTCACACCCACTCACTCTCACACCCACTCACTCTCACATCCACTCACTCTCACACCCACTCACTCTCACATCCACTCACTCTCACATCCACTCACTCTCACATCCACTCACTCTCACATCCACTCACTCTCATACCCACTCACTCTCACATCCACTCACTCTCACACCCACACAAACTCACAACCACTCACTCTCTCAATCACACTCACTTTCTCTCACTCACTTTCACACTCGCTCTCACTTCCACTCACACTCGCTCACTTTCACTCACACTCGCTTACCTTCACTTACTCTCACTGTCACGCTCACTCTCATACCCTCACACTCACTCGCACACACAAATTGAGGAGAGAGCATACTGCTTGTAAACGTTTCTTTTTTGTTGAAAGAGCTTCAAAACGTCTATTTCGGACAAAATTACGAAAGAGAAAGTTTACGCGGAATTCGATATTCCCCTTGCACTACGCAGGTATTACTTACTTCAAACAAGAAGTGAAGGTAGCACCATTTTGATATTAACGCAATAAGAAGATCTTATACCAGTTTTGTTCGAGACCACTCATTTATAATTGGATTTTGACTAGACTTAGTTGGATCTGATTGGTGTTCCTAAAATGTTGACGATTGTTGCAATAAAACTTTAAACACAATTGTGGATACAGGAATTAACACACTCGAGCACAAATCATTAATCTGCAGGTAATTGCCATTTTACAGGATATTATCATTTTAGTTCTTTTTTATTTCACAGCGGCAATGTTTCTAAAGGTGAAACAAACGTTTATAGCTGCAGGGATTTTGAGTTCAATTACAACGCGAAAAAAATGTCTCGCTCGCCTGTATTCAAAGCGTCCGTTCTCTTTGTTAAAAATGTTTCCGAGCCGACAGTTGAAAGTAGTGGGGCATAGCTCGGGGCAGCATTCCACCCTGTGGACAGGGAAAGGGTTGGCTGGAGCCGTTGGGGGTAGAGGGAGGAGAAAACAAGCGCATTGCACCATGTATAGCCTGCCCGCCCGCCTGCCTGCCCCCTGCCCTGGTCTCAACCATACGACCAGGAATATTTTATATACATAATATATGAAGTTTGTCATGTATAGCTTATTGATGGAGGTAGGGAGGGGGTTGGTTAGGTACACACCTCACTTCTGGCCAGAAGTGTGTCAGCATATGTGTGACACAATGTTGGCACTACACTACACTACCAACCCCAAATATTGACTCACTTATCATGGACGTGCTTCTTTCTGCAATAGTAAGCAAGCGATAACGTATTCGATTCTCGCTGATCACCCCATCTTTTCGCAATTTTTCCAGGTTTTTCGGTAACTGCTGGAGTGATGTCTAATCCACAGCGATTTCCTATCCATGATTTTCCTTTTATTGTGTTTTTCTACTCATCTTTCAGTTTTCCTAGGTTTTATGGTGTCTGTCAGTGCCTGACAGATAGCGTGGATGATTGCTCCAAGGACAGAGCACTATCTTACTACTAGAAGAAGGCAGGCTGGAGGAGTTTTCTTCTGTCCCCATTAAAGGCCGGAGGATGTGCGTTTTTCCATAGGTACACTGCACAGCACTGTTATCGCTCGCGCATGTAAACAGTACATATATAAGCATAAATTTATTGCAGGAGTCTACTGGGCCCCACGCGACTAACAGAGGGTTAAAACATCTGCTCTTCCACTCCTAGGGACCACGCTTTTGGGTTCTATTAACATTGCCGATTTGCATATTTACATCACCTATAGTGTCATTAAATTGCCATGCATTTTATTTGGAGAGGGTTTTAATGATGTTTGAACATACTTTAAAGTGAATATAGAATGTCGTTTATTTAACAAGATAATTGTATTACAAAGGGCACACGTCATCATGTTTTAATTCCCATCAGTCAACTTGAAAACCTTCAGCTAATGCATTTACGTGCATTTCATTCATATTTTCTTGAATACCAAACGCCAAGTTACGTTTCGTGTTATTGAAAAGAGGTAACCACAAACATAAAGAATAAAGCTGAATAAAGAAAGAATAATGTTACCTCCTCAGCGTATTTACAGAGCACAACTCTGCGTATCCTGATTTATTTTTGTTGTGTAAGTAATATTCTTTTATTTCAGTTCGATGCAAGGTTTCGACAGATGATTGTATTTCCTTCAGCTCTTCCTGTGTTTGTTTCCTCTCGTTTTCCGCATTGATCCTGGAAATTCCAATTTAGACCTCGTCTTTCCACCTCTGGAGTGTGTCGCACCTTCTTCTATTTTCACTTTTTGACAAGCGACGAACGGGATGTCCTTTTTTATTGGAAGATGAAGCTCCAGATAAGGACGTGTTTTTTGTTGCTTGCCGATGGCAATGAACCAAGTAGAGGCACTCTACACCAAGCTTAAAGTGGAACAAATGACGTAATTATTATTAGAGAGGGAAAATTATATTTGTAATTATATACCTTTTGTTTACTTTCTATATCGTGTAGCATTTGTACCTCAATTAGACGTTGTAAGTCTTCCACAGTGCGAAAATTATAATAGTGCTGCATATTTAACTAGGAAACGTCGGTTTTGACAGGGTAAAAAGATTTACTTTATTAGCTTTTTTACTTTCTCTACTGGCAGGTAGAGGAAGTATTGTATTCCACCCAAAAATTAGGTGTCGCGATTTCTCCGGAAATATGTTTTGAGACCCCCTGAATCCAAAAAAAGCATTTTTAGAAAAAGGTCAAGGTGTGTCTGTGTCAGTCTGTGGACAGCATAACTCAAAAACGAAAAGTCGGTTAAAAACCAAAGTTGGTATTTAAGTTTAATGTATTTGAAGAATGCGACACGAAGTTTTTGAAGAAAATAACCCCACCCTAAACTTCCCTTTACATGGAAAATTTTTCAAATTTTTTGATTTTCTTGAAAACGGCTGTAACGATTTTGATTAAAATGTCATATGTTTGAGATATTTTTATGACAAATGAAATGTGTATCTTGAATTTTCTGGCTATAGCCCCTGTAGTCGTATTTACTCTGGACGACTTTTTCATAACTCGTAAACCGTTAGAGGTAGACCAAATCATACAATACAAAAAATGCAGATCTTGCTAAAATACACAATTTATATCTGAATAAATTTTCTTATAAGGTGAACCATTTTGGAGATATTGCTTGTTATGTGTGTGAGTTTCGGGATACTTAAAACTTTCGTGAAATGGATCATCGTTCATTTTTGTATATGTTAAGTGTGCAGAGGGAACAGAAGCTCAAAGCTTTAAAAGATTTGACAATGGCACAGAGTCTACTGTATTCTAATATTCCCCTTCCACCTACAAGGAAATAAGCAATAAGATAATTTGTACAAATGTTTATCTTAACTAAGACGAAGAAGATATAGGAATAATAATTTGTAAAAATAGTTTGTACAAGAGTAGAGAAAGTCATGTGAGTGCAACACATAAGATTTTTCTATAAATTATTTTCTGTAATGTCGATTATTTCTCTAAAATTGTTCCCTAGATCGATTTTATAATGCATGTTTCTATTATTTATATTAATAACCTAATAACCTAGCCTCATTGACGGTGAATTCATTCCTACCTATTACCGAAGATGTATTGCCTCTTCGTATACAAATGTTCATTAAAACTAAATCAGAAGAAAGTACTTCCATAATAAACGCCTTGTTTTATACCATTTAACTTAAGTAAAACAGCTGACATGTAATCAACATAACTGATGCTTTATTCGGTAATGTGTCTCTGTATTTACCCTGAAGCAAATGTGGAATAGAGTGTTCATTTTAACTTTCTAGCGCATAAAATAAGTGAAAGGACATGCATTCTTAAAGAAACGCTACTGACTTAACGCTTAAATGCATTATATTATACGGTCACTTTAGCTATGAAATTCATTTTGTAGGGAAAATAACACTTCTGTTTCCTTACTGCTAATTGCTTACAATAAATAGCCTTAGGAATAATAAATTAAACCCGTTACAGGGAAGGTGCCTATCGCCATACACACCCTAATTCTCATGAACCTACAATAGTTTTATTGGAACAAGAAAGCTTATTTCTCTGGCACTAATTTTATTATGGTACTCATTTATAGCTTCAGTTCCACTTGCATTATTCGTAAACAGCACACTAAGTTATCTATAGATTGCTTCCTTTCCCACTGTGGTGCACAGTCGAGTTCATGGTATGCTGCTCAGTGATTTATGCTATCAAGAAAACACTAAACTCCCTCTTCTACCTCATTTGCACTGGTTCTTTTACTCCAAGTAATGTTTGCATTACCTCTTTGGTTCTTGCCCCTGACCCTAAAATCCTCGTGTGTTCATAGGTTATTATTTTACTACCGTAGTACGATACCAAACCAGTATGATATGGACTCATCCACATGCTCATGTGGACAATAATGGTAAACAATGCCTTCCAGCCACTTTGGTATAATGTTTCAGTACTTCTCCACTTTTGCCGCTCGCCTTAGCTTGACCTTTGACCGGTGTCAATAGTGTGGCGGTCTTCAATTCAACGAATAGAGATTGTTTGATAAAAGCTCATAGTAAAAGGTTCTGCTGACGCTAAATAAAGAAAAATCTCATTGGAAACCAAGTGATGCTGGTCATGGTAACAATTAAACCATGCGAAATACTGTGACGTGTCGGGCCACGACAACATAACAAAGGACAGTCGAAGCCCTGCCGCCCCACCCCATGTTGTGCATGTAACAAAGGCGCTCAAGGTCAAGCTTCCCCACACCAATCACCTGAGTGAATAACAATCGAACGGCAACACAAGGGGTTTTCTAGAGATTTGAGAAGCGTCCGGCAGCCGGTATATCTGTAGAAGTTCGAGAAAGGACCACGGTGCGTCATTTTCGCTATATAAGGAGGCGAAGCAACGAACAGAGCGAGATATAGATAAGAATTCTTAGTCTGAGTGTGTGTATGTGTGTCAGTTGTCTGTGTCGTCACGTCGTGAACGAAAACAGCGAAGCAGCTTTGACCATTGAGTGACCGTAACGCCAAAGTGATTGTATGAGAGACAGGGAAAGTGTAGAAAGACACTGAAAGAAGTAAGTCAAGGTTACAAAAAACGCTTGTGAGTTTAATATCAATAACTTGTTTGTTTTTACGAGATCTACTTTTTTTTTTTTTTTTTTTTTTTTTTTTTTTTTTTTTTTTTTTAGATTTGGTCTATCTCTTACGGTTTACCAATGAATCAAATGTCATCAAAAGTAAACAGGACTACGTTTGCTATAGCTAGAAAATTTGAAATATAAACTTCTTTGCCCTTACGGTGTGCTACAGCTGCGCAGTAATACCCACTCCCGAGTACAGGCCACCCAAACTACTGCTAAATACCTATTCCAGTATTAGAGTCAATGTATACATTGTTTATATATAGTTACTATGTCTAATATTTTTCACTTACAAATCAATCGTTTTTCTGTTTTAATTTCAGGTAATTTCACACTTCTCGTCTGTGGTCCACTATTGCATCTTCAGCGCAGAGTAAGTTAAGCAGTTCCTCTATATAAATATTTTTCTCTAATATGTTTGTGTCAAAACGTCATCTTCTGTTTTGTATATGTATAAATGGATGTGTATATGTGTATTTACGGACTAACTCCCGCCATCCCTTGACTGATCAGTTCGAAACTTGGCACATAGGTTTATTTTTTCATGGGGAAGATTTACATTTAACTGTGCAGCATATTGCGTTCACATGGTTTTCTCTACCCGCTCTTCTTTAACATAACACGTTTACATGTCTTTCTATACTACCTCTTCTACAAACAATTCATGCAATTTTCTGTTTGAAATAGCAATGCAACGTATAACACTGTTTTTTGTAGTGTGAGTGTGTTTTTAACCTTTGAGCAGCATAATTAAAAAAGCTGGTTGAATATCAAACTTGGCACTTTAATGCATATTCCAAAAACGTAATATTTTCTAAATAATTCTCACAGCCCAAAATTCCCTTAACACGGAAAAAGTTATTCGTTTTATTAAAGTCACTATTGGTATTTTGATTAAAATAAGATGTGCATAAGGTATTTGAGTGTCAAATGAAATGTAACTTTTAAATTTTCTGCGAATAGTCTCTAAAAACTCTTTATGAAATCCCGTTATTCTGAATGACTTCGTATTTCTGATAAACCGTAAATGACAGAAGTATTACTTCAGAAACCTTGTTAAAGTGCACATTTTCTGTCAAAAATGTCATCCTTTTGGAGCTTAGCATTTCTGAGATATTCTTTCTTGTGAGTTATATCTATACATTTTCCAACTGGTAGGAAGCTAATAGTGTCTTTTTTTCTGATGGTCATGCAAATATTGTGGAATTTCTTAGCCGTCATATAACACCAGGCACTTTAGCTATATGACTATTGTGGCCTTCTTCCACATACACCGAAATGTGTAATTATATAATGAAACTTGAGTAAAAAGTATTTAGTGCAAAACTAGTTTATAGAAGAGCCAGTAAAAACGACATATGAAGGCAACAAATCACATATTTTACTTTTCGTCCCTGATAAAACATATCACTGTAAAGTTAAGCTCTTTATCTCAAATACATTTATGTATGAAGCTTGTTACAAGCTTTTTGCTCGACCATGCCACAATGTAGTGTGTATAGGCTACTGCAGTTGACCTGCTTATACCCACCTATTCATAGCGATACTGCTATCCACCAATCAAAGGCGCTAAGGCTCATGCCGATACTACTGTTTAACAATCAAAGGTGCACGTTCATTCCGACAGCGCTATCCACTAATCAAAGATACTCGTTTACAACCCTACGCAACTGAAAGCGAAACTATCGATTCTAGTATGTTCAATACAAAAAAAAAAACTTCTATATAAAAGAAAGCTACTCTGTTTATGTAATAATTAGTGTTAATTGTTGTAAATAACACTCTAAAAGGTTCCATTTGTCTTCTGGTTTTTAACTTACTTTTTTACTTTCTCTACTGGTAAATAGGGGAAGTATCGTATTCCACCAAAAAATTCGATGTGGAGATTTTACCGGAACTATATGTTTTGAGACCCCCTGAATCTAAAAAAAAAGCAGTGTGTGTGTGTGTGTGTGTGTGTGTGTGTGTGTGTGTGTGTGTGTGTGTGTGTGTGTGTGTGTGTGTGTCTGTGTCTTGTGTACAGCATAACTCAAAAACGAAAAGTAGTTTAAAAGCCAAAGTTGGTATTTAAGTTTAATGTCTTTCAAGGATGCGACACGAAGATTTTGAAGAAAATAGCCCCACCCTAAACTACCCTTTACATGGAACATTTTTCGAAAACTTTGATTTTCTTGAAAATGGCTCTAACGATTTTGATTAAAATGTCATATGTTTGAGATATTTTTATGCCAAATGAAATGTATATCTTGAATTTTCTGGCTATAGCCCCTGTAGTCATATTTACTCTGGACGACTTTTGCATAACTGGTAAACCGTTAGAGATAGAACAAATCATACCGTACGAAAAATGTAGATCTTGCTAAAATACACAATTTATATCCAAATAAATTTTCTTGTATGGTGAACCATTTCGGAGATATTCCTAATTATGTGTGTGAGTTTCGGAAAACTTGGAACTTTCGTGAAATGGATCATCTTTGTTCATTTTTTTATATGTTTAAGAGAACAGAATCTCAAAGCTTTAAAAGATTTGACTATCGCACAAAGCCTACTGTATTCTAACATTCCCCTTGCACCTACAAGGAAATAAGCAATAACATAATTTGTACAAATGTTTATCTTAACTAACGCGAAGAAGATACTGGAATAAGAGTTCGTAAGAATGGTTAGTACAAGAGTAGAGAAAGTCATGTGAGTGTAACACATTAGGTTTGTAAAGATTATAGCATATTGTGCATCATTGTGCCAAAGCCAACATAACAATACAATTAATAATTTTGGGCTGAAGGTGCAACTATCGATTCTGCTACAATCGAATAACGAGTTCATAATTAAAATTTTAGAAACAAGTGAAAATATGTAGCGTACAATGTTAAAAACATGTTATAATGATTTAAACTTAGACATGCTTGAGCGTAGTAATATGAAACTTGAAATAATGGCAATTATGCTCTCGTTGAATAATATACTATGAAATAAAAGGTAAACCTAAATTACAAAGTAATATTTTGACGTCCAAGTTGTAAAAAGAGTTATAGCCTAGATATCCCACACGCCGAAAGGAATGTAAGGGAACTGTGTATTTTTAAATACGCATTTTTATGTCTTAAAATTTTAATATCTTAAGGAGCAACCAAGGTTAAAAGAAACAAGAAATGCATTTTGATTAACTGAATACCCAATTAGCTTTGTCTAACGACGTGCTCAGCCTTTTCCTTATGAAATGAAAATGAACTGCCGAATAAAACTGAAGGAAAACAACACAAAAGAAAAGGGAAGCCAAAGTGGCGGAAATTAGGAATGAGTGTCAAAGGGAGCTAATTAAAGTTTTCAGATGAATTTCGCACAGGTGGTTGCATTTTCTCGTTTTTCCTCCTTTTATTTTGAATTTACGCTAGACAATCTTACCATATATTTCAGAGAAAACAAACACAAAGAAAAGAAATAATGCGATTCGTTACTCCTATAGGACTTCAATTGTTGCTGTAGTAACTAATAACAGCATTTCTCTTGAGGGAAGAACTGCGTTTTCTTGATTTTAATTAAGGGCATTCCTAGTACAAGAGGTATGGATTTTGTTTCAGTACTTCACAATCTGTATTCCGTAATGCTAGACAATAGCAACATCTACAGGAGTTAGTTTTTTCCCTTGACAATAAAGTAAGTAAAGTGCAAAACATTCTATGACCTTTTCAGATGTTTATACTCTTATTGTTTATTCTCACGGACTACCCACGCTAGTTGAAGCCCCTCATCTCTCGTCCTCGCCGATAAGCAGAACGAAGTTCACAAGCGCACTGCCGTCCCTGTGACTGGAATTGCGTCGTTGCGTTCTGTAACTATTTTAACGTACGAAAGGATATCTACATACCTCAAAGCCGGATGAGCTAGGCCACCTGGTATAAGGAGATATAGCAAACCATTCCTTCAAATGTCTGCCTCAGTTTTTATGAATTACATGGAAGATTAAACTCTTGTACGAATGGTTTAACCAAGAAGGGTAGAGAAGCATACGTGAATGTAACGCCAGAATGGTTTACATAGTTACAACGGAACCCAAACGGATAGTTTGGTGACCTATATATTCCTTTCAGAACTTTAAAAAATGACACGTTTATCTTCTTCGGTTATATAAAATACTTTAGAATTCGTTGTTAACGACTTTACATGTTATTTCCAGAAAATTCAACTATATACATCGTTCAGGCATTTTTCAGACACTCAAAAACGTTTATATGTTTTTTTGTATAAAGAGTAGCTTGGGTTGTAGGGGGGGGGGAGATATTCTTTAAAATGATTGTGCTGCACCTTTGGAAGACGCCGAACATAAATACTAAGTTCTGCGAGGTTTCGTTTTTCATTTACGCTGTTCACAATCACACACAGGCACAGGCTTTTTCTCAAAATGCGTTATTTATTCAGTGACCTCAAGTGTGTTTTCATTGAAAGCTCTAGGTCCTATTACTTTCTCTACTGCGTATAGGAAAGTAGAGGAAGTATTGTATCCCACCCAAAAATTCGATGTCGAGATTTCACCGGAAATATGTTCTGAGGCCCCCTGAATCCCAAAAAGTATTTTTATAAAAAGGTCTGTCTGTGTGTGTGTGTGTGTGTGTGTGTGTGTGTGTGTGTGTGTCTGTGTGTGTGAGTGAGACTGTCTGTCTGTCTGTCTGTGTCTGTCTGTCTGTGAAAATATCTCAAAAGCGAAAAGTCAGAAATATTCCTCGTTATTTGTGTAAGTTTTGGAGAACCTGTACTTGTGTGAAATGGAACATCGCTATTCAGTTTGTGTTAACCATGCAAAGAGAACGGAATCTCAAAGCTTTAAAAGATTTGACTATCTCTCAAAGCCTACTGTATTCACATATTCCGTTGCATGTGTAAGAAAACGAGCAATAAGATAATTTCTGCAAGTGTTTATCTCAACTAACACGAAGAAATAGGTGAATAATCTACTATGGGTAAGAGTATAAAAAATTCACAATATTAACATTTCAGTCAGCAGATTACTGCTTATTTCATTTGAATAAAAATGCCTAAATATTTATTTATTTATCTATCTATCTATCTATCTATCTATCTATCTATCTATCTGTCTGTCTGTCTGTCTGTCTGTCTGTCTGTCTGTCTGTCTGTCTGTCTGTCTGTCTGTCTGTCTGTCTGTCTGTCTGTCTGTCTGTCTGTCTGTCTGTCTGTCTGTCTGTCTGTCTGTCTGTCTGTCTGTCTGTCTGTCTGTCTGTCTGTCTGTCTGTCTGTCTGTCTGTCTGTCTGTCTGTCTGTCTGTCTGTCTGTCTGTCTGTCTGTCTGTCTGTCTGTCTGTCTGTCTGTCTGTCTGTCTGTCTGTCTGTCTGTCTGTCTGTCTGTCTGTCTGTCTGTCCGTCTGTCTGTCTGTCTGTCCGTCTGTCCGTCTGTCTGTCTGTCTGTCCGTCTGTCCGTCTGTCCGTCTGTCCGTCTGTCCGTCTGTCCGTCTGTCCGTCTATCCGTCTATCCGTCTATCCGTCTATCTATCTATCTATCTATCTATCTATCTATCTATCTATCTATCTATCTATCTATCTATCTATCTATCTATCTATCGACCTATCTATCGAGCTATCGACCTATCTATCGAGCTATCGACCTATCGACCTATCGACCTATCGACCTATCTATCTATCTATCGACCTATCTATCGACCTATCTATCGACCTACCTATCGACCTACCGACCGACGGACCGACGGACCGACGGACCGACGGACCGACGGACCGACGGACGGACGGACGGACGGACCGACGGACGGACGGACGGACCGACGGACGGACCGACGGACCGACCGACCGACCGACCGACCTATTCGCTCACTTATTCGCTCGTTCACTTATTCGCTCGCTCGCTCACTTATTCGCTCACTCGCTCACTCACTCACTCACCTATTTATATTTATTTACTTTTACAATGTTTTTCTGAGTCAGAGCTTATACCCGGGGAACAATACAAATGAAATGGTGGTGGGTAAACTGCCCTATTTGAATGAACTACACAGTATTATAATAAGTAATAACATAAGTAATAAATTGTTTACTTCTGGAAGTTTCATTACTATTGTCATTTTCAAAACTTTGTGGACTTTTGCACAATTTTCAGTTTTCTCGAAAGTGAATTTAATTTTCTCATTTCTGTGATGTGTTTATATTTTCTAGCTTAAAATATATGACCACAGGTAGGAACGAAGCGTTGTGCAAAACTATTTCACCCTCCAGGTGACGTCAAAGCATTCTGAAAACTACATGAGATAGAGCTATGTTTGTTTCAAAGCATATTTATTATTTAACATTTTAAATTTAGAATTTATAGCCTTATTCATCAATTTCCAGCAACGGTTAACATGCATAGCCTAGAACTCTTAATAAGCATAGAAATTTGTTCAGTTTATTATTTCCAGCAGGACAATGGTGAAAAAGCGCAGCGGCAGTTTTGAACTCATTTCTAGAGGCTTTTCTCTCACAGTTTCGCACATGATCGTGCTCTGAAAGTTGGTTTATAAGGTGTCTTATGCAAATGTATGTACCAACTTTACGATAGTTGATTGTTGTATCACACGTAGGTTGAGGTTAATTGTTACAGCCGGTATTTGAACCCGGTTTCTCTTTTATCACAATTTCTCTTTTACAAGTATCACGATAATAAGTTGATCTAAGGCAACATATATGTAAAACAGACATTTGATCACATTTCCAAGGTTAAAATGATATTTGACAGGAACTTATAAATATATCAAACGTGCATTTTGCAGACATGTTCAATATTCCGTTCAATACCTGAGATATTGATTTGTTATTTTGCTTTCTAATCCTATAATGGATAATTTAATAGAATATTGCCAAAAGAGTGGGGATACTAGATGGGAAACGCAAGATTTCATATAATATGTTAGGCAGATGAAGCTGTCCTCGTATCAGAAACAGAAGATGGCTTACAAAGGTTAATTCAGCATAAAGGCAAAAAATATAATATGGAAATAAACACCCACAAAAAACTAAATACCTAACAGTGTGGAAAGAACCATTGAGATGCAAGCTGGAAGTGGAAAGAAAAATTATTGTACAGATTTCAGAATTTAATCATTTGGATATTGAAATAAATACCAAAAATTTAAATCGAGAAGTAAAAACACAGTAAAAGACATAACTTGGCAAAATAAGTGTTCGGTAGTGTAGGGTTAAGTCCGCATTTATAAAACAATAGACTAATATTAACTTATGCAGCAGAAACTAGCACAGATACAGTCAAAATAAAACAAATATTAAGTACATGCGGATTGAAAATATCAAGAACAATTGAAGAAAAAAAAAATTAGTAGATGAAACACACAACACAGAAATCAGAGAAAATTACCAAATTCTGAATATAACAAAATGTATTAATGAGTGACGGAAACACTGGAAGGAACGCATTAACAGAATGGGAACAACCGTCTATAGATTAGATTTGGTTTAAGGGCACTCAACGTATAGGTCATCAGCGCCCTTAACAGATTCATGGCAATAGCCAGATATAAAACAACCGTCTACTAAAAAGAGCCAAAGGAAGACATAGATGCGAAAAGGACAAGACGAAAACCACTAGGGTATGGATTGACAGCATTTATAACATATCCATGGAATAAGTGGGGAAATTAAAAGTATATTATTCTATACAAAAGAAGAATAAGAAGAAAAGAAGCTATGATATATTTTAGGTCCTATCAAATAATTTTGTAGTGTCTTGCACTTGACCAAGTAATGACTGCTAGCATAATTAGGTCAGTGCTTTGAGTATTTCAGTAATAAAATGTCTTCTCTGTTATTAAACCAGAAATACAAATTAAATGTCTTTATTGTTGAAATCAACAAATCTTGAACTGTTATTTCCAGGAGTAAGAACTGAATTGCGAAGGAATGTGTAAGTGCGTGAAGAAATTTATTGTTTCGAAAGAAATGCTCGATAATAAATTTGGAGAGAAAGAGCAAGTGGTTGGGAACGCTAAAACGTGAGAAAGCGCAAAGAGAGTCAAAGGGAAGAAAAATGAAAGCAAAAAAGCAGTGTTGAAAAACGAAAATGCTGCAAACAGCATTGTCGGCGTGTGTCGTACGTGTTGTGATTTTAATAGATTGTGTGTGTGCTACAAACCCTAAATCATGACCACAATAGCCCTAGGGCAGCTCAGAGGGGAGGACATGTGAACATGTGCCTAGAATATTCAAACCTTGCGGACGATCTTGGAATTACGTGCAGCCACCAAGAAACAAAGAAATGTAGTAGCAGCTTAATATGTTCTACATTTCGGTCCCATACAAACAATACAGGTATAGTATTAATCATTTTAAATGATTGCGATGGTGTGTGACGTTATGTCTGATAATATCTACCAAAATATTGTCCAGTTTTATAATTTTCCTCCCAAATTGCAAAATATATAGCTGCTTTCAAGCGTTCTAATATTACTTTTTAAATATTGCAACAAAATGTCCTCTGTTTACTTTCCAATCAGTTTATTGTCCTTTAAAATTTTATCATAAATACACAGTATTTTCTCGTCATTTACACAATCTACAGTCTTTCGTACTATAACTCACAACTTCTGCTTCCGTAACCCTGCTCAGTCCTTTCAATGTCTTTGTTCTCTCTGACTGTCCCTTACACACACACTACGATGATGCAATCACTCGACGCCCGTTAGAATCTTTTTCACCGACATATCCTTCGCGACGACACACACCCACAGCTGTGTCGCACTCAATGAAGTTTTGAAGTTAGTTTCTAAAGCCACTAGGAATTCACAATTGTTTTAACTGTTCTGTGTCCATGTCTTCTTCCTTAGAGCACAATAAACAATTTGGAGATGCAACTATTCCAATTCTGATAATATATTTATTCAAACAGTTATTTCCTGCGATCAGTCGAAATGCAGCAGCACAGGATTTTCTTTCTAAATATGGAACTATTGATAGATCATCCTAAATTTTCTTCCGTTTAAAATATTATCTCTAGATTATAATTTGAAGTTATTTGTCTTTTAACAATTCATTTAATTAATTCATAGGAGAAATTTTGTTTTACAGCTAAGTTTATTTTCTTGGTTCGTTAACATGTATTTATGGAATCAACTTGGCCATCCTTTATTATAACAGTCATGGTAGAAATATTTGTCCTGTAGGAAAACGGAACTGCTTTTAAAATTAAACATTAGAAGAGAGAAACAAAAAGTGAATGAATACTTGTAAGTATAAAGAAAACAAGGAACCACGTAATTAATTTTAAGTAATAAAGGGGGAAAAATATGGACTTTCTCTACTATTGTACTGACCATTCTTACAAATTCCTATTACTATATCTTCTTTGTGTTAGTTCAGATAAACATTTGTACAAATTATCTTATCTTCTTGTAAGCACAAGGGGAATATGGAAATACAGTAGGCTTTGAGTAATAGTCAAATGTTTTAAAACTTTCAAATTCCGTTCTCTTTGCACGGCTAAGATACAAAAAAGTGAATCTTGCATATGACGAAGGTTTAAGTATTCCAAAACTCGCACAAATAACAAGGAATATCTCCGAAATGGTTCACTCTATCAAAAATGCATTTGGACATAGATGGTATGTTTTAACAAGATCTACATTTTTGTACAGTATGATTGGTCTATCTCTTACGGTTTACCAGCTATGCGAAAGTCGTCAAGAGCAAGCAGAACTACATAGGATATAGTCTGAAAATTGAAAAAATACACTTCATTTGCCATAAAAATATCTTATGTGGCACTTTAATCAAAATCGTTAGAACCATTTTCGAGAAAATCAAAATTTTCTAAAAAAAGTTCTACGCAAAGGTTAGTTTAGGGCGGAGGAATTTTCTTAAAAATCTTCATTTCACATCCCTGAAATTAAACTTAAATACCAAATTTGCTTTGTAACCGACATTTCATTCTTGAATACCTCACAGCCACACATACACATACCTTTTTATAAAAATGCATTTTTTGGATTCAGGTACTCTCAAAACATATGTCCGGTGAAATATCGACATGCGATTTTTAGGTGAAATACAATACTCCTCTACTTCTTATAAGTAGTAGAGGAACTAAAAATAAAATACAATAAAATTTAAGAACGCGGAAGGAATGATAATATTAAAGGGAAATTATAAAACATGAATGTCTTAAATGTTACACGTATGAACTGAGGAGAGAAATTGTATTTAGTGGAAACACATTTGGCCAAGAGTGGAAGGTTTCGCCAACTGCAGCAACTTCAGGCGATGCTATAACATAATAAATTACTATGACATTAAGGGAAGGACTTCAACATGTGAAAATCCTATCATCCAAATCAGTTAAGTGAAATCAAAATGAAACCGAGCTAAATGTTAGTTGCATATGCTATATTATGCATGAACATCCTAAAGTACAGAAACATGAATAATAAGTTAATCTGTTACGTGAACCAGCAGAAGTAAGTCAGACTGGATGACTCAGTTGCTTAGGCGTTGAAGTACTGACCCCAAGGTCTCACGTTCAAATCCAGACTAGGTCTATAGTTTCTAAGTGTGCTTAAAAGCGATAGCCTTATGTCTGTAGATTTAGTGGCATGTAAAAAATCTCCTACGAGATGAAATTCCGGTTCACCGGCAACAACGATATGATCCTGACAATTGACAGAGTGCTTAACAAACAAAATATTTATTTATTATTTTAACAGAAGTACCTAAATGATAGGTGACCAGTAAATAAACAAGACAGTGGAATGCACCGTGAAAGAATTGCATGAGCTCAATGTATAACGGTGTTTATTTCGGTTCGTGTTTAGAAAGTGTCCGGTAGCATCTGCCGACCAAATTCTAAGTCCGAAGATACTTATTGCGCATGCGCTGACAGTCATAAGCAGAATCGCCACTGTCTGTCATTGGGGAGTCGGCTATGGGACGTTTGGAAAATGGTCAAGTTAGAATACATTTATCTAAATTGTTTAGAACTATCACTTCGCCAGTTCATGGCCTTAGGGGAATGAAGGGAGAGAAGAGAGGCATTCCATATGGTGTAACCCGAATTTGCAAACTTCCGCGCAAACATTGTTCTACTGGTTACGATGCCATCTTCCGTCCAAAGTTATTTTTGCTGTGTTAACTCGCTGTAATGTGTCTTAATTTTGGTCATAAAGTCGCAGGAGTCACTAGTTTTATGTGAGATTTAGATAAACCCCGCGTAGGAGGACTGTGAAATCTGATATGATACTGTGGGTGCAGAACAAAGGGATTCTTAGTGACATTTCTATGCATAAAATAGATCTTTTAAAAAGTGTAACAGTTGAGTCACACTTACAGAAATTACAAGGGCATATCACTTGTGACCGGCAGTGTTTTTGAAAATTATAGATAAGGTAGAGCATGACCAATGGGAGAAAGGCGGAGTAGTTGAAAACATCGCTTACGATTTACAAGCTAAATGTACTCCATGAACTGAAAATAATACCAAGTTCCGCTATTTTGACTTCTTATCTTTAATTTAGCGTGAATACACATTCCACGTTTGGCATTATTATCGTAAACGCGACTAGAAGCACGAGTCCAGCCTCAGATGTCGCAGTGTGCCTAGAACCGTTTACCGACTGACTGCATTCCTGCCGGGCACCATGAGATGGCCAACAAACTCTATGTTGGCAATTTTATTTGGGAGTGAGAGTACGTGAATATGAAGTGTTATGTTCGGAAGTAGGAAAAAAGATATCAATAAATAAAAGGGACAGTCACGGGTTGAACACTTTTTTAATTTAGATCGTTTCTGTGTTTCCTCCGTTTATTTAATGGAAAATGTGAAAGTTTATCTTTCGGTCCTCAAAGACTGCAACAACTGGGTGGATTGAGCTCAGTGCTCTTAATAATGGGAATTAAGACCCATTATTTCAAGGAGTTCTCTTAAGGAATTAGATACGTTTTAGGAGCCGTCGAAGCCAAACAGACACAAACTGCTCCTACACAATGCGCACCGCTCATTCCATTTTTACTTTCTCTACTGGTAAGTAGGGGAAGTATTGCATTCCCCCCAAAAATTCGATGTCGAAATTTCACCGGAAATATATGTTTTGAGGCCCCCTGAATCCAAAAAAAAGCATTTTTAGAAAAAGGTCCGTGTGTGTCTCTGTGTGTCAGTCTGTGGACAGCATAACTCAAAAGCGAAAAGTCGGTTAAAAACCAAAGTTGGTATTTAAGTTTAATGTCTTTCAAGGATGCGATACGAAGATTTTGAAGAAAATATCCCCACCCTAAACTACTCTTTACATGGAACATTTTTCGAAAATTTTGATTTTCTTGAAAATGGCTCTAACGATTTTGATTAAAATGTCATATGTTTGAGATATTTTTAAGACAAATGAAATGTATATTTTTAATTTTCTGCCTATAGCCCATGTGGTCCTGTTCAGTCTGGATGACTTTTGAATAACTCGTAAACTGTAAGAGATAGAGGAACTCTTAGTATACAAAAAATGTAGATCTCGCTAAAGCACACAAATATTTTTTTTTCTTTTCTTTTTTGTAGAGTGAACCATTTCGGAGATATTCCTTGTTATTTGTATCAGTTTCGGAACTTTCGTGAAATGAAACATCGTTCATTTTTTATATGTTAAGTGTACAAAGAGCACGGGATCTCAAAGCTTTAAAACATTTGACTATCGCTCAAAGCCTACTGTATTCTAATATTGCCCTTGCATCTGTATTTAAATAAGCAATAAGATAATTTGTACAATGTTTATCTCAACTAACACGAAGCAGATACAGGAATAAGAGTTTATTAGAGTGGTTGGTACAAAAGTAGAGAAACTCTCGTGAGTGCAACACATCAGATTTTTCATTAAAATTGAATTTCATTTCATAAAAATATAATTCGTTTAAGTAAAATGACTCCGAGAATCCAGAATATTACTCTGAAATGTACAGTATATCCTAAAAATTGTATGTGGACATCACCAATTTTTATGAGAAAACGCTGCTTTTATATTAGAAAATTTTATTTTGAAAATACATTCTCACTAGCACTGTCAACACTAAATTTTCACCTTGTTGTGCTGTTACATCCTGTTCTAGCACAGGAAATGTTCTATAATATTTATTTTCTTTATTTTTTGTCTTTTTAAACAAGGCTTTAGGTTTTAACATTGTAAAAAAACACAAAGGCTGCGACAATGTAATTATATACGAATTCCTAAGAAATTGCCACTTCTTGATATAATTAAATGGAATCTAAGCACACAAATCAAATGTAATATTGAATTTCCCACTGGCCAGCACATGAATCATAATTTCCCCTAAAACATAAACTAAACCACAGCCTTCTAGACCAATTAGTTCCGGAGTTATACTTGGTTCTATAAAACCTTGCAAGGCTTAAAATGAACAAGGGATTACAGTTATATATAAATTAATTTAAAAGAAAAAATATTGGTCTATTTTAATAAACCATCAATTTAATCAGAATGGATCATACTTTAATAATGTGCAATTCATTTTAGAAAATCAAAATTTGTGATTTAAGGCCTTTGTAGATAAGTGGGATAAAACTCAAAGACTAATGACTAGCTGGAAATGAGTATAAGAATAGAATATCATTGAAGGGGATCGTAAATTTAAACAAATAATGGCGTGTTTCTATGAGAAGGGGAAATGAAAATTTTCCTGTGCTGCGCCTTCAATCTTCTGTTGAGAATGTACTGCGTTAGTGGAGAGAAACCGAAAACACTGCAGCTGCTTACGGATTCAGCGCAGACATTACACAAACCGATTCATTTCTCCTAAAAGTAAGTGAGACGGCACTCGCAGTGAAAATATAAGCGAGCAAAGAATGGAAGGAGGCTGCTAGCGGTTATATTACATTTCACTACATTGTGGTTGCATATTCTTACAAGAAATGACGTCACTCACACTGAGTGCATGCTACCATACCTCGTATGTTAAACTTTATATGTATGGGATTCACAATTGTGCCAGACAGCAAAAATACTGCTATTTACGATCTCTTTAAGTCTGTGTCAGTAATATTTGACTTGCTTAATAAAGAGCTTCATCAGGGCGTATTTGATTGTAAAATCAAATATGGAATTTACAGCCTGCAATTTTATAGAAGTTACAGGGATTTCCAATTAATTCTTGCTTCCTAATAATTTAGGAAGTGTCTATAAAATGTAAGGAGCTTAAAACCTACAGTTAGAATATGCTGAGAACTGAAAATGCATGTTCCCGACCATAATTGGACGCTGATCTCCCGTCCGTTAGAGACGCTCAAGAGCAAGTACCTCACACCACTGCGCGGCGGGTAAACACATAATATGGAGCGGGTCGGAACAAAGATATAGGTGTTCATTACTCTATTATTATTACTGTTGTTATTATTATTATTATTATTATTATTATTATTATTATTATTATTATTATTATTATTATTATTATTATTATTATTATTATTATTATTATTATTATTATTATTATTATTATTATTATTATTATTATTATTATTATTATTATTATTATTATTATTATTATTTATTATTATTATTATTTATTATTATTATTTATTATTATTATTATTTATTATTATTATTTATTATTATTATTATTATTATTATTATATAATTTTTTTTATTTGTTTGGTGTACTTTATCGGTACGCAGCCTTGCAATGGAGGACGGCAATAGTGAAATAAAATGAACAAAATGACCTATATCTAATTGTTGTTCTTCCTCTGTCCACG